>OU343222.1:277031105-277119744 GCA_910596185.1 Chrysanthemum makinoi
GATTCTGAGGTACTTTCTAATAATGGTTGTTCAAAATCATGTTCTGTTGTAAAAGAATGTGAAATTCTTAAAGAAAGATATGATAACTAGAGAATAGAGCTTAGTAAAAAAAAATTATAATCAGCTCTAGCTGTGTAAGAAGAACAAATTTTACAGTGGATAAATACCCCATGTCTCCCATTGGAGTAATGTCTGTTTGACTCCGATCTATTGGAACATCGGGGAACCACTGCAGAGTCCTGAAGATCTTCCTGGTCAGGATAACTTTCTAACTTTAAATATTTTAGAACTTGTCGGTAATTTCGTTTCCTATGTTACCTAATAGTTAATTAATGTTGTCATTTTGTAGGTGCATAGCTGTGAACGCTACAATGGAAGCTATTATTATGGAATTTCCATCCTCAATTTGGGTGCGTGTCGGCTGCTATTTTGAAAGTATTTGGGTTTGATGCCAGTCTATACTTCACGTGATGTCTGCTAAACTACACTTTAATCTCCATTCAATCCAATAACCAAACATAATTCCAACATCTTTTACTTGGTCCCGATAACTTTACCTCTTGTAATTGCTACACACCACGGTGCATTGTACAATATTGGTTCTTTTGCTTCCATTCCCATTTTATCCAACTTTTCAATGCAAGCACCCATTATATTGATAAGACTTTGTTTACAGTTAGTGCAATTCCTAGAAGCAAAAAAAAACTGCTTCATATGCAATTTTACACAGCTTTTAAATACAAGCACCCATGAGAAGACTTTGTTTATAGTTGGTCCAATTCCTAAAAGGAAAAAAAGTAATCAAGGGATCTTACTTAACAAGGGGCTCTTAACGACACTTTTTTTACGTTTCGTGCATTTTCATTGTGGTACTTGAAAATGTTAATTTAACGTACAAATTCTCACGAAATGCTGAGGTGCTTGATATAATCTTAAGCTTCACAGCATAATGCTTTAAGATTATATCGAGCAGACTCAACAGTTCTTGAGAATTATTAGATTCATTTAACGTTTTCAGGTACAACAGTGAAAATGAGCGGAATTTAATCTATTAAACTTAATCGATTTGTTTAGTTTTATAAATTGTATAAATTTTAGTTCTTTCAATTGTTTTGCACCAAGTTTTTGTTTGTTTGTGTTCAGAATTTCACAAAGATTAAGAAATTCTAATTTTTACAGTAAAATGATATGGTTGATCGAAATTATCGGATAATTATAGATAACACTTAAAGCGCTCCGCCGCAACGCTTGGTAGCCAAATTACTTGTTATATTTACATATACAACTTTTTTGGTGAAAAAGTAAAACAAATTAATGATTTAATTGATCAAACAATGCATCATCGCAAAGCACTAGTATTTAAAATAATACATCCCTGCAAAGAGCGTATATTGAATACTAGTTTAATACAAAGGTGGGATAGTTAAATACCTTTAGTTAATTCGAGACGTTGGTATAAACAATTGTAGTTTGTTAAAGTATGGCTGTAATATTAACACCAGTTGAAACTTTTTATAATTTTGAATAAATTTAAAAGAATTTGGATTAAATGAGAATATATATATATATATATAAAAAAAAATATAAAAAAAAGAGAGATGAAATCATAGTCAAACATTTCAGATGTAGAGGTGAGATCAATACAAAACACATCTAATCTAAAAAACAAATCATAAGATCTCAACCATTTATCCTCTTTTCATCCAATGGATGAGATGAAAGCAAAAATTAACAAAGGGAGGGTAAAAATGTAATTTTTATAAAAACCCACTTTCCACCCTTTTTTAAAAAACAACATATCTTGAAAACGGTAAATCTTCAAGCTACAAAAAATACACCATCGCAACGAAAAAAAAAATCATCTCTATTGATATGACACTTATATACTTTCGGCAAATTTTTTTCAAAATTTTAGAAAAATCCTATGGGATTCGTAAAAACTCCTAGGGATTTATAAAAATCCCACGATTCGTAAAAAAATCCCGTGGGATTGTAAAAAAATCCACGATTAAGTAAAAAATCCCACGGGATTTGTAAAAGACGAACTTTTTTTCAAAATTTCCGTCACGAAAGGATTCGTAAAAAATCCCGGTGATTCATAAAAATCCCACGGATTCTTAAAAATTCACTTGTGATTTGTTATTTTAAAAAAATTAGAAATGATTTGTAAAAATGAGTAAATCACTGTTTTATACTTTTATGTCACGAACTTTTAAGGGTAGATGTTTTTATATAGAATCTCATAGGATTCTCGTATGAATCACATGGGTAATCTTTATGAATTACAAGTGATTCATCAAAGAATCCATGGGTAAATTATCTGTATAAATCCAGGATTACGTATAATCCCATGAGATTTTGTATAAATCCCATGGGATTACGTATAATCCTACAAGATTTTGTATAAAATCCTATGGGATTCTCAGATAATCCTACGATTTTGTATAAAATCCCATGGGATTTTGTATAATCCCATGAGATTTTGTATAAAATCCCATAAGATTATGTATGAGATACAATACAACCACTAGCTATTCAACAATCACATCAAATAATGTGCCAAACATATTCAGTCAAACATAGCTAATGCATAGACAATTTCTACACCTCAGTAATTAACAAAAACCTAATTAGTTGTACAATACAAGTAGGTGAAGATAACAGCACATTTTTTTAGGTATACAAATTAAGACCCATTACTAAAAAAGCAAGGTTCTTTATACATTTTTATACCTACAACATGTTTCTTTAGTTTCAATCAAAAACAAGATATACAGATCTACAAAATAAGAACCTGATTTTTATGTGTTAATCAAAATAAAGCTTTTTTATTATACAAATTTATAAACTAAAATTAAAATATACAGATCTAAAAATCGTATATTTTAATTAAACAAATAAAACCTTGAGATTTGTGTTAAACAAGCTAAAAAATCAATCTTTGACTTCAGCATGAAAGCTTTTTTTTTATAAATTTTCCACCTATCCGGTTCGTAACCAAGGTGATGTAGTGGTGGTTGTTGTAACCACAACTTTCCGGTCACTCCTCACCCTCCGATCAACCACGACCATGTTCTCAAAGCGTCTCTTCACCACATCACCAATGGTAACAGCAAAAAAATCAAATTATTTAGAATATTTTTGGTTCATATTGGATTTGGAAATGTTTGGATATAATGAAGATGAGTTATTGGGTGAGAGAGAAAAAAAGTGTGTATAAACAGGTGTGAGAGGGATGAGAGTGTTGGTGGAGAGTGAGAGTCTAAATGGGAAATGTGAGAAATGACGGGTATAAATTATGGGGTGAGATAAAAATACAAAATTGCCCTCCTCCAATTATGTGGTTTACAGATCCAACGGTCACATAGATAGAAAATCAATGGCTCAGATTGAGTGTTTTGTTCTTTAAAGATTTTTTGTTCCGTAATGAACTTTTCTCTTCAGATGTATATAAATAAATAAATGTATTTTTCTTTAAATTTCTCTCTCATTTGACATGTATGGCTAAAATTTGTTCTCATTCTTCGCATTTTAATTTTTCTTCTCGCTAGATCTCTTCCGTAGATTAAAATATGCCAAATTGTTCTGTTTTGCGGAATTCCTCCGTAACAAGGTTGAACCAATAATAGCAAACTAAGTTGTTAATCTTCCATTAAACAAGTAAGACATTCCCCCACTCACGTCAAACTGCCTCTAGTGGCGTACAACACAGAAGAATCATCACGTTGCGGCCAATTTTCCATGCGCCTGGGCTGCAGAACATAACATGTGTCGTGCCAGAACATTTAACCTTGCGCCATGAAAACCTGAATCCCAGTTTTCAGCTGTTTCAAGCACCCTACTTCCAGAAGTTTCAAGCACCCTACTTCCCGAATTAGCATTCTCATTGAATGTTCCACGCATTTTGCACTTGAACCGCTTGCACCAACCGTTTAAATCTCAATGTATTTAGTTTTAGAGTAAATTGCATTTTTGGTCCCTAAGGTATGGCCAAATTGCAGGTTTCATCTCTAACGTTTCGAAAGTACAACGATAGTCCCCATTTTGAAAGTTTTGATGCATGTTTGGCCCCTAATCTGCAATTTAGGGACCAAACATCTGAAAAACTTTAAAGTTTTATGGACCAAATCTGCAATTTGGCCATACTTTCGAAACATTAGGGACGAAACCTGCAATTTGACCATACTTTAAAGAACAAAAATGCAATTTACTCTTAGTTTTAAAAGCACCATGGCAAATATGACATCAAACATTTGTAATGTGTATTATAAGGAAAAAAAGTTACATCTCTACACTATGTTTTTGGCATGAATGAATTTATTACCATAAAACTTATTAACCATTCGTGGGATTACATATTTACATACTTTTTAAATTTTCATGATCGACTTTTATGGTAGCCTAACTACTTAGCTTGTCTTAAAATATCGTCCACTTTTGAAATACAAATATTTTATTTATTAACTTTTCCTTTTTACCCATCTTTTTTTTTTAAGAATAATTTTACCCCATCCACTCACCCATCTAAATTAGTGATATCCTGCCCCGCAACGAGATGAGTACTTAGGGCACGCTTGGTTTAAAGGGGAAAAGGAAAAGAAAAAGGAAAAGAATGTAAAGAAATGAGTGAGGTGGGTAATCAATCTTTTACCCTTTAATTTATTTTATAATGGTTCATTACCCATTACGGGATAATTAATCCCTTACCCCTCTGTAACCAAGGCCAAAATTGAGGTGAGGCTTTTGAATCGCTGCACCCTTACCCGCCAATTTTAACCCCAACCACGCACCCCCTTAACCTTTATAAAACAACCCAACAAAGCACAACAATAAGGACAAACCCATAATTTCACATCCGATTTGTTGACATTAACGTCTCATCTCAGCACACTTCACCCAAGTATAAACAACACAATTCCTCAACGTCTCTTTACAACCCACTTCCGGTCACCAGCCACAAATGGCCGTCACCGACTTTTTTGCGGGCGAAATAACCACGGAGCTTCTCAAAATGTTAATAGCCATAACAAGAAAAGCATGTTTATGCAAACAAAGTGCTGAACAGTTAATCACATCAATAAACGAACTCTCACCAATCATACACGAGATCAAATACGCAGGCGTAGAACTAAACTCTATACGACAGATGCAGCTCGAGACCCTTTCTCGAGCACTTCAAGACGGTCATGAACTCGCGGGAAAAGTGCTTAACTCCAGCAGATGGAACGTGTATAGAAACTTGCAACTGTCCAGAAAAATGGAAAAAGTGCAAAAAAAGATATCTAGGTTTGTCCAAGGGCCGTTACAAGCTCACGTGCTGGCAGATGTCCATCACGTGAGATTTGAAACGGCCGAAAGATTTGATCGGCTAGAGAACTCTACTCGTCGGATAGAGCACAGACTAGGCTCTATGAAGATCGGAGTCTGCTCTCTATCTGACGAGGTTTACGAGGATGAGAATATGCATGAGGGTAATATGGTAAAAGTAGGGATGGAGTTAAGTAAAAGGAAAGTTAAAGATATGATACTTGATAATGATTTCATTGTTGTTGGGATTAATGGAATTGGTGGGAGTGGTAAGACTACTTTGATTCGAGAAATTTGTACAGACGATGAAGTACGAAGTAAGTTTTATAAGCTCATAAGCTGTTAAAAATGAGTTTATCAGGTCCTCTAATTATTTAATGAAGTTTTTTTTTATTGTTACAGATTACTATGGCGGTAGGATTTTGTTCCTCACAGTTTCGCAGTCACCTAATGTGGAGGTGTTGAGGCAAAAGATTTCGGGGTTTATTACGGAAAGTAGGTATAATGGGTTTTCTGATTTATCTTATTGGAACATGGTGATACCTATGCTAGTGATTTTGGATGATGTTTGGTCGGAATCTGTTGTTCAACAGCTTATGTTTAATGTTCCTGGCTGTAAGACTGTTGTAGTTTCGCGTATTAAGTTTCAGTCTTCGGTTCTTAACTCGAGTTATGAGTTGGAATTGTTAAGGGAGGAAGATGCAATTTCGCTTTTTTGTCATACTGCTTTTGAAACGACATCTATTCCTCCTGGTACTGATGAAAATTTGATCAAGCAGGTATAACTTCAATTCTTTCTAATGATTATGCGATATGGAATAATTACAATCAGATAATCAGTTGTAACATAATGTTGGGAGTGCTTATATTGTTTATAGTTGTGACAGCCTGTTGTTTGAGTATGTTACAATTTTGGATTATCTAAGAACTAAGTAATTAGATATAATCTGAATGAGCTAAACTTATTGAGACCCTTAATGAAATTGATAATTTGCAACTTGTAAACTCCCTATTTAGATAATCACTTTTAAACGCAATATAAAACTCCTAAATCAGTAGATGGTAAATTATAAAATCTAATAATTAAGATAATCGAATCTTTTGTTTAATAGGTTGTGGAGAAATGTAAAGGGCTTCCATTGGCTCTAAAAGTGATTGGAGCTTCACTTAGAGACCAGCCTGAACAGTACTGGAGAGGGGCAAAGAGCAGATTATCACGATCTCAGCCGATATGTGACTCCCATGAAAGTGAGTTGCTTAACCGAATGAGATTAAGCATTGATTACCTTTCAGAAAAGGTCCGTGATTGCTTTTTGGATTTGGGTTCCTTCCCAGAAGATAAAAAGATACCTTTAGATGTTCTTGTCAATATATGGACAGAACTTCATGATATCGACGAAGAAGAGGCTTTTGCTATTCTTGTCGAGCTAGCAAACAAGAATCTTCTCACACTTGTGAAGGACTCAAGGTATAGTTAGTTTTATACATTAATCATCTAAAAGAATTTTTATAAATTTGATTTGGTTCCTAAGTAGATCTTTATGATAAATGTATTTTTCAGGGCAGGGGATATGTATGGTAGCTACAATGAGATCTCGGTTTCTCAACATGATGTGTTAAGGGATCTGGCTATTTATATGAGCCATTCTGGGGGTGTAAATCAACGAAAACGTATAGTTATGGCCAGGAGAGAAGATGGGTTACCTAAAGAATGGGAGAGGAACGCCGATCAACCATTTTTTGCACGAATTGTTTCCATTCATACAGGTGAAACGCGATAACCTATATCAATATCTTTTGTTACAAGTAATTTTTTTTACTATAGATGCTTAATGAAAGTTTTAAACTTTACTTATGTAGGTACAATGAGTGAAATGGATTGGTTAAATATGGAATTTCCTAAAGCTGAAGTTTTAATTTTGAATTTTGATTCAAGTGATTATTTCTTGCCTCCTTTCATCAGAAACATGCCTAAGCTTAGAGCCTTGGTGTTAATAAACCACAGCACAAAAACCACACAACTTCATAACTTATCAGTTTTATGTACCTTGACCAACTTAAAAAGCCTTTGGTGCGAAAAGGTGATAATTCCTCAACTACCCGAAAAGAACGTTTTACCCCTCCCAAACCTTCGCAAAATTTCATTGCTACTTTGTAGGATAGATCATAAAGATCAATCCGAACTGGACATCTCTCGAATGTTCCCTCGCCTTACAGAGCTCACAATGGACCATTGCATTGGTATGGCCAAATTGCCTTCGAGTATTTGCCAAGCGAAGCTAAATAGCCTAAGCATCACCAACTGTGAAAGTCTAGAAGAGCTCCCATCCGATTTCGGAAAATTGTTATTTTTGAAAATCTTGAGACTTTACGCGTGTCCAAAGCTTAAGATGCTTCCATTCGGGATCAAGAATCTTTTATGGTTAGAGCATATTAATATATCTCAATGTGTTAATCTTCATAGTCTTAATGAAGAAATTGGTGGTTGTTTAAGTTTAAAAGAGATCGATATGCGAGAATGCCCTCAGATTAAGTGGTTGCCGAGATCAGTAGCAGGGCTGAGATCACTGAGACGTGTGATTTGCGACGAAGAGATTTCGTGGCAATGGAAAGAGTTCGGGAATGAGTTGTCTGATATGTATGTTCAAGTAGCTGAGCAGTCTTTTGATCTAGACTTTCTTAGAGAGTAAAGAAAGTTTTACTTATTTTTGTTGTTACTCTAGTTTTGTATATACTAAAGCAAATAGATAAATAGATAGATGAAATTAGTAGAGAAATGTACTGATCTCATGGCACTCTTTTGGGTTAAAAGTAGAAATGTACTGATCTCATGACTTGGGGGGTATTTGTTTTTTTAAAAGTACATCTTAATAGCTTTTTAATTCATACGAGGTCAGACATCGGGGTTATTAAATACATTTTTTTTTCTTGTTCAGACGTTGTAAGAGGCTAAGGAGGTGGTGTTTGTTTTTTAAGAGGCTCGAATCGAATCACAGTAGAATCTGAATCAGAATCGAGGCGTAAATGTTTGAATCGGCCAAGATCTGACGGAAAAAAACTACGTGTTTGAACCGCGTTTCTTGCTCATTACTAATTTTTTTTGTTCTTTTGTGTCGTAGTGACAAAGAAGCGTTCAGACCTTTCCTCGTCTAGGCAATTAAGATCTTACTGCACTCTAAGCGCGTCTGAGCAGAAAACAAACTGTCTGAGCAATAAAAATGTCACGGCCGTCACGAGCAGTTCAGATTAAGAGGCTTAGAGTCTTAACAAAAACCTTAAAACCTCTTAACTAACAAGATGTAGACGAGATGTCTTAGTAACTCTTAATGACTTTTAACTCTATTTTTTTTAACTTCGTTTTGGGTTTTTCTTTCATTTTTTATTTATATATTTTCTCGACTTTTCATTTAGTTTTAATAATCTTCGTTATTTTGATTGCTAAATAAAAAATGTTAAATATGATTATATGGTAAAATGACCAAAATGCTTGAGCACAAGAGTCTTTAAAACAATAATAATATATAACTAGTTTGTAAAATCAAATTGCAACATGCGTATCTTAAGCAGTAACTTAATCATTTAAAATATTTTATTTTTTCGTAGGCCTATCATCGTACATATCAGTTGTATGATCCTCGTTATTTGTCATTTTTAACAGCAAAATGATCACACATTACACGGTGCAAAACTATGTCCATAGAAAAAAGATCAGATTTATCAAGATATCGTTATCTTGTTATTTGGAAGTAAACAGAAAGATGCTTTCAAATATATATATATATATATATAGGGAAGGGATCCAGTAAGAAGAAAAGCCCAAAATAGGAAAGAATAAGAAGGATTTCTAGCAGCATTTCAAATAAGGAGGAGAATTTTAAGGGGAGATCGTAAGATCCATTTTTGTAGGTAAATGCAGAAATGAAAGTGGTTGTAGTTTCTTTATCATTCTTATTTTAATTTTTCTTCTGTTGATCTGCTTCTATATATATATATATATATATATATATATATATATATATATATATATATATATATATATATATATATATATATATATATATATATATATAATAACAACTTGTTTTTTTTGTATATGATGTATGCTGGGAGTTTTTGTTATAGTATAGACATAGACATGTAACGGAAATGTAATATGAACACCTAAAACGCGTTTCTTGGTTTGATTGGACCTACGGTCTTAATACGATAACAACATGCCACTCAATAATATCCTCAAAAAAGTAATTGTTTATTTCGAAAATAAGAAGCAAACGTATGTTGTGATGGATCAAATATAAAGTTATGCTTTCACACTTGAATCATAAAGAATGTCGTAATTGAAAAACAATTATCATAAGTCTTACGCGCTTCTTTGCAATATGTTAATTAAGACTTGGGTGTACAACGTTAGTATATATACACACTAAATTTCTTACTACTAATTAATCATTTCAATCTTGAAATTTGACGTCTTACCTAAGTCCAAGTATACTAAGAATGGTTGCTAATCCTTGCTTGTAAAATTGTTACACTTGTTTAAATTGTATTGCTTTAGAATACGTATTTAATACATTTTTAACATTAAAAACGTGCATTAATATATAATTATCTCACTATCAAAACTTAAATAAGGCCCGAAAATTGTTCTCTTTTGATAGCTTTTTGTATGGTATTTTTGCCGAACTTTGTGTCTTTATTGTGATGATGGCAACGAGGTTTGGAATATGATTCATTATTGCACGTTAACTTTGACCATATTCATTGAATATGAAGGTACTCGAAGAAAATGTACTTGAAGGTGTAGTAGGTCTTTCTATATTGCACGTCTCGTAGTTTTATGTCTTTTCAAAGTTTAAAGACCTCATTTAACTTTTGAAATCATGAGTAATAATAAGAGTGGACGGTGTGGTTACAATTGTCATTTCGCCGTCGCGTGGAGGTTCGCCGTGGTAGCCATGCCGCTATGGCGTTCGCCGTCGTGTTCGTCGTCGTCGGTTCCAAATCGTCGGGGCGGCCAAGTAAATATATATGACATTGAGGATTAAATATTGGCTTTAATAATATAGCCGTTGCCTAACGTTTCAAAAGCGTTTTTAAACCCACCATCATTTCTATAAATTAACATAACATTTCATTCAAGTTTTTCATATTCAATCAAAACATATCCATTCAAACTTCTGAAACATGAATTACAGTGATCAATCATCTATTAAAACGATAGTGATCTTGAAGAGTTAACGGAGTTAGAAATGTTTATTCAAGAGTTGAGGAGCAAACGTTGCGAGGAACAAGCGGTCCTCAAAGCGTCGTCAGATATGTCCCGTGAGCGTGAAATGCTGAAGCAGTCTTCTTCTTTGACTATTTTGGCGACAACCCAAATATAAGGGCGCTCATTTTAGACGTCGATTTCGTATGAGCGTCGTCATTTCTAAATAGTGCAAGGTATTGAAACTCATCATCCTCTTCCTAGTCATTTTGATTTCTTTAGAATGCGACCGATGCTAGGGTGTAATGAGTTTTAGTGTGCTTATGAAATGCACATGTGCCTACATTGGCTTGGGATATCGGTGATGCATTAGATGAGTATTTACAAATAGGTGAACAGCAATGCACGTGATTGCCAGATTTTTTCTTATATGCATAATCCAACTATTTATTAAGGAGTTTTTAAGAAAACGGATGAGGATGACATTAAGTAACTTATACTATGCACATAAACTGTTCATGGGCTTCCGGGAATGTTGGGGAGCATCGATTGTATGCACTGTGAATGGAGAAACTGTCTAAGAATGGCAAGACCAATTTCATAGAGGTGATAAAAAATATCCCACTATAATGCTTGAGGTTGTTGCTTCATACGATTTGTGGATTTGGCATGCTTTTTTTGGGGTAGCGGGTGCGAATAACGATATAGCGGTTTTAAATAATTCTCCGTTATTCGACGACATGCTGATGACATCTCCCCTGAGGTTGAGCTTGAAGTTTATGGGTGTAAATTTAAGCAAGGGTATTATCTAGTCTGACGGAATCTACCGAAGTGGGCATCTTTCGTCAAGTCATTCTGATTGCAACTAATCAAAAATGCCGCATTCAAAGCGAAACAAGAAAGTGTTCGAAAAGACATCGAAAGAGCTTTTGGTGTCCTCCGGGGCGTTGGCATATCATTGCCCAACCGGCGCATGCATTTACTATTGGCAAGTTACGGAGAATCATGTATGCGTGCATCATAATGCATAACATGATTTTGAAAGATGAAAATTTTTGCGATATCGGATATTCTTTGAAGCGTATATTTCTCCACGAATTTATAGCGGACATGGATTGAACGTTGCAAGTGCAAAGCCAAGAAACTACATGATAAGCACATGCATAAGCTTCAACGATGTCTCATCGGCGTGTTTGGCAACAACTTCATGGGCAATTTCAACAACATAATCCGGATAATTAGTTTCGATTATAATTTCATGTATTTCTTAGTTATGTTTTTTTTTAGTATCTTTTTTTTATGTTTAGTACGTTTTTTATTAAGTTATGTATTGTATTTTTAATTTGAATGAAATGAATTTATTTAGTTTTTATTTGGAAGTGAAAATTGAATAAAAAAAATAAAGTGGTAGTGGTGGGCCCTAAATGAAGAAGTTGAGGTTTGTTATAGTGTGACGAGGGGGTTTGTTGTGAGTGAGGAGGGGGTTTGTTGTGGTTAGTTGTGGGAAAATGAAATGCTAATATGGCGCGACGACGAAGTTTAACCTTGTTGCCACACCTAGCTCTCTAAGGGACCATGAAACAATATGACACCATTTACTGAAACATGAATCGTAGAAATTGTCTTATGAAAACCAAAAATTATCATAATTTTGAAGGATAAAGTCATACACACCTAACGCCCTAATAAATAAATTAAAAAATGAAACTTTTTTTCTTTTTTTCTTTTCTATTATAGGATAATTGATATTATAATACAAGATATGATTAGAGTATGGATCATGTATTACTAGAGAGAGAAACAAGAGAGAAATGGGTTGCTAGAGAGAGAAAGTGAAATGTGAAATGTTAGATTGCAAAGAACATTCAACCCTCTCTCTTGGTGGGAGAATTCATATATAGTTACATAATATACCCTCCAACGGGCTGTGGATCAGGTATACAGTGGGTAAAGACTCATCCTTCTTCCACGGTGTTATTTAAGCTAATCTTATACTAATAAATAACGTTAAGCCTACGAGCTAACTTATGCTAGACTATAGTCGGGGTGACCGACTCTTCATCTCGTAGACATTGATTCTTCAGTATAAACAACTTTGCATCTTCAGTAGTGTTTCTTGAAATGAATGTTCCTTTGTCTTGTGATCATGAGCTTTCTTTGAGATCATAAGCCACAGTAAATCTCCAGCTCATCCATTGAAGTATTGCCATCATGTAAAGCTGTGACTTTTGGACCGACATGCTCACACCTTTCTGGATCATGATATTCTTCATCAGAGTTGCGGAAGCATTGTTGTACATCGTTTAATGTTAGGATTTAGAAAATCAAGTCGTTAAAGTGTCGGTCACCTCAAGTATATGTAATCGTTAGAAAGCTCGTAGTCGTAGTCATTTAATGTTAGTTAGTATTTAGTTAAGTAACACCGTGGAGGACGGACGGGTCTTTACCCACTGTATGCCTGATCCACACCCCGTAGGTGGCGAGTCTTGTAAGAAAACTATAAATACCCTCTACCTCCCAAGGCAGAGGGTTGGAGCTTCAATACCATTTTTCTATTGTTTCACATAGTTTCCAACTCTCTTCCCTTTCTCTCTCTAGAACTTTCTCTCTCTAAACTTAGTATACGCCCCATATGATTATGGTTTGATGTGTTTGTGAAATCCTATATGTAACAATTGGTATCAAGAGCCATGGTTTGATCACTCATCCTTCATGCTCTTTGGTTTGGTGGATTTCATAAGGTTTTCGGGGTTATAAGTGTTTAGAAGAGTTTGAATCATTTGGTTAATTTCTAGTGTTAAAGTTTGAATTTTGATTGTACTTTTGTGTTTAGGATCATCATATGTGTTTAGGTTTTGAATTGGAAGGCTTGAATCATCATGGTTGGGCTGTTTTTTATTGGTAAAGTGGTTGTTTTTGAAAATTGTACAAAGCGAGTTGAGCCACGGTATTGCGTTTCTTGGAAGAGAGTTGCTTTGTTATTGGAAGCGAGTTGTCTCTGAAGCGAGTTGATACTTAAGCGAGTTGTCGCCTAATCTTATTACTTTGTAGCGAGTTGCTTTTGTTTAGAGGTTGACACTTAAGTGAGTTCTCCTGGAAGCGACTTGGCTATTAAGTGAGTTGTCTCTTTAAGCGACTTGGGTTTTAAAGCGACTTGGCTATTAAGTGAGTTGACTCTTTAAGCGACTTGGTTTTTAAAGCGACTTGTCTATTAAGCGAGTTGTCTCTTTATGCGACTTGGGTTTTAAGCGAGTTGTCTATTAAGCGAGTTGATATTAAAGCGAGTTGGTGAGGTTGCGACTTGTCAAGTTTACTACTTGTCTATTGAGACTTGTCACTTTTTCGTGCTACGTTTTACGGTTGTTCTTTTGATTTTGTAAAATCCCGTGAAAGAATCAATTTCCCGGTTTAATCAAAGAATAGTAAAATCCCGTAGAATCTGGAAACATGTCGAACAACGTACCTACTATCGTTTCTACTGTAGTTGAGGACGTTCAAGCAGCTGGATCGGATACTGCATACACCTATGCTGATGACAGGCTGATTATGACTCATGGGCTCAACGAATTAGGTTGTACTGTTTGGGAAAGGAAAATGGGGTTAACATTCTCAAATCAATTGATGAAGGACCTTATTAGATTGAGACTACAAAGAACACAATTGAAACTGCTGCGGATGGTACAGTGATCTTAGGTTTGGACAGACCAAAGACGTATGATGAGCTCATGATAAGGAGAAAAGAGATACGATGAGATATTAGGGCCTCAAACATTGTACTTTAGGGTCTTCCAAAGGACATCTACAAACTAATCAATCACAACACTGAAGCCAAAGCAGTTTGGGACAATTTCAAGATGCTTCTCTCGGTTCGAATTAACTAAAGAAGGCAGAGAATCTCAATATATGATGACTTTGAGCACTTTAAGATGAAACCGGGGAAAGTGTCCTGAATATTACGTGAGGTTCCACAAGCTTGTGAATGACATGAGGAATATTAAAATGACTATGCCAAATATTCAGCTAAATTCAAAGTTTGTGAACAACATGAATCCCGAATGGCTCAAATTTGTCACTTCGTCCAAGTTAACAAAGGTTTGAGGAACTCCAAGTATGAGCAATTGTATGCATACTTGCTTCAAAATGAGAGACATGCTATGTTTGAGCGAATGATCTTGGAAAAATTCAATTCAAATTCTGGTAATGCAAGTTCGTCAAATGATTCAACAACCTTTTACACCAATGTAGGAATAACCACCAAAGCTTCACAAGTCATACCTACTGGAAATGGTAACCACAAACTCATTCCTGATCCAAGTTTTAAGCAACCGATCTGAAGCAACCATGGAATATTTCATCAATCAACTGCTCTTATGGTTAAGCAAAATCGGAACCTCACTCCACACACTAACAATGATATCGAATGCATCCAATCTACACAATCATGCTATTGTCGAGAGATGGTAAGATCATGGTGCAACGGTCAAAGGAAGACAGTATGAACAAGGAAAGGGTGGAGTAGGTGGAGGGTATGTGGCTAATCAGAACCATGGAAGGAATGCAAATCAAGGACAAGGAAAGCCAATCAAGTGCTACAACTGTGGTGGTGATTGATACATTGCAAGGAACTGCACATCTCCAAAACGCCCTCAAAATGCAGAGTACTTCAGGGACAAGATGTTGCTGGTGCAAGCTCAGGACAATGGAGCGGTTTTGGATGAAGAAGAGCTGTTGTTTCTTGCTGAGGGAAATGCCAGAACCTATGATGCTAATGTGGATGAGCAGCCAATTCAGGAAATAGGTTACAATCATCAAAATGCCTTTCAAGTTGCTGACTGTGATGCATTTGACTCTGATGTCGATGATGAACCTACTGCCCGGACAATCTTCATGGCTAGCATTTCACCAATGGTCTCTCCAAAGGTCTCATCACCAGCAGGAGCTGGTCCATCCAAAGATTCAATCATCTCAGAGGTATTAAAACTATACGATGAAGTTGATGAGCAAGAGATGCATAACAAAGTACAATCACATGTAACTAATGAATCAAATATTGATAATGTGGGTAATAGCAATATTGTCCCATATGATTAATATGTGATACTAAGTGAAAGTGAGATCATACCAAGTGATGCATCTTCTGCAATCAATGATGACTATGTTTTGTATGAATACATTGCATGTGCCCCTGATGATTCTGTTATCTCTGAACTGAATACCTATAAAGAACAAGTTGTCATTTATGAACAACGTGCTAAGTTTGAGTTAACTACCCGTGAGCAGGAAATGGATGACCAAATGCGTACAATTATTAGAAAAAGTAATTTTAGGGAAGAAATATTAAAACAAGAACTAGATTCCTTAAGAGACAAACTAAACAAAACTGTTAAGCAAAAGCAAGAACTTCAAGAAAATGTTAAAGTGCTTAAACAGGAATATAATGCTAAGGAATCAAAACTTTTAACTGATTTTTCCAACCTAAAAACTGTGAAAAACAAGCTTGAAAACAAGTTGTACGTACAAGGGAATACCATTCGGTTGCTCGCACATGATCACTAAGCACAGAGTCTTAAGCGATAAGCATAGTATTCCCCTAGTAGAGGAACCAAATCCCGAGTATTGTAAAAAGGCTAAAGCTTTCCATACGATTGTATATGATGGGAATGAGATCCTCAAGCCTAGGCAAACACCATCATGTATTGGAATCACGGAAGATGATAGAAAATTTGAAGATGCCTCTAGGGAGAAAATGGATAAGAAGCTAAAAGACCATGAGTGTAAAAAGCAAAACATAACGTTCAAACCCCATGATTACACTAAAGAAAATTGGATTTCCCTGAACATGTTTAAGCCTCAAACTCTATTAACCCCAGAACAAGTTTTTTGGAAAAAGGACATAGATATGCAAAATGCTAATGCATTTGTTAAAACAAACACTCCCCTTAGGAAAATGCCTCCAGCATGTGTATCCTCCGAATACACCAATGCATTTAGTTGCTAGATCTATTCCCACTAAGAGCAAGACCTTAATCAGCCTGTATGTTGTTTATCAACTATTCGTTGGTTTTGAGAAGACATGTAAGAAAAGAATCACACCTACCTGGGATAATGAAGGGGAGGGGTTTTGAGCACACTAAAGAATGATATTTAACTGAGGTCATACCTTTTTTTAAACAATTAAAAGGTCAATTTAAGAGTTTTCAAAAAGGGATAGACTCAGATATTAAAGAAATGGAAAAGGAATTTTATGCAATGATAGTTGAGGTCAATGATTATGAACGGGAAATCAAATATAATGAAATTGAAAGGAAGAATCTGCATATCTTAAATGAGAACTTAGTATTGAGTTGTGTGGCTCAAGATGTATTTTATATTGTTACTAAGCATTCTATTACTGCTTCTCAATTTCATGAATTATCTTTTGCTTTGAAAGTTTCCCATGATCGTGTTATTGAGCTTGAAAACAAAAACTCAAAACTAAATGAGAAAATTGACCGGGATGATCACGATAATTTGGTAAAACATCTTTCTAAGCTAGAAGTTGAACATTTTGATTTGCAACTAAAATATCAACATCTCAAAGAAAATGTCAAAACCTCAAACATCAAGACATCCTCAAATGTTCCGAGTTTGATGCACGCTTTTGAATTAAACAAGCGTGACGAAGCAATTCAAGCTCAGCTGTAACACGATCGAGAAAGTTGAAAGCCCAAATTTCACAATTAAAGGGTGAAAAGAACAATGTGACTGGCTCCCAAATGCCTCCTCCTTTAGATTCTCAGTTTTCTCAAAACTTTCATCTTCAAAACATCATTAACGTATTACAACAAGAAAATGAGAGTTTTCTAGAAGAAAATGAAAAGGTCAAATGACACTTCAAATAGTTATACAATTCAATGAAAGTCACTCGTGCAAAAACAATGAAAAAATAACTTCGTTACAAAAGGAAATTGAGAATATGAAGAGTCAGGTAAAAGGGAAAATGCCACTTGTCTTTAATGAGAATGTTGCATCAAAGTCATCTGCAGACTCTAAATATACTGTGACTGTTAAATACATTCCTCCTCATCTTAGAAATAACGAACTTGTGTTTCATAACTATTTTCTTCACCTTAAGGATAGTCTAGAATGTCTGTGTGAGATTGTAGAAGAGGATCACACAAATAAGCCACTTGATAGTGAAATTAGGTTTGCGTGCATTCATGCCAAACGATCTCGGAGTGTTAGAATGTTTGAGCAACATGTCCTAAATCCTTATGTGAGAAAGATAAAGCTGTGATGCCTTGCTCTATGCCCAGTGTTAAGAAAGTGAACGTAATGTGCCTTCAAGTAGTTCGAGATCCCGCACTTCTAAACACGAAATACAAAAAGTAGCAAAACCAACTAATGTTCCCATTCCTCTACAGGGTAAAAGTGACACCAAAGCGGGCAGGTCAAAGCCTCAAGGCAACACAAAGAATGATAGGACCTTGCAAGCTAGGAATGTTCAATGGAAGAGAGTAGAAGATCACCTTAGGAAGAATGAACCTATGTTGAATAAAACGAATCGTGTTGATTCTAGTGTTAGCTCTAAGCATGCTGTAATTAATGCGAATTCTAATACTTTTGGCAAAACATGTAATGATGATTGCTTGGTTTCTGTTACTAATCATGTATGTGGTGTGAATGATTTGATTAATGCTGTTAAATATCCTGTTAAAATTGGTAATGCCAAAAATCAAGCTAAGAAGGCTAGAAAGAAAAGGCGGAAGAAGGTTAGAAAACATTGGAAACTCACAGGAAGAAAATTTAGTAATGTATGTTATCAGTGGAAACCTACTGGCCGCAAATTTAATATTAATGAGTTGTGCCCTAAATTATCTAAGTCAATGCCCATTAGAAAATGGATGCCTACCGGTAGAACTATTCCTTTAAGAAGTGAACATACTTTAAATAGGTCTAATGCGCATACACTAGCATGCATCTATCCCTAATGATTCCATTAATTATGTTTTCGATGTGGGTGTTCCAATCACCATTACTAACCAAATGGAACCCATTCTTGCATGGGGATCCCAATTATCTAGTTATCCATTTTTGTGTCGTGTTCAACTGCAATTCGTTCAAATCGTTACGTGGTACTTGGACTCAGGCTGTTCCAAGCATATGACTGGAGACCGGTCACGGCTCGTGAACTTCGTGAGTAAATTCATCGGGACTGTTAGATTCGGAAATGATCATTTTGGAGCTATTTTGGGTTATGGATATTATGTGGTTGGAAGTAGTGTGATCTCCAGGGTATACTATGTTGAAGGTCTTGGTCATAATTTGTTCTCTGTTGGTCAATTATGTGATTCCGATCTAGAGGTGGATTTTAGAAAACATACTTGCTTCGTTAGAGAACTTGATGGTGCGGAACTCTTTAGAGGATCACGTGGCACAAACCTATACATCATCTCTATCGAAGATATGATGAAGTCTTCTCCTATCTGCTTGTTGTCAAAGGCTTCGAAAACAAAGTCATGGTTATGGCATCGTCGTCTCAATCACTTGAACTTCGCCACCATTAATGATCTTTCCAGAAAGGACCTAGTAAGAGGCTTACCTAGATTAAAGTATGAAAAGGATCATCTTTGTTCAGCATGCCAATTGGGAAAAGCAAGAAATATGCCCACAAACCCAAACCCACAAACTCAGTTATGGAAGTTCTTCACACTATTCATATGGATTTATGCGGACCTATGAGAGTGCAAACAATTAACGGGAAGAAATATGTGTTAGTCGTGGTTGATGACTACTCTCGATTCACTTGGGTTAAGTTCTTGAGGACAAAGGATGAAACTCCAGATGTCATCAATAAACTTATCAAACAGTACGAGTTAGACTTAACAAGACTGTTAGAATCATCCGAACGATAATGGGCTGAGTTTGTTAATAAAGAACTTAGTGAGTTTTATGAAAGTGTTGGAATCAGTCATCAAAGAAGTGTTCCACGAACTCCTCAACAAAACGGTGTAGTTGAAAGACGAAATCGAACTCTTGTGGAAGCCGCAAGAACAATGCTGATTTATTCAAAGGTTCCAACATTTCTCTGGGAAGAAGCCATTGCCACTGCATGCTACACCCAAAATCGATCCCTAATTCACACGACTCATGGAAAAACTCCATATGAACTTGTCTACAATCGAAAACCTGATCTATCCTTCCTTCGCGTGTTTGGTACTTTGTGTTACCCAACTAATGAGGGTCAAGATTTAGGTAAATTGAAAGCTAAAGCGGACATTGGAGTGTTTGTAGGATATCTGCAAAAAAGGATACGAATCTACAACAAAAGAACCCAAAATATCATGGAAACAATTCACGTTACGTTCGATGAGCTGACCGGTCAAATGGCTCCAGGACAATCCAGTTCCGGACCCGCCTCACAACTTTCATCATGTAGTCCCATTAGTTCCTCTCTTGTACAGAAGTACCGTATGTACCACCCTCGGAAGAAGATGTGAAGAAATTGTTTAATCCAATGTTTGATGAATACTTTGAATATCAGGACAACATCCATTCTACTACTTCAACAGAGGTTGCTCCTAATCCATCCAACACTGTCAATCCATCCATCTCTATGTCGGTATCTCATGAAGCGCCTTCTGCAAATCATTTTTCATCATCATCAACTCTTCAATCTACAAGTGTACATACTGGAAACGTTGCTGCAGTCACAGATGAAGTAAACCCTTTTGCCACTCCAGAAGATGCACCTTTTGAAAATGTTTTTGCCCCTGATCCATCATCTGAACCATCTTCATCAGGGGAAAACAACTCTGCTACATCAGTTCCTCAACCACAACCATACCAGCATTTCAGAAAATGAACACACGATCATCCATTGGATAATATCATAGGGAATCCCTCTCGTCTGGTATCCACCCGTAAACAGCTTGCAACAGATGCCTTATGGTGCTTCTTAAATTCCATACTGTCAAAAGTCAAACTAAAAGATGTCAAAACCGCAATGTCAGAGGACAGTTGGTTCAATGCAATTGTGAAGATCGTTGTAAGCTCTTAGACTAGGTCTAATATTATATCTAGGAACACATAATAATGAAGGCGGAATATTCAAACATAGAATCAATATTATTATGAACAAGGTTTTTCATTCACCATCTCTAACTAAACAATAATAAAGATCAAAGACTTGATCTTAACACTAACTAACTAAACCACTAAACCCTAGGCGTTTTCCCAAATCCCTACGCCTAGGTTCCCACACACACACACCTTTTAGGTTTACATCTTGTACGTACTATGAAACTAATGACCCTATGTCTCTTTATATACTAGAGACATCTAGGGTTTACAAGAGGAATCATAATACAATTAGGAAACTAAATATTCTTTTAAGCATATCTTCTAGAATCTTCCAAATCCTACATCTTTTTGTAGTTTCCCTTATTGTCACTTTTAGTCCTTCATGTTTCATTCTTCTTGTTTTGTATCATCAAATCTATAATAGACCCAACAGCAATGCAGGAAGAAATTCATGAGTTTGACCGACTTGATGTTTGGGAATTAGTACCAGCTCCTGAGTGTTCTATGATCATTGCTCTCAAATGGATCTTCAAAGTGAAACTTGATGAGCATGGGGATGTATTAAAGAACAAGGCAAGACTCGTTGCAAAAGGATATCGTCAAGAGGAGGGTATTGACTTTGAGGAATCATTTGCTCCAGTTGCACGTATTGAGGCAATCAAAATCTTCTTAGCTAATCTGCTAGTAAAACATGGTGGTTTATCAAATGGATGTAAAGACTGCCTTTCTTAATGGAGATCTGAAAGAAATCGTGTACATCAATCAACCAGAAGGTTTTGTGGATCCTGAACGTCCTACTCACGTCTATCGCTTAAACAAGGCTCTCTATGGTTTGAAACAAGATCCAAGGGCGTGGTATGATACTCTGTCAAAGTTCCTCTTATCCACTGGATTGACAAGGAAGCAGATGGATCCCACATTGTTCACCAGAAAGTCAGGAAAACATTTAATCCATGTTCAAATCTATGTAGATGATATTATTTTTTCCTCAACCGACCCTACTGAATGTGACCGTTTTTCAAATGAAATGGGCTCCAAATTTCAAATGTCTATGATGGGACAAATGTTATTTTTCTTGGGATTACAAATTTCACAAAGTCCCGGAGGCATTTTTATCAATCAATCTAAATATGCTAATGAAATTTTAAAGAAATTTGGATTTGACACTTGTGACACCGTTGACACTCCCATGGTGGAGTATACCAAACTGGATGAGGACCACTTAGGGATCATGGTAGATCAAACGAAATATCGTAGTATGATTGGATCCATGATGTACCTCACAACCGAGAACTTGATATTCTGTTCGCTGTATGCATGTGTGCTAGATACCAGGCTAAGCCTACCAAAAAGCACCTTGAAGCGGTTAAACGGGTCTTTCGATATCTCTAAGGTACCATTAACATGGGACTTTGGTATCCGAAGGACACCAACATGTCACAGACAGCATATGCAGATCTGAGACCATGCAGAGTGTCAAGATACACGTCGAAGCACATCAGGTGGTGCTCAATTCTTGGGAGAAAAACTTGTAAGTTGGTCTTCTAAGAAACAAATGAGTACGTCAATATCCTCTACAGAGGCTGAATACATCGCCATGTCATCTTTTGTGCTCAAATCCTATGGATGAGATTCCAACTATCTGACTATGGCTTTGACTTCAACAAAATTCCTCTGTACTGTGATAACAAAAGTGCCATTGCTCTCTCCTGCAACAACGTTCAACATTCAAGAGCAAAGCACATCGACATTCGATATCATTTCATTCGGGAACAAGTGGAAAAAGGTGTGGTAGAACTCTACTTTGTGAGAACTGAATATCAGCTAGCAGACATCTTCACTAAAGCACTCCCACGAGAACGTTTCGAGATTATTCTTCCCCGTCTTGGACTTAAGAGTCTTCAACCTGAAACACTCAAACGTCTTCAAGAGGGAGAAGAGGAGTAAAGGCATCTATTCATCTATTCTTTATACATATTTTCATCAAAAAAAATATATATATATAAAAAAATAAAAAAATTCTGAAAATCTTCAATTTTTTTTTTATCATTTTGGTCTTGAACTTTTTGTTCGATTTCATCTACGGTCTTTGAGTTGTCATTTAAAGAGTGTCACGGGTTTTTAGATGAAGTTCGAATGTACATAAATTGTTTAAAAAATATAATAAAAAATAAAAAAAAGAAAAATAAAATTTTTGAGATGGAGAAAAATGGTGGCTTACTGTTATTTCAGACAGTAACCTGTGTTTAAAAAGAAAGAACAGAGCTATGCTTTATCTGGCTTTAAAATTTAATTCTCTGATTCTAAAAACCAAATATTTGTCGGCAAAAAGACAAATGTTTCTTTCATAAATATTTTTCCTTCTAAATATTCTTCTGAAAAATATTTATCATCTAATGAAAACATATTGCTTTGACAATAACTTGGACCACATTTCTGAAAATCATCTGGCGTTATTATTTGTCAAAATCCCTAATACTCAATCAACAACTCATGTCATTGCTTGAGGGGGAGAATGATTTCAAATCAGTCAAAAAAGTTATTTTTCAAACAATTGTCACGTAAAAGAGCAAGGTCTACTTTTGGACAATCAAAAAGAACAATGTTTTACACAATTGAGTCAAGACCTTGGCTTATGTTATGTTTTCAAAAGATATTTATGCATGTTTGAACAATGGAGTTTAAAGTCTAAAATCTGATCCTTATCAGTTATACTGTTTTTCAAAAGCAAGTCACTATTCTCCTCAAAAGTTTTCAAAATTTAATTTAAATCAATAGAGTTCACAAATCTCAAAGGATTAGAAGATTGTGATCGGGGGAGAATTTGTGATTTAAATTGGATTTAAACTGATAATTCGATAAATGGTTTTATAAGTAATTAACAAGCTCTCCTCCCTACATGTGCCAAACGATTTCAAATTTTCCATGCACATGTTAAGGGGGAGCATCTTCATCAAACCAATAAGGATTGAATCGTGATTGATTTGTCTCAAAGTGCATACTGCTCTCTAATATGTGCTAAAATCTTTTCGAATCTCGAAGCATATATTGAGGGGGAGCATTTCAAAAAGAAAATAAACTTTCAAGGTACAAAGATTTCTATGTTTTAACATAAAGTACCTTGATTGATTTTCTAATGGTTTCTGCATGGCTATATGATTGTGAAAGTGCTCATAAGAACTCTTTCCTCTTTTGTGCAAAACAATTTCAAAAATTATATGCACAAGTTGAGGGGGAGCAACTCTTTTGAAAACCACATCCTCTCCCAAAAAATATCTTTAACAAAGTATGAAAAATAATAATTTTGATCGGGAAAGTGATGTTGATATCTTTTAGAAATGGTTGATCAAAGAATCGAATCTTTCATTCTTTTATCTGAGATTTTCAAGTCCTCTTGCCTCCATGTTCCAAAACGATTTCAAATATATGATGCACATGTTGAAAGGGAGCGTTTTCTAAAAATATCAAAAACAATTCAGGTATAAAATGTTTTGATCATGAATCACAAATACTTGGATTGTTTTTCAAATGGTTTTCAATTGGTTCCAACGGAAGAAGAACAATACCAAAAGACTGACCACATTTACTTTATGTATGGAGTTATAAGGATGGTTAGGTCAGGTATTCGTTCCCATGATCCCTTGGTGGAGGGATCTACCCAGGGACAATCCACTAGATAGTGTAGAGTCCTTAGGTATGATGAAAAAAGGAGAAAAGTGAGATATGGGAAGAGTGCGGACTGAGATAGAGCTAGAACTGGAATAAACCCAACAAGATTCTAGTTATGAAGTCTCGGTAAGCACTGAAGGGGTTGAAGAATGAAAAAGAAATGAATGTGAAAAAGGGTGAAAAGAAATAGCCCTCCATTAATTCAACCTTAGGGCAGAAACCGGGTTCAATACATATGCTACTAGTGTCTACTAAGGTAACACTGGTATTGAAGACAAGATGTCATGGACCCAGTGGCCTGGCACTACATCTTCCCAAGCTACTCAAGTTTCTCTTAAAAGGACTTGTTTCATTCTCACGGGGAACCTACATTATCTATCGACTTTCTCATAGAGATTGTTGATATTGAAGGAGGAGACCCTCTCCCTAGTCTCCGGCATAGGAACCAAATGTGCACTTTTGAGTCTAGAGCCAAGAGATCATTAATAAATCTCATTAAGGATACAACCAATGAAGACTCTCTGTTTCACACTATGTGGAAAGAGAGAATATATGTTAAGAGTCCTACGCATTATCCTTGTGGTATTACCCGAACATCTGAGTGATATGCAAACATATTCACAATGAAGATGGAAAGCCTTCTAGAGCCAACATCAAACAAACTCTTGGTAGGTGGCATGTGAGATCTATCCAATAGATCAACCATGTGACAATTGAACAGAAACAATGGGGAGATTCAAAATTATGAATCAATCCTGGTTCAGGTTATGGATTGACGGATACCTTTGAAAAACCGGTCGTTGGGTTTAAAATTCTTTTCTCTAGCACATCGACTGTGTATTAATATTTCAAAAATAAAAAGGTGTTTATGATTGATAAGGTGTTTGATGAGTGTATAAATACTCATCATTTTTGGTCAAATCTGAACTACAAAACATTTAAAAACACTCAGAAATGCATCAAAATACTGAAAATATCTCAAAATTGCATTTTATATGTTTTGGATGAAAAATGTTTAAAATCGAGATGAAAAAACGAGCTAAGTTTGCATAATTGGCGGTTTCAGGTCCCAAACTTTCAAATCTTGACAAAATCAGTCCCGAGCATTTGTTTTGAAATAAAAGTCAACCCAAGTCCTTTCAAAATCAAAATTTATCAAAATGATCCTTGGGTAAAAAGTTTGGAGAATTTACAAGTTTGGTCCTTCAAGTTTCAAAATTGGCAAAATAGTCCTTGGAAGTTTAAAAATAGAAAATTATCTTTATGGTCCTTTGTACTATGAAACTTGGCAAGATTGACCTTGAACAACTTTGCAAATTACAATTTGGTCCTTGGTTTTTGTGGAATTGCAGTTTTGGTCCTTGTATTACTTATAAACCAAAAAATCCAGCGGGCCTTGTTATTAATACCAAGCCCAAAACTAATACCAAGCCCAATACCCTTTATACCCGGTCCAGTCAAACTCACAACCGGTCAAATACCCAGTCCAACCCGGTCACCGATTGTTAAACACCCACCCCTTTGTCTTGCTTTCCCATTCGTTTTCCCGCCTTCACCCACTTCTCTGCAACACTCAGACCCCTCACCTCCGGCTCAACTCCCACACCCTTATCACTCCACCTCACCCAACAATCCAAAATGCATTTAATGCTTCCTTCAATCTAACACTCAATCAAAGATTGAGGGTAAAGTTTTTCCGCCAAAAACTAAATCAACGGCTAAAAAGGAGTCAGATCATCCAACGGCCAATTTTATTGGTGGGAAAGGTTCAGAGTCTCAAGTGAAAGCTTTTTGTTGACTATATAGAGGGAAGAGAAGCATTGGAAGGGGTAGTTTTTTAGGTTTTAAGCTCCTTCTACGTATTTAGCTAAATGTATTTTCATTTAGGTTGTTAATTCATGTTTTGAATTTTCAGTTTTTGTAATTCTCACATTGTACTCAGTTTTACATTTTAAATCAAATTCAGTTTTAGTGGGTCAGTTATTAATCTCAATCTCATTTCTATTTTTAAGCTCTCTAATTAGCTTATTGAGTATTCAAAGACATACTTAAGCTTCTTTAATTCAAGTATTCAGTTCAAGTCTCTTATAAACAAAAATAGAAAAAAAAAATGAAAATCTGTTAAAAAATAAAATAAAAAAAAATAATAAAAAAATTATAGTTAAGCAGTGTTAAGATAAATTTTAGTTATTCAAATTGCTTTCATAAGCTGTTATAAGCTTTTCAATAGCTTATTAATTGCTTATATCCACTTACTGATTTCACTCTTAAACACTCACAGTCAACAAAAGTCAAACTGATGGCAAGGGAAGCTCAAATTTGGTAGGATTGTGATGGTTTTGGTTTGCTCTTGGTTTAAGTTTATTGGGAGTGCTTATGCAAGTTACAGTTGTTGGACTTGAGTAAGAGTTATCCAAACTATGTTTTCACTATTTTGAGCTTGAATCTGCTTTAGTAGTTTTCTTGTAGAATTTGGTGTGTTGGTTGGCTTTAATCACTGCTTTCAGTTGTATTTTGGTTAGCATTAGTTAGATTGAGCATTGGTTTGCTCTGAGTTTAGTAGATTAGATGTTTAAGTTTATATGATTGGAAACCAGTGTTTGGATCAGGTGCATATCTGTGTTAGAAGCTTGTTCGATGGTTTAGCTTAATAAGTAAAGTCTTATTCAGGTCTGATATAGTCAAATTAGTACTCTAGTTGCATCTGTAATAACTGAAAAGTCAAAATCTGCTTAAATCATTCATAAACAAAAAGCTCGTTTAGTGTAAGTGCATTGCCTTGGACATAGGTTTAGAAATCATCAGAAAGCGGTTTAATCTAGTTTCATTTCAGCTTAAAACATCATCCACACTCCATTTAATTAGCTCATAAGCTCACAAAAGTCAAAACTCATTCCTGTTGCAAAAGTCAAAATGACTCCAAACCAGCTTTTTCCCAAACTTTGTTGATTTTTCATGATTTGAGTTCTGAGTTAAAATAAGTGATACCTTGGGATTTCCTAGTTCAAGTGGTCCTTAATTGAAATTTGATTTTTGTGGGATTTTTGTAATTTCTATAAGTCTGCAGAGCTTGTAAAAGAGGTAAGTGCCAGGTACACACCTCGACAACCGAGTGTACGTGTTTTGTAGAGTTCACAACCACTCATAAGAGCTTGTCTTGGGCTAATTTTTGGTTTACAAGCTCCTTGCCGGTCTACTTGAGGGTGTGATGATTGGTGCTAAGTTCCATTAGGATAGATGACTTATTTTTAAGCTTGAAAGTAGCACCTCGTGATGAATTCTCTTATGTGATTTTATACTCATAAGCTAGTAGCTGGTTGTCTAGAGGTTTAGAGTAGCTGGAATTGGTTTCTTATAGTTAAGTTTAGCATAATTTAGCTTCTGTCTTCATTTGGTGGTTGTTAGTGCTTATTTAGCTTATTACAAGTGCTTATTTCTAAGTACTTTTCACTGCAGCTTCATAATCTTGCTAACTAATATAGGTTTTTATATTTTTCATAGACTTAGAATATTATTTTAGACTTTTCCTGAATTTTTCATAATTTTTCATCACTGTTTGCTATTTTTCCTTATTTAAAACAGTTTTTAGGACTTTTTAATTAGCCTTTATTGCAATTAAATCAGAAAAACTTCAAAAAAATAAGTTTTCATTTTTCCTAGGTTAAGATAAATATAAAAAGCAAAACAATAATTTTTCCAGATTTTTCTTAGTTAAATTTGTAATTTTTAGCCATTTAATTAGTTTTAAATAGTTTTTAAATCATAGAAATTAGAATATAAATCAGAAAAATACAAAATTAGTTTTGAAAATTCTCTTTAGTTATTTTAGATTTTTCTAAGTCATAATTTCACTTTTCTAGGTATTATTTCATATTTTCTTATATTTTAGGATATTATTAAATAGGTAAAAATAGTTTTTTATTAATAATAATTAAATAAATAGTCATAAAAATAATTTTATTTTTCTAAAAATTTTCTCTTATCATTAGGTTTGTAAAAATTTCATTTTTATATTTTTAGGATTAATACTGTTTCATTTTCACATTTTCTTTTCCGCTACGTAGTTTTTAATTTAAATTTATAAAAGAAAAATCAAGAAAACATCATTTTAAAAATAGTGATAGCGTTTATTTAATATAATTTATCTTTTATTTTTCTTTAATTTGCATTTAAGCCCCTGTAATTTACAAACTTTCTCTTTAGGTATAATTATTCATAATCACTAACCTTTTCCCATTCAATATCACCCGATCACTATACGTTTGGTGATTCAATGCGCGTACTCGTTGGGACTTAACGACCTGGGGAAACACTAAACTCCTCTAGATCTTCATTGCATTGTTTCTGAGCTGTTTGAAGTTTATTACGGTTGACCATTCACAAGTGATTAGTTTGTGTGATAAACTTTGACTTCGGAGCGATCAAATTTTAGGCCACTGCCGAGCTGTGCATTATCTTACGCTTAGCAGATTAGTGATTTGAATATTCGCTCCTTGTTTATACCATCTATATCTATATATATTTTCTTATAAAAAATCCAAAACCCAAAAACATCTTAAAACGTATAAAACACAAAAAATAATTTTCTTTTGTTTCTATATATATATATAAGATAAAAATACAAAAAGATTTTTCGTTTTCTTTGTTTAATAATAACAACATAAAAATTACCACCGCAAACCAAGGCAGTGTACTACCTAACTGGGGAATGCACCATAATAAGTTCCCGAACCAAAGATTAAAACTTGCCTTTGTGTCCTTGTGAGTGGTGTACCTTTTCAAAGAAGCCATTCATCTTGTGATTATTGGTTTAAGTTCACTGTCGTTTTGCCTCGATATTGTTTTAATTGGATTTGTTGTTATATCTACTTTTCAAAACCATAAAACTCAAAAAGATTCTTCTTTCCCCATTTTCATAATTCTCTTGTTTCCTCACGTTACGTCTAGTGCATGCGCACTCGTTCTTCTAGATCATTGAGTCCTTTGCATGATCTAGCAGAAATTCCTAGAAGACGTTCTCAGAGACGTGTTGCCAAATAATAGTCGAACCCTAGATTACTATTTCAAACAACAATATGGCAGACGAACGAACTATGGCGGAAATGCTCCAAGCACCCATCGAGGGTTATGGAGATGCCATCATTTTACCAGTAATCAATTCTGATCACTTTGAATTGAAGACACATTTGATCCAACTTGTGGCTACGAATCAATTCCGCGTTTGATCGAAAGAAGACCCGTATGCACACACACATCCGCTGGTTTAACAAGTTGACTTCAACTATCAAATTCAAGGATGTGCCAGCCAAAAAGTAATCAAGTTGATGCTTTTTCCATTCTCACTTGAGCACCGGATTTGGTCGAAAAAGAACCCCGATCCATCTAAACTTGGGAGGATCTTGTTCAAAAGTTTGTCAATTATTTCTTTCCTCCATCAAAGACAACTAATCTTAAAATGAAATTTCGATTTCTCACAAAACTTTTCATGAAAACTTTGGAGAGGCATGGGAGAGATTCAAAGATCTCCTCAGGAAATGTCCCCATCATGAATTCACGAGCTTCAAGTTAATATCTTATAATGGGTTGAACGGTAACGATCAAGATTCTTTGAACGCAGCCGCCGGTGGCAATATCTTGAATCGTAAGCCTAAAGATGTGATTGAGATTTGCTAAATAAAATCAAAAGTTCCTATTTCTCGCAACAAAGTCAATATTCCGAACACTCCTGCATCTTCATCCGGTAACTCTTCCGAGTTAGCGCTCAATAGCCGAACTAACGGACGTCATCCGTTGTATGATGAAAGAGGTAAAGGAAATCAAAAGCGAAATTCATAAGCCGGAACCAATTAAAGCCGTAAACAAGGTGTGTGAAACTTGTAGTGGTCCACACGCATATTATGATTGTCAAGCAACCGATGCTTCCTTTTACCAAGCTCCGGTAGCCCGGTAAACCACAATCAATACCGACCACAGGCTGATCCTCACTACCGTGTACCTAGCGGTATGAAACCACTGGTTTTCCTCCTGTGCAAAACCATGGCAATCAAAATCGCTTTGTTCCGAATCAAGGACAAAACTTCAATAACTCTCAAAATTTCAATTAGAACCGGAACAATTTCAACCAACCATATCAAGCTCCAAATCAGCAAAGCTATCAACAACCTTCTCCCCTACCAAATGACTTCATGAAAATTACTGAGTCAAGCATACGTTCAATGCAAACTCAGATCAATAACATGAGAGTTGAGCTAAAAAGGAAATTGATACCACATTGTCTCGGCAGACAAATGAGTTGAAGAATATGATGAGCGGTTTCATGAACATGAATATGAACAAAGCTTCGTCATCTTCTGGAGGACTCCCAAGCAATAGTTCAAATCCAAATGCCGAGTTGAAAGCCGTCACCACTCGTAGTGGTAAGACGCGCAATGGACCTTCGACTCCAATGCCTCCTCCACCAGGAGCAATGAGTCAAGTTACCAAGGATACAACGGACAAGGTGCATTTCTCAAGCCCACGACGTACCGCACACGTCCCACCTTCGGTAGTCAAGCTTTAATGGAACCGAAGTTTCGAAGAAATTCTGAGCCAGAAATGACTTCCGTCCCTTCAGTCTAGTCAGCTTCCTTACCCATCAAGAATGCATGATGAGAAGCTCAAAGACAAAAACAAAGAGCAAATGGAAAAATTTTTCCAAATTTTCAATGAACTGCACTTTGATATAAGCTTCGTTGATGCTCTCGTTCTAATGCCCAAATTTGCATCCACGCTTAAAGGCTTACTGAGCAACAAAGATAAGTTATCTGAGATGGCTAAAAACCCTCTCAATGAGCAATGCTCAGCGGTCCTTCTCAAGAAGCTTCCCAAAAAGCTTGAAGACCCCGGCAGATTTTTAATCCCGTGTGATTTCTTGGGGATGGTTCAATGCTCCGACTTGGCCGATCTTGGCGCAAGCATTAACCTCATGCCACTCTCAGTATGGAAGAAACGTCTCTTCTAAACTTTCATCCACTTGTATGACACTCGACTAGCGGGCCATTACCATAACTTCGTCCACTTAGGATGAGCGAGGATGTAGGTGATGAAAGTAGAAGTGACGTCTTTGAGCTAAAAAGCGTTAATCAACCACAGTTCAAACAAATGGTTTGAAAGTTATGCCGGTCAAAGTGTTCTTGATGATGATGATCTAGAATCGAACTTTATGGAAGTGGTGAAATTGCTAGCTCTAAGAGCACACCACTTGTCCCACCTCCGGAATCAGTTTATCGTATCGAGTTTGTTAACTCTGTGGATGAAACCAAACTCTCTTAGGTTTCATCTGTTTGATGATGATGTTTGTGATCCAATGGGAAACATTCTTCCCATTGAAGAATTGCTCTCATCATCTCCTAGTCATATTAATCCCGACTCTTCCATCCCTTCTCTCACTTCGGATGAGGAAGATGACAACTTTTGGAATGAAGTCGACACCTTTCTTAGTGATGAGTCGATTCCAACAAGAATTGATTCGGAGGGGGACATCCTTTTTGGAAAATCTTTGATTGAAGAACTTTCCAACCCTCCCTACGGAAATTCTTGACAATCACCATACAAACTTCAAGACTAAGCTTAAAAATGTCAAAATTGGTGATCGTTTTTCTGATGAGGAATGGACTTGCATTCTCATGTACATCTTTATTCCATTCTTCACAGATGGTGTGGTTGCTCTTTCCCTTTTCTCTTTCGGTAATGAGGACACCATCTTTGACCCCATATCATCCTTTATAGTTTCTACTATAACAATACGCGTTGTATCTCGTCGGTGTGGAACTTTCTGATGTTCATATGTTTATTAACACTGTGAACGAAAGTCCGATCGAGATTGGTTTTCCACGTTGCTTCCCCAAGAACAAATGAATGCGGGGATCGAGTCAAGCTAGCAACTCGGGAATCAAAAACAGTAGCACACTATATGGGTTTTCACCCATATTTCCGACTTCTTTCTATTTTCTACCACCCTAGTGTGGAGTTGCCCCCGTTGTTGTATAAAAAAAAAATTTCAAATAATGGCCGTAATATTTCCCTTTTACGTTCTATGTTTCGGCATAACCGCCGGTACTTTGAATATTGAGGGCAATATTCATTTCTAAGTGGGGGGGGGAATTCTCCGAATTTTATCATGTAATTATACCACTATTCCCCATTTTTGGCCAAAATTTTTTTTTGGAGTAAGTTGCACACTTACCGCCATTATAATAAACAAAAGGATTGGCTAATCCAGGAGCAAACGGCTCTTGGTAAAGATATCTCAAATCCGTTGACGGCTTGCAATTTGCCCAAAGTTGTATGGTGTTCAGCTCACCATATCTTTAATTAGTGAAGAGTTGGCTATGAAGTTTATGGCTTGTGGTAAAGGCAGTTGGAAAACCATAATTGGTAATCAGCTCACCAAAGATATTTTATCTAAAGAGTTGGCTAGTCCGAAGCAACGGCCTGGTAAAGACAAATCAAAACCGTTGAAAGCTGGTGATTTGCTCAAAATCATTTGGTTATCGTTGTACCAAGGTTCTTACTTGAACTGAAACATTTGGCTACTCGAATAATGGCTTTTGGTAAAGAGATTCAAATCCATTAAGTTTTCATAAAAGATTGCTAGGGACTAGCAATAGTTTAGTGTGGGGGATTGATGAGTGTGTAAATACTCATCATTTTGGTCAAATCTGAACTGCAAAACATTTAAAAACACTCAAAAATGCATCAAAATACTGAAAATATCTAAAATTGCATTTTATATGTTTCAGATGCAAAATGTTTAAAATCAGATGAAAAAACGAACAAAGTTTGCATAATTGGCGTTTCAGTCCCCGACTTTCAAATCTTGACAAAATCAGTCCTGAATAAAAGTCAACCCAAGTCCTTTCAAAATCAAAATTTATCAAAAATGATCCTTGGGTAAAAGTTTGGAGAATTTACAAGTTTGGTCCTCGAGTTTCAAAATTGGCAAAATAGTCCTTGGAAGTTTAAAAATGGAAAATTATCTTTTATGGTCCTTGTACTAATGAAACTTGGCAAGATTGACCCTTGGAACAACTTTGCAAAATTACAGATTTGGTCCTTGGTTTTTGTGGAATTGCAGTTTTGGTCCTTGTATTACTTATAAACCAAAATCTAACCGGGCCTTGTTATTAATACCAAGCCCAAAACTAATACCAAGCCCAATACCCTTTATACCGGTCAGTCCAAACTCACAACCGGTCAAATACCCAGTCCAACCCGGTCAATTGTTAAACACCCACCCTGTCTTCTTCCCATTCCGCCCATTTTCCCCTTCTTCACCCACTTCTCTGCAACACTCAGACCACCTCACCTCCACTCAACTCACACCACTTATCACTCCACCTCACCCAACAATCCAAAATGCATTTAATGCTTCCTTCAATCTAACACTCCAATCAAAGATTAAGCAGGTAAAGTTTTCCCGCCAAAAATCAACGGCTAAAAAGTCAGGATCATCCGGCCAATTTTATTGGTGGGAAAGGTTCAGAGTCTCAAGTGAAAGCTTTTTGTTGACTATATAGAGGGAAGAGAAGCATTGGAGAAAGGGAGTAGTTTTTTTTAGGTTTTAAGCTCTTACGTATTTAGCTAAATGTATTTTCATTTCAGTTGTTAATTCAGTGTTTTGAATTTTCAGTTTTTGTAATTCTCACATTGTACTCAGTTTTACATTTTAATCAAATTCAGTTTTTAGTTAGTTATTAATCTCAATCTCATTTCGTTTTAAGCTCTCTAATTAGCTTATTGAGTATTCAAAGACATACTTAAGCTTCTTTAATTCAAGTATTCAGTTCAAGTCTCTTATAAACAAAAATAGAAAAAAAAAATGAAAATCTGTTAAAAAATAAAATAAAAAAAAATAATAAAAAAATTATAGTTAAGCAATGTTAAGATAAATTTTAGTTATTCAAATTGCTTTCATAAGCTGTTATAAGCTTTTCAATAGCTTATTAATTGCTTATACAGTCCCTTACTCAGATTTCACTCTTAAACACTCACAGTCAACAAAAGTCAAACTGATGGCAAGGGAAGCTCAAATTTGGTAGGATTGCTGATGTGGTTTTGGTTTGCTCTTGGTTTAAGTTTATTGGGAGTGCTTATGCAAGTTACATTTGCTGGACTTGAGTAAGAGTTATCCAAACTATGTTTTCACTATTTTGAGCTTGAATCTGCTTTAGTAGTTTTCTTGTAGAATTTGGTGTGTTGGTTGGCTTTAATCACTGCTTTCAGTTGTATTTTGGTTAGCATTAGTTAGATTGAGCATTGGTTTGCTCTGAGTTTAGTAGATTAGATGTTTAAGTTTATATAACATTTGGAAACAGTGTTTGGATCAGGGTGCATATCTGTGTTAGAAGCTTGTTCAGTGGTTTAGCTTAATAAGTAAAGTCTTATTCAGTCGATATAGTTAAATTAGTACTCTAGTTGCATCAGTAATAACTGAAAAGTCAAAATCTGCTTAAATCATTCATAAACAAAAGCTCAGTTTAGTGTAAGTGTGCATTGCCTTGGACATAGGTTTAGAAATCATTAGAGCAGTTTAATCTAGTTTCATTTCAGCTTAAAACATCATCCACACTCCATTTAATTAGCTCATAAGCTCACAAAAGTCAAAATTCATTCCTGTTGCAAAAGTCAAAATGACTCCAAACCAGCTTTTTCCCAAACTTTGTTGATTTTTCATGATTTGAGTTCTGAGTTAAAATAAGTGATACCTTAGGATTTCCTAGTTCAAGTGGTCTTTAATTGAAATTTGATTTTGTGGGATTTTGTAATTTTCTATAAGCTTCTGCAGAGCTTGTAAAAGAGGTAAAAGTGCCTGTGCACACACACTCATGACACATGAGTGTGCTGCAGTTTTGTAGAGCTCACAACCAGCTCATAAGAGCTTGTCTTGGGATAATTTTTGGGTTTACAAGCTCCTTGCCAGGTCTACTTGAGGGTGTGATGATTGGTGCTAAGTTCCAATTAGGATAGACAGCTTCTTTTTAAGCTTGAAAGTAGCACCTCGAATGAATTCTCTTATGTGATTTTATACTCATAAGCTAGTAGCTGGTTGTCTAGAGGTTTAGAGTAGCTGGAATTGGTTGCTTATAGTTAATTTTAGCATAATTTAGCTTCTGTCTTCATTTGGTGGTTGTTAGTGCTTATTTAGCTTATTACAAGTGCTTATTTCTAAGTACTTTTCACTGAAGCTTCATAATCTTGCACACTAATATAGGTTTTTATATTTTTCATAGACTTAGAATATTATTTTAGACTTTTCCTGAATTTTTCATAATTTTTCATCACTGTTTGCTATTTTTCCTTATTTAAAACAGTTTTTAGGACTTTTAATTAGCCTATTGCAATTAAATCAGAAAAACTTCAAAAAAATAAGTTTTCATTTTTCCTAGGTTATGATAAATATAAAAAGCAAAAAAATAATTTTTCCAGATTTTTCTTAGTTAAATTTGTAATTTTTAGCAATTTAATTAGTTTTAAATAGTTTTTAAATTATAGAAATTAGAATATAAATCAGAAAAATACAAAATTAGTTTTGAAAATTCTCTTTAGTTATTTTAGATTTTTCTAAGTCATAATTTCACTTTTCTAGGTATTATTTCATATTTTCTTATATTTTAGGATATTATTAAATAGGTAAAAATAGTTTTTAATTAATAATAATTTAATAAATAGTCATAAAAATAATTTTCTTTTTCTAAAAATTTTCTCTTATCATTAGGTTTGTAAAAATTTCATTTTTATATTTTTAGGATTAATACTGTTTCAATTTCACATTTTCTTTTGCACGTTACGTAGTTTTTAATTTAAATTTATAAAAGAAAAATCAAGAAAACATCATTTTAAAAATAGTGATAGCGTTTATTTAATATAATTTATATTTTTAATTTTCTTTAATTTGCATTTAAACCCCTGTAATTTACAAACTTTCTCTTTAGGTATAATTATTCATAATCACTAACCTTTTCCCATTCAATATCACCCGATCACTATACGTTTGGTGATTCAGTCGCACAGCTCGTTGGGACTTAACGACCTGGGGAAACACTAAACTCCTCTAGATCTTCATTGCATTGTTTCTGAGCTGTTTGAAGTTTATTACGGTTGACCATTCACAAGTGGTTAGCTTGTGTGATAAACTTGACGGTTCGGGAGCGATCAGTGTTTATGATTGATAACTGATTTTCCATAAAACCTTCGTTTTATTGCAAAAACACTTTATATTCAGCAGTACACGATTGCTTTTCAAATCACTTTTCATCTATCAGTGAATCTCAATTCGCTAGTTCACTCACTCTGTGTTGTCTTCTTTGAGACGTTCCTGTTTAAGAACTGCTAGAGCAGCTGCGAAACCCTGTCAAGGAGATTCCTTGGAATTATACCTGATCACAGGCAGTACTTGTACTGATCAACGGGGAACCGTGGGCCGTGTACCTCAATTCAACGAAAGTGATCAAAGACACTTTCATTCGCTTTATTGCTAACGTTGTATCAGGTACACCCGACGTTTGCAGCTGATCAGAATTGAGAGGTCAATCCATTGCCGCATGCTCACACAATGCATTCACTTCGAAATCATGATAAGTGCATCAACAACTCTGATATTTACACTCCATGCTTCTGCTACGCTGCTGCAAATATCATGAATCAAGTAAAGCTTCCGCTACTCTGATGAGAAGAAATCATGATCCAGAATGTGAGCATGTCGGTCCAATGTCACAACTTCACATAATGTCAACACTATTGTTAGCCTTAATAGTTTTATTAGAAGTGATGGTCATTCACGTTTAGGAACTTTGTAACGTGTGTTAGATATCGTGATAGAATAGTCAACGGGCCCGTGGATTGGACTAAGCTAAATGGGTATTAGTTTAGTTAAGCTAGCCTTATATCAATCCATGTCCAATCCAATCCATACGAAGCCCATACAAGGCCCATGGCCAAGCCTTAGGGCATCATCTCTCTTACTATAAATACCCCTCAAGTATGTCATTTGAGGGGTGTGCTTGAGTGTGTGTGTGTGTGTTTTTCCTTGAAGCAATATACAACTTATTGTTTTCATCTTTCTTCTCTCTATCTCTCTAAACATACATACGAATATCATTCAAGTCACCACGTTCTTATCTTAATCTTTCTTGCTTCTTATTTACGCATAACTGTTTGTGTAACGTGTTCTTCGTGGTTTTCTTGGTATTTGTGTGATAAGGTATACGTGATAAAAGGGGCTTTATAATTGGTATCAATCGCCTAACAATGGTTTAGGAGTGTTTTGGTTGAAGTTTGTTTGTGTAGAGTTACACGTAGTTTCGTTCTCAAAAGTGTCGCGCATAAAGCTTTAATTTTTGCACTTAAAAATTCAAGATTCTTGTGGTTTAAGGTTTATTTGGTGCTAAAGTTTCAGTTTTTTGCAAAAGTTCGAAGCTTTACGTGTTTTCTTCAAGTTTGAACTCGTGTTTTTGAAGGTGGTCATTTCTACTCGTAACTTTTATAAGCACTTTGGGTGAAAAAGGTCAAAAGATTTGTGTTATTGGAGTGGTTTTAAGGCTATCTGTGCAGAGAAATCGTTTGAATCATTGGAAATTTTTACAGTAGGTCAAAACCTAGTTCTACTCGTAAGAAAGTCAAACTATGCATAAGGTTCTACTCATAACTTTTTGGTGCAGATTCTTCGAGCTTCAAAGGTTACTCGGTGCTTCCTCACTTGGATAAGTGTGTGGAACACTTCGATGTGGATATCCCTTACTGTGACGAGTGTAAAGGATTTTTGGTTCTTAACCATAGTTTACGCATAAGCTAAAAGCTTACGAGTAACTCGCGTAAGGTTTACGAGTAACTTTTTGTCTACGATAAGCAAGGTTACGTAAAATACTTTCTAAGATCCTCGCCTAAGATCCTACGCTAAGATCCTACGCCTAAGCTTCCTACATAATATCGCCCTAAGCCATTCTACTCGTAACCATATCCTACTCGTAACTTCTGTTTCTACGCCTAAGCTCTTTCTACGCATAAAACTTGAGTAAAATTTAAATTTTTAAGGAGACTAAACGTTCAATTTTTACGCGAGATTCAAATTTTGGTTTAACTGTGAAAATTTTGGTCAAAAATTCAAATTTTTGGGCCTAAATTCAAATTTTTGGGTCAAATTTGGCGTCAAAATTGTCATAACTCAAAATTTTCATACGACCTTAGAATTGATTTTTATAGTGAATTTCAAATTTTGGGAGAAAATTTTTTTTTCGACTAAGAACCAAGGTTACGAGTACGACTTTCAGAAACACCTCAACAGAGCTTAATCTTCATCAACCACAACTCCTTTATCGTTGAATCGATCCTACATCAACTTTATCATACATACCTTCCTTAATGGCAACTCTGGCAGATCGTCTCAAAACTGCTTTCTTTGATTCATTCTTCAATGACCTAAACACTAGTCAACTACACAAATAACAACAACAATGGATTTCATCGTTTAATCCGCTGATTTCGAGTATGCATATGGGAAGGAGGAAAATGGTTGATGTTATTGGGAATCATAATGGACTTGCTACGGGTATACAAATGGGGAATCATGCAACATGCAGGCGGTTTGTTGACATCAGAGGGTCGATTGAGAATATGGGATATCAAAATGGGAATAAATGTCTTATGACTTCAAGAATGCTACCTCCGAACCGCAAAGCCAAGACTTCAGGGCATCGTCGGTTCAGATGCTTCCTCGAACCTCAAGTATGTGGCAATTGTTGTTAGCAAAGAAAGAAAAATTGGGAATAGAGTTGTAGCTGCGGAATACTGAATCTCGTATCCAGGCAGGCGAGAAAGCAAATGATAATGCAAGCTATTGTCTTCAGATCAACCAGCAGGACACAACATCAAGTGCTACTTTTGACTCACCTCCTCTACGACAGATCCACTCAATGAGGTACCAAATTATAGTAATGTTGCTAATTACATTACTCATGAGAAGCCACATTCTGGTCTCCGAACCTTATTATGACACATATGTGGGGGAGCAAGTTAATAGCAATGTTAACTATGAAACTCCATATATGGATCCTAATGGAGGTCAAGTTGCACAGAATGGTGCTAATGATGAGGAAACACGTGCTTACTTTGAAACATTAATTAATAATTGTGGTATTGAGATTGAGAACGTTAGTAAGGTCAATCGCGAGGTTAAGACCGCGAATAAAAAATTGACCGCTGAGCTTGAGAGTTACAAAGAGAACGCCAGAGCCTTTGAATTTCATACAAACAAACTATCAGAACTAGAAATTGGTTATCGAGATTCTGTTTTAAGAGAAAACAATTGCAACTCAAGTATGACACACTTGATGTGAATTTGAACTTGAAAATAAAATCTTTAAACAAGGAAATTTCTGATCTAAATGATCAACTTTCTAAACAAGCCTTTTTTCGATCTTGAAAAAGATAAGAAAGCTTGATTCTGATTTTTCAAACGCGAAGATCTCTTCTTGATGAAATTGGATAAAATGAAACTATCAAAAAATTGGATAATTTGCTTCTTACAACGGGTCATTCCGCTAAAACAAACAAGATGCTTTCTAATCAAGCAAATCCGATTTTTCACACTGCACACAAAATGGCTCTTGGTAACAACCCATCTTCGTTCCTCAAGAAAGCTCAGAAATCTCAGAATGTGTTGAACAATGGAAAACCGTTGCATGAACCCATAATTGTACATGATTCTCTTGAAACGTTGGAACTATCTGAGGAGAGTAGATCAAAAATGAAACAAAAACATCCGGAAATCAAACCAATTGATTATAACAAATGGAACAAAATTAATGGCATTTCGTTTGTTTCTCAATCAACGTTTTCCACCAAACCAAGTGTTTCAAACAAAGTGTCAACACCTGTTTCAAAATCTGTTTCAAAACCAGTCGTTGTCTCAAAATCTCTTTTGAACATTGAACAAATGTCTTCAAACAATCCTTTTAACACAAGTGATGCGAGAAGTATTTTTGAAAATGTGAAAACTAAATTCTTGGGACTTCAAGAGACTGTTAAAACTAAAACCACTATTACACTAACAACCTGGTTCTCTAGTTTTGACATCGAACATAGAAAGTTTTTAAACGAAATTGCCCCTCAGCTGAATGCCATTAGTGCAAGGGTAATTCATTTTGAACAAGCATTTTTTAAAGAAACAGCTGACTTTGTCAAGGACCATAAATCCCTGGCAAAGCAAGCTAATGAAAGTGTTGAACACATCAAAGTTTTGGAAAATTTGAATGATTCTCTTTTCGAAGATGTTATGACTATGATTTCATGTCCATTATCCTTCAAACATATTACTTTGAAGATCATGAAAGACTCCAGTCTGAGACCTCCACAATTGTTTCAAAATATGAAAAAGCTTTTGAAAAACTTGAAAAGCGTGTCCTATTTTATCGAAAAACCGAGGAATGCAAGTATGACAAACTGTCGTATGAGCGTGCCTACAAGGACATGCAAAAGCAAAATGATCTTTGAGAGTTCACTGGAAAGTCTAAAAGAAAGGAAGGTGGATACTAAGTTTGCAAAACCATTGACTGAGGAGAAAACAAATGTTCCCAAACCGGGTTTCAAACCAAAATGTCTATTTCTCAGTTTCCTCCAAAAGTCAATGAGAAAAATGATTTGTCAAAAACAGTCACTCCACAGACTTTGCCTATCAAAAATAGAATTATCAAAGCTTTTGAAAAACCTGTTTTTGAGAAAGAAAAAGTGTTTACACATGGCATCTCTAGGAATAGTAAACGGAATGTGACCACAAATCTAGTTAAAGAATCTGTTGGTTCTAACAACATGGTAAACAATCTCTATCTAGAAGAAGCTAGAAAAAAGGCACAGACTTCGAAAAGACGGAATTTTAGGTGCAACATCTAGGGTGATGAATTCTACAAGATTTCAAGGCACCTGCTAGTAGCAAGTAAACCATTACCTAGGAACACTCTACAAAAGACTAGGGATTGGCTTGCATCTAAGAGTAGTTACGCAAAAGAAAATGCTATGCCCTTAGATAACAACACTAGGAATTCTAAGTCTTTTTCGAACCAGAATCAATTTCCAAAAAACTGTAGTGACAAAGTTAAAGCTGCTGTTTTAAACAAGAATATTGAATTTGTCTGTACTACATGTAAAAAATGTATCTTTTCAGCTAATCATGATGCATGTGCCTTACAATATCTCAAGAAAGATAATTCTCGTGCCAAGGCACAATCCACTAAGACACCAAATAGAAACAAGCCCGTTGATAAAATGTCAAACAAAAAGGAACCTAATAGGTGGATCTCTTCAGGACGTAGTTTTTCCAAAAATGAGTCTTCCGTTGCATCTGAAAAGAAAACAACTCCTAGATCTTACCTTAGGTGGATACCCACGGGCAAAGTTTTCAACAAAATAGGTCTTAGATGGATTCCCACAGGAAAGATTTTTGATACTTGCACCAACACAGATAATAGTGAAAATCATTCGGATAAGGAAGTCAAATCCACTACAACCGTTGATAGTGATCACCCTCACCGTGAGGAATCATGTACTTCTAACATTGTTATTTGTGAAAATTCTTCTTCTGTGGATGCAGGTACTTGTAAAAGTGTTGAAGGTTCATATACCCCATGTGGTAAAGAAGAACTTTATGCCAATTTCGCATATGGAAATCCTTTTCTAGTTCCACTCTTAACTCCACTTTTACTTGTCCCAACTTAATTTCTCTTTCTTCAAATCTTCTTTGTAAATATTTTTTGAAAAACAAAATTCAAAATTTGAAAAACCAACAAAAAAAAAAATAAATAAAAAATAAAAAAAAATAGAAAATTTTCAAAAATTCAAAAACAATATAAAATCAAAAATCCAAAAATATTCTTCTCACGACATGTCTCTTGTATAATCGATATTCTGTACGTTTCTAGAAATGTCATTCAACAATGATACGGGTATGTACAGATGCTTGAGCAAGAGTTCTTTAATGTTTTTCAAAACATGTCGTTTCTAAAAATTTCTTCATAATAATGGCTTTTCGTATACTTGATACGAAACCGGACTTCAAATTAATGGCTTTCGTATACTTGAGACGAAACCCGGACTTCAATTAATGGCTTGAACACATCGTTCAGGACCCGCGCTTTAAAGAAAGGAAAGTGCTTAACCAAAACAAAGGTTTTAAATATTTTTCAAGCACTATTCCTAAAAATATAATGGCTTGTAAGTATTTCCGCTTGCAACCCGATCTTTAAAGAAAGGAAAGTGCTACACAAAATCGATTTTCATAAATATCGAGCACTTATCCTAAAACAAATGAAGATAATTCTTCTCTAATTATCTTCAAAAGATTTTCAAAATCTTCATCATCTTGAGTACCATTGATTCGAAATTTTTCAAAAAGATTTTTCAAAATCTCTCACATTTGGTACCAAGATAACTCCCTCTAAACCCTTAATTGATTCTAAATTTTCTGTATGAAAAATATGCTTTCATTAAGGGGGAGTATAAAACAAAAAATTGTTCCAAAATTCATGCTAAAACAATTTCTCTCCAAATGCTTTTCGAAAAACATATCTTTTAATCATTTTGTTTCAAAAACATCATGGATATGCTACTTTTTGAGGAGAAAGCGTGATTAAAATGTGATCAAAAAGTTTAATGATCGTTGTTTGAATCTCAAAATGAGCTCGACTCAGACGGAACCAATGAATTGACGAGTAATCAAAGTCAGTAAATGTACCATTTCGAGAAACTTGTGATAGACATGAACTTACATGGGTCTAACCTTCTTTTCAAGGAGTGTTTACAACTTCAAGTTAGTTATTAGAGCTAGCTGTCACCTCAAAACTGACAATGGAACTCTCTAACTATGCAACGTAACCGTGTCTCGTGGGGAATTATCTATCATGAGCCGATCAATTCAAAAAGTGCAAACTCTACCCTCTATGTGCAGATTTAAGTTAAAACAATATAAGCACATGTGAAGGGGGAGTGTTTCTGAAAATATAAAACTCTCGAAGTGTTTCAAACATGTTTTCAATCATAAACTCTCTGAGAGATTTTCAAGAAAAAATGTTTTATGGCAACAATAGGACAGTCACGGAGTTATAAGGTGAATAAGGATAGGAAAATCCGTCCTATGATCAGCCAGAGCCGGAGGGATCTACCCAAGGACAATACCCATAGTTAGTACTAGAAGTCCTTAGGTATGATTGAAAAAAGGAGTAATGTGAGAAAGGAGAAAGAAGGGGTTGAAGAATTAAAAAGAAAAGTAAAGAAAGGGTGAAAAGAAATAGCCCTCCATAATCAACCTTAGGGTAGAAACCGGGTTCAATTCATCGCTCTGGTTGTCACTAAGATGACACCGGTATTGAAGACAAAGACGTCATGGACCCAGTGACGCTTGCACCTAATCTTCTAGCCACTCAATTCCTCTCAAAAGGATTTGTTTCATTCTCACAGGGAACCCTACGTAAACTATCAGCTTTCTCTTAGAGATCGTTGGTATTGAAGAAGGAGACCCTCTCCCTAGTCTCCGCTCAGGAAAACCAAAATGCACAATTAAGTCTAGAGCCACGAGATTCATCAAAAGATCTCATAGGAACACATGACATGACATCGCTTGTTGTTCATCATTAAGGGCACAAGTGATATATTCTAGAGTCCTACGCAGATCTTAGAAATCGCCGAACATTTATGAGAAGTTTCACACTGTGATCTTCATGATTGAATGGAAACTCACTGAGGTCAACATCAAGCGTACCGACAGCAGGTCACTTCGGTTACTCCCGTGGATTACGCTAGTGTGTCTCAAACGGTCTCTGTCGTGGGGTGATGCTTGGTGTACTCAGCGACTCATCCGAATGTAGGTGTACCGGTATATCGTGTTATCTCACTTGTGGGACTCCAGTTCAGGGACGGCCTTTGTGAGAATTAGAGACGTGTTTTCACACTATGCTGTTAACACTCTCGAAATTCATACTAGTAAGCGCCGGAATCCGCTTATTACTAACATGTTTTTATGTTTTCTTCTTATGGAAGCTCCGGAGCGGATGGATCGTGCAGACTCGCCACATGCTCATACCAACAACACATGAAAGTTCTCATCAAAATCAAAGGAAACTCAAAGTTAAAGATGATTCTTCGTCAATGTCAAAGAATCTACAAAGTGTAAAGACTCAAGAACTTCATCATTGGTAACCAAAAGACAAATAGAAGTGTGAGCATGGTGGAGAAAGACGTGGAGACACCAAACCAACGAAGTTGACAACGGCAGACAACCACATTAATTGATCACAAAGCATGAAGGAACAAAGAATCAAGACTATTCTATATCTACACACAAAGTTCAAGCTCGAGAAAAGTAAAGACCTTATCAAGTGGAGCATCATTTGAATGACCACCCCTTAGGGGGAGATTGTTAGCCTTAATAGTTTTATTAGAAGTGATGGTCATTCACGTTTAGGAACTTTGTAACGTGTGTTAGATATCGTGATAGAATAGTCAACGGGCTCGTGGATTGGACTAAGCTAAATGGGTATTAGTTTAGTTAAGCTAGCCTTATATCAATCCATGTCTAATCCAATCCATACGAAGCCCATACAAGGCCCATGGCCAAGCCTTAGGGCATCATCTCTCTTACTATAAATACCCCTCAAGTATGTCATTTGAGGGGTGTGCTTGAGTGTGTGTGTGTGTATGTTTTTCCTTGAAGGAATATACAACTTATTGTTTTCATCTTTCTTCTCTCTATCTCTCTAAACATACATACGAATATCATTCAAGTCACCACGTTCTTATCTTAATCTTTCTTGCTTCTTATTTACGCATAACTATTTGTGTAACGTGTTCTTCGTGGTTTGCTTGGTATTGTATACGTGATAAAAGGGGCTTTACAACTATAAAGGAAAAGTCAGAGATTTATGGCAGCTGATGATCTCAAAGCTGGCTCAAAACTCATTATCACGTGGATCAGTTAAAGACCTCCACTTGAATTATCCAAACATGCAGAACATGAAGAATCAAAGACTCAGGCTACAGAGCAATGAACTTAAACAAGAATCCAAGAACAATCTTAATGTAATATCTGTTTGTATTATGTGTAATTTGAGGTGACCTCCCTTAGGGGGAGATTGTTAGGATTTAGAAAATCCAGTCGTTAAAGTGTCGGTTACCTCAAGTATATGTAATCGTTAGAAAGCTCGTAGTCGTAGTCATTTAATATTAGTTAGTTTTAGTTAAGTAACACGTGAGGAGGGACGGTGGTCTTTACCCACTGTATGCCTGATCCACAGCCCGTAGGTGGCGAGTCTTGTAAGAAAACTATAAATACCCTCTACCTCCCAAGGTAGAGGGTTGGATCTTCAATACCATTTTTCTATTGTTTCACATAGTTCCCAACTCTCTTTCTTTTCTCTCTCTAGAACTTTCTCTCTCTAAACTTAGTATACGCCCCATATGATTATGGTTTGATGTGTTTGTGAAATCCTATATGTAACATTTAACAATCATGATTTCTTTGATCGTGAGTGTGTAGTGTGAGCATGTGGTTAGGAATTGACTTCACTTTGACCATCAACCGCAACCGTCGAGTATTTTTGCAAACAACAATTAGCAATAAACACACGAAAGTGTCTTTGTTCACTTTCGTTGAATAGGGTTGCAAGAACAACGATTCCTCGTTAATCAGTATAAATACTGCATGTGATCAGGTAGAATTCCGAAGAATCTCCTTGACAGGGTTTTGCAGCTTGTACTAGCCGTTCTCAAACCGGAGCGTCTCAAAGTAGACAACACGAAGTTAGTGAACCAGCGAATTGAGATTCACTGATTGATGAGAAATTGATTTGAAAAACAATCGCGTATTGCTAAATAAAGAGTTTTTGCAATACGACGAAAGTTTTATGAGCAAAATCAAGTTTCAATCACAAATACTTTTGTTTGAAATGATTTATGCGCAGGCGATGTGCTAGAAAACTATTTTTGAGCACATCGAAAGGTTTTTCCAAAAGTATACGTCAATTCCTTTACTGGAACAAGGTTGATTCAAATGTGAATCTCCCCATCGTTGTTTTCCAGTTGTCACAAGTTTGATCTATGAAGGATCTCACATGTCACCCACCAAGAGCTTGTTTGATGTTGGCTCTAGAAGGATTTCCATATTCATTGTGAATACTTACATATCACTCGGATGTTCTGGCAATACCACAAGGATAATGTGTAGTACTCTTAATATATATGTTTTCTTACTTTTCATAGTGTATGAAACAGTAATCATATTGAAAGTGTGTCCTAATGAGATTGATAGATGATCTCTTGGCTCTAGACCCAAAAGTGCACGTTGGTTTCCTATGAGAAGACTAGGGAGAGGGTCTCCTGCTTCAATATCAACCATCTCTAAGATTCGATAGATTACATCGGTTCCCCGTGAGAATGAAACAAGTCATTTTAAGGGAACTTGAGTGGTTGGGAAGTTTAGTGAAGTGCGTCACTGGGTCCATGACGTCTTGTCTTCAATATCCGTGTTACCTTGGTAACTACCAGTAGCATATGTATTGAACTCGGTTTCTGCCCTAAGGATGAATTATTGGAGGGCTATTTCTTTTCACCCTTTTACTTTACATTTCTTTTTCATTCTTTAGCCCCTTCAGTGCTTACCGAGACTTCATCACTAAAACCTTGTTGGGTTTGTTCCACTCCTAGCTCCATCTCAGTCGGCACTCTTCCCTTATTCTCACTTTTCCCGTTTTTTTCATCATACCTAAGGACTTCTACACTATCTAGTAGATTGTCCTTGGGTAGATCACTCCGGCTCTGGCGGGATCGTGCCGATTTCCTAACCTTACCATCCTTATAACTTTAGTAAATTAAATACAAGGTCGGTCTTTGATGTACTTCCACAATCACAATCGCCATCGAAAACCGTTTGAAAATCAATCGAGGTACTTATGATAAAATATTAATGCCTTTGTACCTTGGTAGTTTTGAAGATTATAAAATGCTCCCCCTCAATATGTGCATTGATATACGAAAAATCTATCCAAACACAATACAACATTAACACAAACACTCTTATTCCTAGTTGAGTGCTTTAGCCCATTATTAGCACAAACAAACGTACTCTTAACTGACTAAGAAACAAAGTTCCTATACAACACAAACTTAACGCTACACGGGTTGAAAACAAACACTCCATTTGACTCGCCTGTCCATACCAACACACCACAAATTTAATCCCAAGCATACTCAAAAGCTTATTAGTAATTCAGATAAGTTATGGTAAACGAAAATAAGCTAACTCAAACGGAATAAGCAAAAAGTAATCACAAGATCAAAATAAGCTTAAACCGATAAGCAAACAAGCGCGCACTCACGCGACTAGAAAGAGATACAACCACAAACTCATACACTCATGATCACAGACTCAAAATTACGCAAACGCGACACCTCTACACAACCCTATATTTTGAAAACCACAATTAGACGTACTCCTTTTTGTTACTTCCGTGACAAACTCGCGAACTAACATCATTTTGATACCTCTTATAAATTCGAACCAAACAAAACAACAACATCAAGAATAAAAGTCATAAGTCAAATCCAAGAAAAATACAGGTCCGACCCGACCCGTATGACGACTGGTTAAACAAACGTCTCTTTTAACCCAAGATTTATACCATACGATTAGGTTTCAAAACGTTTTTACAACTTGTTTTAATTCTACGAAAACATAAATAATTTATCTATGGTCTTTTTTAAGAAAAACAAAGATGAGGAACTTTTTTTTTGACATACCAATACGAACGGAAAAGAAAGGATAGGAAGTTGGTGGAGATGGCGGTGGTGATGCTCGAGCCAAAACCAACCCGAACAAAGCACGAAACTCTATCACAACATGAACTCCTCACCTTGAACAAAATTCTAGGCGACCCGCTCTCTTAAACCTGATCTAAACTCAAACCTACCTTGATCTTTTTGGGTCTGAATAACGGCTGCAACAGTGGTGACCGACTGAGATGGCGACGCTGGTGGAGTAGTGGCCGGATGGTGGCTGGCGGTTGTGTTAAATGGAGGAAGAGAGAGGAGTAGTTAATGTGTTTTAGGGTTTTAAAATAAAACCCTAGTGCTACTTATATGGATGAAATAATACCAAAAGGACTGTACCTGTAATAATCTGAAAGTTAAAGGGGCCGCGGGTGAAATTAACTGCAGGGAACACTCTTGCAATTTTTGCAAACTTTTATAAAATAGAGGTTCGGGACACGTTTGGACAAGCAAACGATCGATTCTCGACACCCAAATTACGCCATTATGTTCCGAATAATTTTTTTTAATAAAAACGAGTATTCATTCGACTATTTCTTACAAATAAAAATCCAAATCAAATTGTTAAAAAAATTCACGGTTGTGCCAATACGCTTTGTGTGCAAATTCCATGTTTCGCGAGATAACTTTCTCGTTTTCACGTCAAATGAGCTCAGGAAAGTTCGTAAATGAATTATAGGCATAACTCTTTGTAAAATAAATATCTGGAAATCGTGGGGTGTGACAGACTACCCTCCTTAACAAAATCGCGTCCTCGCGATTTGTAACACCCCGAAAATATGGTCCAGCGGAAGCATACGAACCTTTGGATGCTACTATCTTGGTATCACAACATAAGGTACAAAGAATAGTTTTTATCCCATTTATTTAGAATAAGATTCATTAATTGGAAACCATAAGTTTACATTAATGAAAGTAGTACGGAAATATAGGCCCAAAAGATAATTTAAGCGGTCCCGATTATTCATCAGAGTCGCCTATCACCATGCCCCTTGCCAAGGGTCTTCCAATAGTGACCTATCTCCTTAAACCTGAGAACGCATGCTAAAAAGGTCAGCTTACGTTGGTGAGTTCATAGAGTTAGTTACAAAAGTAACAGTGGACCTGAAAGCGTTTAGTTGCTATGTGCGACTAAGACAGATATATAATATACACATTCCAACCAACAATCAATCCAATCAATAATCAATCCAATTAATAATCAATTCAATTAATAATACACAACACAACCGAGATCTCAGCAGGGCCCCAAGCGACTCTAGCCAGCACGGTTGTAGCATGGTCAAACTACCCTGGTCTAGATCGGAATAAATAACCATTCGCAGCTAGGCATCACGTTATAGCATCCAACATGCTTTCCTAGTTTACGTCAACAACTGTCGCACGTCTAACCTTTCCAAATCAACACATTAGCAATTCAAAAGAGTAGTGGCAGGTCCAAGAAATAGTTTGCATTCACATAAACACATAAGATATCAATCACCAATTCAAATATACCAAACAACAGTCATTCCTAATAAATGTTCACATATCCAGTTATGGTTCGTTAAAAGCAGCATGTATTCTCCCCCAAAATAGTTATGAAAACCTTTGAAAAGAGGGGCTATGAAACTCACCTTAGCCACAGAAATGCACTATTCACTATTGACACGATTGGCATCTAAAGCTAATCTCCACGGCATCCAGAAGAATGTACGACGAGTACGATAGAATAGAAGTGACGCAACCTATTGCGTATACGATTATCTCAAAATACAGCTCATATGATAAAGAAATCGATAAAAGTAATGTGTCGTAGTTTTCGTGGATTATTCATGTCGTTACTTTCAAAAGTCCGTCATCGTTCCCAAAAGTTTATAACTAATATCTCAAAAGTTTAGTTTTAACGTTTCGTGTGGTGGCAAGGAACATAGACGCGACATACAACTCACGCGAAAGAGGAGAAGACATCGACACAGTCGAGACATACCAACTAGAACGTACGCCAAAAGGAAAAGACATCGACCAAATCAAGAAATACTGACAATACTCAAGGTAGTCAAAGACTAGGAAATGACGACAACTACTCATGGCCCATAAATAGGTTATTTTTCAATAATTTCCCCATAATCCCAAATGTACATGTTTATCATAAAAGATAAGTTCCATTTATTGCCTAATTAATAAAGATTTATCAATTGTTACTCGTACTTATACAAGTTTATAAGAAAGTACTTCTTATAAGGTATACCAAGTAGTGTATTATAAATGACACGTTCATTTATTCATCGTCCCCAAATCATTACGACTCTAATAAATTGTCTTATCATAATAGTCTTTCCAAACAAGTTTATAAAAGTTAACACGTATTTATAAAACACGAGTCACTATTGTATTTAATAAGGGTTTATAATAAATAAAACCATATCCGTCAATAATATATATAGTTATTCATTTCGCTATCAATTAAAATGTAAAAATAGAATATTTAAGTTTATCGCGAAACAAATGTATTAAACTCATTTCCATGTCTAATATATTGTGCTTGGTTAATTCAAAACGTATAATAAAGTTTAACTCACAATCAATATAACCCTTATATCAAATGTTATTTAAATTTTATAAACCGTATTAAATGTTATAGCATATACATAATATTCGATATTACTCCTCTTTAACTCAAGTTTCATATCATTTATCTGATAGTTCTATTCCGTTTATCGTTGTATAGTGATTCATTACCATATCACGTCTTTTCGTACATATATACATCTAAAGTTAACTCATTGTCTTATCCCATTTTTCACTTGTTAGTTTCAACATCTTTTATTAATAACCATTAACTTTAATGTGTCCATATTAGTATCCGTAATATCAAACCCTAGAACCAAAAACGGAATATGAAAGTCTCAAACCAAAACTTGTGACACGAGACCAATGACAATCAACCATTATTTACTGATTCTATCAATTAATAAAAACCTTTGGATACCAATTAATAATTAATAATCTGTTATAATTATTTCGGGTCGAGGCGAAACCCGAGACCAACCTAGGTCGACCCGTCCCGACCATTTCTGACCCGACACAGCCCATTGACCCGACTCAAACCGCATGACTTCAAATCCAAAACAGTCATCCAACAACAACCTAATGTCGTTCTAACCAAGGTTACCACACGAAAACTTACAAAACATGCTTACTCCTATTTTTAATCTCACGCAAATATAAACTATCATAATCGAAATACAAAAATCAAATCCGAGGCTCTCTTAATCACGACTCCACATATACCCCTTTCACCACACGAAAATATACCATCATGTTTTCAGTTTTAACCATTTTCAACATTTTCTTTCACTTGTTATTAATTTGTCAAGCCACGAAAACGACCACACAACAACATATATAACGTTTTATGACAAAAAAATAAATAGTAATAGGGGACGGTTGGGTTTACCGAGAGAGGAAGATAGAACGAGGTCATTAGTGATATCCCTTTACGAGTACTACTCGTATCCACCAAGCTAGAACCCCTTGAGCTCGATTTTATTTGAAACCCTAACAATTCGAATCTAATAAATTAGATTTAGCGCGCGTGAGATGGTTTCACAATGCGTGTTTTATGAAAATAGAACCATGGGGTCCTGGTCTACAAGATGGGATGGGTGGTGTTGATGTAGGAGATGGACGGGAGTTGGCCGGATTCCGGTGAAGGCGCTGGAATTCTTAGAAAGAGAAAGAATTATGTGTGTGAAATTTAAGAGAGAGAAATAGATGCGTGAAATGAGAGAAGTGTGAGAATGCAAGGGTATATATAGTCCTAGGAGGGACTACTCTTGTACAATAGAAACTAAAAGGGTGGCTGTGTAACTTATCACAAAGACCATTGATGTAACTTTCCAAAACTTGTGAAATATTAGGTTCGGGACTCGTTTGGACTAGAAAAAGAATGATTCATGCCTCGGAAATTACGCCAACGCTCTCAAAATATTATTTCCAATAAAAATGATATATAATACGACTCGTATCTCAAATTAGTTAAAACGATCGTTTTAATTGATGTTTCTCCAATTACGACGCATCGAGGAATTTGCGAGTTGTCATACGATTCAATTTGAGTTATCCATTAGAATTGAAAAAGGGATAGGATACTTTCAGAATATTCCATTTTCATGTTCCTACGTGACTCAAAACATCTCTTAAAGTTCCATCGAACATTAACAATACGAATATGACTTTGCTCTAGTCGTCTGACTTCATAGTCCATGATTTTGACAGGTTCCTCAATACAGCTTAGACGTTCATCAATGTGGATCTCTTCTAGCAAAGACAAAATCTGTCTCATCAGTAATGCATTTCCTCATATTTCACACATGAAAACGTGTTGTTCCCATTTCACAAATAGCTTAAAACAGTAAATACTACTAATTGTGAATCATGACTGAAGTAAAGCACATTAAGATGAGTTTTAACAAGATATAAACACAAAGGATTTTTACGACGTTTATATTCTTTATTAAAACGAATAAAAAAGAATACATTACCCAAGTACTTGCGGAACAGTACTTGGGATTGAAATGACAAGTATGGTGTAACTCCTTACGAAGCTTAGGCTAAGTCGAAGCACAACTATTCAGGTACCACTGAGCTATCTCAGGGACATGGTCGTATTTGGAGGAGTGAAAGATGCTTGTGTGTGTTTTTCACAATTAATGCACAAGCTTAAGCTTTCACTCCAACCTTATGGCTATTGATACAAGTGTAGTTTTTGACTCTATCCTAGAGGACAAACTGAAAAAGTTACAGAAGACAAAATACTGATGTATTTTGTCTCTGTTTACGATGGCTATATTGAGTAAGTAACAAGGCTGCTTTCTTCTTGTTAGTAATGACACTGATCCTGGTTGTTAGCGTTTCATGGGAAGTTTGACTTTGGGTTGATAAGGAATTCGTCTTACCTGTTTAAACTTGTCCCGCTCATTCTTCAGTCTTCTTAGCCTTCAGTTTTTAATCTTCAGTCTTGTCTTCAGTGATAGTAGTTGGTGAGGAGTTCTGGGATTCAGTGAGTTATTGTCATCACTCACTGAATTCACCATCTTCATCTTGAATCAGTCTTCACCCCTTAAGTTCCACCTCACTAAGTGGAGAGACTTTACTTCTTTGTCTCATACTGAGTATCCTGATGATAGCTAACTGAATGGTTATGCGCTCAGTGACTTGTTAGTGTTTAAGGTTATAAACACTTAGGGTATTTTCTATTCAAATCCTAGAATTAAAGAGGTTTGGGTATTCACTGAACCCAACAGTCTTCCCCTATTTGGATATACAAATAGCCTAAGTGTTTTTATTAGTAAGTGAGCAAGAGGCTTCTTCTTACACTGAATGTACTACTAAACATAATAAGGAACACTGATCTTTAACAAAAAAATACATCATTTATTCATAAGATATTACAAGTTCCTATCTAGTACAAAAGATGAAATGATAGATATTTCAGTGATGTCATTCAATGTGGATGCCCAGGGCTTCAAGCTTCAGCTTCTTTGATAAGAGAGTTGCTTTGTCAGGATGGTCTCTTACTTTAGCATTCAGGTCAGCACAGAACCTAATGTTTTCAGGAGACTGAATTTGAGAAGCCATTGTCAAGTAACTCGGCATTGTAGCTATGCTAGCCTGATCGATATCACTCCATCTTTGGAATGCCTAGTTTCCATAAAAATCAATGAAGAAGAGTCCTCTTTCTGGCTCTTCAATGACCAAGAAGTTAACAAAATTCACCCCTTTAGGTAGCTCTCTGTTGTAGTCAAAACCAAGGACCTTGGCTTCAGGCTCATATTAAACTCTTTTCCTTTTCCTTTGGGATGACTGAGGTTGAGTGCCTTGAGCTTTAGGAAGAGCAGATTGGATTCCAAGCTCCGCGGGCGCATCTCCTAATCTTTCATATCTTTTGCTTAGAGCTTTCATCAAGTCCTTGACTACCTGATTTTTCTTCTTTTCAAAGATGGGACCAAGTTCATCAAGTTCAATGATCTCGAAGTCAGTGAACTTTAGAGGATCATGAACCTCAAAGACCCTTTTGTCTTCTCCCCTGTAGACGTTCATTGCAATAGGCTTGGATTTAGGGATGATATAGACATCAGTAATTTGTTCAGGGGATCTCCTGCTGGTCATGGTCCAGCTATAGTGATCGATCCTTTATTGTCTTATCTCAGCAGCCTTTTTATTCTTTCATCCCTTTTTTTCTTAGGGCAGTCATCTCAGCATCCTGAGATGCTTTGAACTTTAGGCCGACTTATCCTTTTTTCAGTGTCTTAGGATCAATTCCTAACTTCTCAGCTTCTTCAATAACCACCTTGACCAAAGCAGCTTTGCTTCTTTGTTCTTTCTCAGCTTGTTTCTTGAGTCTGTCTTCTTTCTCAAGATAGGCAGTTAGCTGTTCTGGACTGAGCAAATACTTCTTGTTGCCAATCACAAAAGGAATTTTGACTGGCTCAGGTGCTATCATTATGCTCTTGCCCTTGTCTTGAGGAGGGACTAATGAAGATGTAGATGTTGTTGTCACTGGTGTTGTTGTTGCTCTTACTGATGTAATGATGATTGGTGTTGATGTTGGTGGGATTGAGGAGATGGGCACTGCAGTCACTGCTTGAGTTGGCTCCTCCTCAATGTGAGAGGGAGTCTATTCGGTTGATCTCTCACCCTCAACTGTTGTTGGAGCTTCAGTGAGAGCAAGAGTTGACGGAGATGCTGAGGCAGCAGTCTAACCCTTAAAAGCCTGATAGATCTCAGAAACCATAGACTTGATTTTTGAGGTGTCTTGTTGAAGGTTGGTGAATTTCTTCCCAAGAGTTGCCTGAGATAATTCCAGCCCAGTCATTCTAGGCCCGAGATTCTAGGCCATAGAAGAAGATGATTTAGCCAGATCAACAACCTTTGTATCCAATGAGCCCAGAGTGAAATGAATATCCTGAACTGAAGATGTAAGACCTTAAACATTTGAATTATTGAGCATATTGATCAGTTCAATGAGGCTGGAAGAGTTCTTCAAATAAATTTCCGTAGCCTCAAGCACTTTAGTGTTTAGTTCCCTGATTTCATCAAGCTTGGAGTGAGCATCCTGAAATGTTGTGAGAAACTTCTTCAGATGGTTATCCAACTTGTCAAAATGTTGATAGATGAGTTCCCTATGTTCATCATTATCTTCAAAATTAGAAACCACTTCTGCCTTGAGATCAGCGTAACTTGCAGCGGCTTCAACATACTGATCCTATAGACTATCAGTCACTCCAGAATATAGCTTATGAGTAGCTCTCTATAGCCACATCACTAGTTGTCTTTCAGTGAAGGGAAGAACATTGTCATACTTCTTCACTTCCTCGGGGCAGGAAGATTCTGAAGAGTCTGAAGAGTCAGATAAGTCTTCTTGAGGTTGGAAGGGTGACTCTTCAGCTTTGTTGGGATCAGGATGATGTTCTTGTACTTGTGGTTGAACATCAGCGTCCATTTCTTCCCCAGCATAAAAAATTTCCTCTTCACTGTCAGCATTAATCTCTTTATCAGAAAACAATAAGTCTTGAACATCAGCAACACTGAAAAGACTAGGAGGGGTTGTGGGTTTCATATCAGTGGGTGGTCTTTGTCCCTCTTAGTCTTTGTTCCTAAAGGACCCTTCAGACACTGATGGGTGTTTCCCAGTTCCTTATCTGGAGTCAGGATTGGTGATGAGTTCCATATCAGTGGGTTTTCTCTTTCCCTCTAAGTCTTTGTCCCTCTTTGCTCCTTCAAGCACTGGTGGGAGTTTCCCAGTGCTATCCTTAGAAGCAGTGGCAGTAAGATCCCTATCAGTGGGTTGTTTTTTTTCCCCTGAGTCTTTGGAATCAGTAGTTGCGCCCTCAAATAAAAGCTGTGATTTGAGAATGTCCTCATCAGGTTGTGTGGAAGGCGCTCCCCTACCAGTGGGTTGTATATTTCCCTCTGGATCTTGGGGAGTAGTCTGTGAGACCAAAGGTACTGATTGTGATGTATAAGTGTCCTTCGTTGTCACTAGGGTGGATGTTGCTTGGTCTCCTTTGGGTAGCTTATCAGTCTGGAGCTTTCTGTGTCTTTTTGGCTGTGTTCCATAAGCCTCAGGGCCCTGAGACTTGGGTTTAGTCTTAGTCCCAGTCTAATACTCCCTCTTTCTCTTTTAGGGAGCAGGGTTTGGAGACATTGAGTCTGTAACGCCCCAACCCGACAAGGGTAAAGGAATCACAAGTAATGGTGTCATATCAAAGCAAATATAAACATCCAAAAGAAATCTTAACATAAATGCGGAAATAATTCAAGTCAATATGACTTCAATACATAGGTCAGTAGGAAAAATAACTCCAACAAAATATCGAAATAATAAGTCTTAAATGGCATCATAAGATCAAAGCTAAATAAATCTCTAAGGTAAGTCCACTCATGCACTCATCCAAAAGCAAAACCCAGCTTCCAATGCTTAGATACCTGCCGCGGAAGAAAAGAAATGCTTTGAACTTCAAAAGCCCATGAACAGATATGAAAGCAAAGCGAATACTAAACGATATCGAATATGAAATATAATAAACGAAAGATAGCAAAATCATAATCATTTTCAAAGTATAAATCAGAATTTTCAAATAAAGTTTATAGTTAACTACTACGAGCCCAGAAACAAATATCAGATCATAATCATATTCTCATAAGACAACATTTCTCGTAAGGCAACATTTCTCGTAAGGCAACATTTTTAGGGGAGACCTACCAGAGTCATGAAGGACGTGCATGCACGCATCATCAATCATCAGATAACATATAACAGATAACAGATAACAGATATGAATGCTGAATGTGATAACAGATAACAGATCTAGGATGCATCCATACGCCCCTTCCTACATATACAAAATATACTCCACCATCCAGGACGTGGCAGAACATCACTCTACTGCCCTAGAGTCATATCAGAGGTGCATCAATGATACGGACATGGAACCCCCATGACTAGTGAAATATTTGGCTCGTGTGTCAAACAATCTTAGGTCAAATCAGAATGTCATAACTGACACAGATCATATTTTATCAGAGGGTTATTCATATTTTCAAAATCAGATTTTTCATATCATATAGTTCAAAATCAGATGTTTCATAATTCGAAATCGAGTTCAGATAAGCAACAGCTCAAACAAAACGGATTGGGGTTCATAGCAAAGGCTTAGGAAACCCTAATAGAAAAGCTAACGAAAGAAAACGTTAAAAGGAACCTTTACTGAAAAGGTCAGAATATCTATACCTTATTCCAAAGCAAATGATCGAAAAGCAGAAATACGGAAAGCAAAGGATTACTCCTTCTTCTCAGAACCTATACACATTAACGGTCATCCATGTTATTTATGATTCCATAATCGTCGAAATGATCTTTTAACATTTGGTGTTTATACTTAGTGTATTCAGTGATCTTCATACTTTAGGGTTTTATGATTAAATGAGACTTAAGTGTTTTATAATTAATATCGTAGATTAGGGTTCATTATGTCATTTATTAAAGTTTAGGGTTAAATGTGAAAATAGTTTAAACTTCATAACTCACACATGAAATAACGAATTAACACTCTTAGTTTCAAACCCTAATCGACTCTCATTATGTTCTAGGGTTTTCTCCTTCTTTTAATATCATATTAATGTGCATTTACTTTTCATGTTACGTCTTTTAATGACTCGCTACTTAACCTAACACCTTCATGTCTTAACCATACGTTACTTATATACATGTTATACTTCAACTTTTATTCCCATGCACGTTTATGATTTTATGTGACACACAAGTTACTTATTACTCGGATTAATTACACATCTACACACACATGCACAATAGTTTAGACTAGATACGACCACGTACTACGTTTACATATCCACAAACTCACTTGACTTATAAAACGTACGCATATGAGACACGGTTCACAAACCAATTAGGGTTCGGCATGCATGGTTCGGTTCACATCTCAATCTAGGGTTTAGGTTTACATGATCCCTTACTCGTTTAATACACATTCAAAACTCTCACATGGTTCGGTTATATATGTAGAGGGTTCAGTTAATAGGTTTTACGCAAACTCTAGCTCACCTACGTACTTTACATATTCAAGTTGTCATGTTTTTATCTTAGCCGAAACATATACATGGTTCGGTTCTTATATACATATGGTTCGGTTTATATGGCTCGACCTAACTATGATCCGATTCAAATAATACGTATCAAATAACATGCTCTTTAATAATTATAAGGTTCAAGTCATTATGGTTTGTTCTTGTTGGTTTCATACGGTTCGGCCACAAAAGAAAAAACGCAATTCGACTAAACAAACTAGTTACAACATATTATACGTTAGGTGTTATCAAAATAAGACGAGGAAACACGTTATACCTTAGCTCGTTGAACAAGAACTCGCGACACCAAGGGTGTTTGTTACTCGGCCGAATGGAACAAAAAGAAAAGAAGAGGCAACCAAAACTAGGGTTCCAAATTAGAGTTAATGAGTTATATTTATAGGTGGTAACATTTTTGGTTTAGGGCTTTGAGGGGGTATGGCTTCGGCTTGGGTCCAACCGAAACAAAACAACCCACGGCCCAAGTGGCCTTCGGCTCTTGATCCACACGAACAAAACAAACGCGGCCCAACATGGTTCACCAAATAACGAATGACAAGGCCCAACTAATCGGCCCAACACTTTAGCGAAACGTTTAAATCTTCGTCGTACGACGTCGATCACGTACACATATTAGTTAAGTTTTAATTAATTGATAAGTTAAGTTTTAATTTCGTTAAATGAATATAAATGTCTTTTACGTATTTTATAATTTTTGATTCCAAGGGTATTTTAGTCTTTATTCATGTTTTAGGTTTTCAGGTTTTACAATTCTTCCCCTCTAAAAGAAGAATTTTCGTCCTCAAAAATTGAAATGAAACGAAACGAAAACGAAATGAGAACATACCAAACTATTCAAAGAAATGAGGATAACTAGCTCGAATCGACTCCTCGGTTTCCCAAGTAGCCTCACGTTCCGGGTGATTTTTCCAAAGAATCTTAACGAACGGAATGACTTTATTTCTCATGACTCTTTCTTGCCTTTCTAAAATAGCTTTCGGTTCTTCAGATAAAGACATATCGGATTGAATTTGATCAAACGGATAAGAAGCAACGTGTAACGGATGATAATTGTATCCCCTTAGGAGAGATACATGGAAAACATCATGAACATGCGATAACTGAGGTGGAAGTGCTAATCGATACGAAACTTCTCCTATACGCTCCAAAATTTCAAACGGACCGATGAATCGAGGACTGAGCTTGCCCTTGATTCCAAAACGTTTCACACCTCTAAACGGCGAGACTTTCAAAAATACACGATCTCCAACCCGAAATTCTAAATCACGACGATGCTTGTCGGCATAACTTTTCTGACGAGACCTAGCCTCCTTCAACTTTTCTCTAGCAATAGCTACTTTCTCATTAGTGATCTCAATCATTTCCGGACCTTCAATTAAGCGTTCACCTACTTCATCCCAACAAGTAGGTGCTCTACATTTTCTCCCATAAAGAAGTTCAAACGGTGCTGCCTTAATGCTAGCATGCCAACTGTTGTTATATGCAAACTCTACTAAACACAAATATTCATCCCAGCTGCCCGTCCATTCTAAAGCACAAGCCCTTAGCACGTCCTCTAAGGTCTGAATAGTCCTCTCTGACTGACCATCTGTTTGAGGATGAAATGCCGTACTAAAATTAAGTCGAGTACCCCAAGCTTTTTGCAAACCTTTCCAGAAACGGGAAGTAAAACGCGGATCCCTATCGGACACAATAGATGCCAAAGTACCATGAAGTCTAACTATCTCTTGCTGAAAAATTTCCGCCAATCTACCAATACCATAATCCTTTCTAATTGGTAAGAAATGAGCAGATTTGTTTTAACCAAAACTCACACTTCGAAAATTTGGCGTACAACTTCTTCTTCCTCAGAATCTCCAAAACTATCCGGAGATGTTGTTCATGCTCTTCTTCAGACTTGGAGTAAACCAAAATGTTGTCGATGAAAACAATAACAAACTTGTCGAGAAACTCATGGAAAACACGATTCATTAGGTCCATAAATACTGCAGGCGCATTTGTCAAACCGAAAGGCATAACGAGAAATTCATAATGACCATATCAGTACGGCGGTCTTAGGAACATCTTGCTCCCTCACACGTAGCTGATGATAACCAGATCTCAGATCAATCTTAGAAAAGAACTTAGCTCCTTGCAGTTGATCAAACAAATCATCTATACGTGGCAGAGGATAACGGTTTCGAATAGTAATACGGTTGAGTTCACGGTAGTCGATACATAGACGCATACTTCCATCCTTCTTCTTCACAAACAAAACAGGTGCACCCCATGGAGAAACACTGGGTCGAATAAATCCATTCTCTATCATCTCTTGCAGCTGCTCCTTCAATTCCTTCAGTTCTACAGGTGCCATACGGTACGGAGCCTTCAAAATCAGTTCAGCACCAGGAATTAACTCAATGCTAAACTCAACTTCTCTAGCTGGGGGAAGACCAGGAAGTTCATCGGGAAAAACGTCGGTGAATTCACAAACAACAGAAAGGTTTTCAATGTTAGGACTCTCCAAAGATGTGTCCTTAACAGATGCCAGAAAACCTTGGCACCCATGAGCAAGCATGGTCCGTGCCTTCATAGCAGAAATAAACTTAACAGATTTGAGAGGTTGAGAGCCATAATAAACAAATTCAGGATGTTTTATGTCTCCAAAGATCACAGTTCTAGCATAGCAGTCAATGGAAGCTCTATGATAAGCCAACCAATCCTTGCCTAGAATGATATCAAAGTCGACCATATCGAGAGGATACAGATTTGCAGAGCGAATACGATCATCAAAACGAAAAGGGCACTTAACGTATTTATGATCAATGATCATGTGGTTTTTCATAGGCGTAGATATCGATAAGTGATTCGTTAGCGGTTTGGGCTTCATATTAAGTTTCTTAGCAAATGTGACAGATATAATGGAGTGTGTGGCACCGGTATCAAATAAAACGAAGATAGAATAATCATCAATGAAAAGAGTGCCCGTAATGGTACCTGAAGTGCGCTCCGCTTGATTCCGAGTAGTAGCATAAACACGTCCAGTAGTAGGTGGCGGCTTGATGTAGTTTCCAGGAATCACCGGGTTCCTCTTAGGGCAATCCTTGATCTTGTGAGTAGTGGAACCGCAAGAGAAACATCCACCGTGGCCTTGAGACCACGGTCCCGGATGAGCCTTTCCACAAGTAGTACAGATAGGTGGGGGAGGTAAAACTTCAGTTGTCCTTTCTTTGACGAGAAGATCCTGAAGCACGACCCTGATTTGATCCTCGAGCCGACTGATCCTTGTTGTAACGCTGGTTATTGTTACTCTGACTCTGACGATCATTCCCATTCTTACCAGCAGCTCGCTATCTGACTCCTCGCCTGGTGCCTAGAGTCCACATTCCTTCTGGACCGACCTCGCTGATCATAACTCCTATCCACTTGACCCCTCGAATCATAACTCCTGCCAGAATTTCCTTTATAATCATTACTTTGAGTCCTACCTTGAATCCGATCACCATCGCGATTACGCTTGTTGGAACCCGAACCCTCATGAAAGATCTCAATGTTACGAGCTGCGTCATTGCAGGGCGACACATCCTCATACTCAGTGTTAAGCAGTCGGTCCAACACCCACTTCTTCAGTCCCCATTTGAAGTGCTTACGCCTACCATCTCAACATTCGTTCCCACAAAACTTACCAGCCTCATAAACCTACCCATGTACTCATTGGAGTTCTCATGATCAAACTGGTAGATTCCTTGATAATCCCGCTCATACCTTTGCTGTTTGTCGTGGAAGTAACGGTTATAGAAGATAGTCCGAAACTCAGTCCAAGTACAAGTAACAGCAAAAGCATCTCCTCCTCTCGCCTGTTTGAGTGCCTTCCACCAGTTCAAAGCATCATCCTCCAATTTAAATGCAGCCAAACGGGTCTTAAACTCATCTCCACAACCCAGTACTTCAAACAGCTTCTCAATATGAGTGATCCAGTCCTCGGCCTCAGTGGGAGTAGCAGCAGTGCTAAAAGAAAGAGGCTTGAGCTTACCAAAACGCTTGAACCAAGTGTGAATGCCGACGGGTTGATTACCTCCACCACTACCCGAAGCACCAGTCTGATTCCGAATGTTGTTGATCACCTGTGTCATCACCTCAGGTGTAGTAAGACCAGGGAAAAGAGTGTTGAGAGCATTAGCAATCGCAGCATCCAAGTTAGGAATATCATCGTCTCCATCAGCGCTACCGTTAGTACGAGTTCGAACCATCTAAACGATATTCAAACGATTAGCAAAATGAACAAAGGTGAGATACGAAATGGAAGTTCGCAGAAGGAAACCTAAAGTCTACCCAATCCTCACAGGTCAAAGCCTAAGCTCTAAGGGTCTCAAAACCTAGGGTTCTTATGTCATAGGTCCTGACTACAAGTAAACACTGGGCTCACGATGCCATAAATTGTAACGCCCCAACCCGACAAGGGTAAAGGAATCACAAGTAATGGTGTCATATCAAAGCAAATATAAACATCCAAAAGAAATCTTAACATAAATGCGGAAATAATTCAAGTCAAAACGACTTCAATACATAGGTCCCAGCGGAAAAATAACTCCAACAAAATATCTGAAATAAGAAGTCTTAAATGGCATCATAAGATCAAAGCTAAATAAATCTCTAAGGTAAGTCCACTCATGCACTCATCCCAAAGCAAAACCCAGCTTCCAATGCTTAGATACCTGCCGCGGAAGAAAAGAAATGCGGCTGAGCTTCAAAAGCCCAGTGAACAGATATGAAAGCAAAGCGAATACTAAACGATATCGAATATGAAATAAAATAAACGAAAGATAGCAAAAATCATAATCATTTTCAAAGTATAAATCAGAATTTTCAAATAAAGTTTATAGTTAACTACCACGAGCCCAGAAACAAATATCAGATCATAATCATATTCTCATAAGACAACATTTCTCGTAAGGCAACATTTCTCGTAAGGCAACATTTGTAGGGGAGACCTACCAGAGTTATGAAGGACGTGCATGCACGCAGCATCAATCATCAGAAAACATATAACAGATAATGAGATACAGATCTAGGATGCATCCATACGCCCCTTCCTAAATATACAAAATATGCTCCACCATCCAGGAGCGTGGCAGAACATCACTCTACTGCCCTAGAGTCATATCAGAGGTGCATCACTGATACGGACATGGAACCCCCATGACTAGTGAAATATTTGGCTCGTGTGTCAAACTATCTTAGGTCAAATCAGAATGTCATAACTGACACAGATCATATTTTATCAGAGGGTTATTCATATTTTCAAAATTAGAGTTTTCATATCATATAGTTCAAAATCAGATGTTTCATAATTCAGAAATCAGAGTTCAGATAAGCAACAGCTCAAACAAAACGGATTGGGGTTCATAGCAAAGGCTTAGGAAACCCTAATAGAAAAGCTAACGAAAGAAAACGTTAAAAGGAACCTTTACTGAAAAGGTCAGAATATCTGTACCTTATTCCAAAGCAAATGATCGAAAAGCAGAAATACGAAAAGCAAAGGATTACTCCTTCTTCTCAGAACCTATACACATTAACGGTCGTCCATGTTATTTATGATTCCATAATCGTCGAAATGATCTTTTAACATTTGGTGTTTATACTTAGTGTATTCAGTGATCTTCATACTTTAGGGTTTTATGATTAAATGAGACTTAAGTGTTTTATAATTAATATCGTAGATTAGGGTTCATTATGTCATTTATTAAAGTTTAGGGTTAAATGTGAAAATAGTTTAAACTTCATAACTCACACATGAAATAACGAATTAACACTCTTAGTTTCAAACCCTAATCGACTCTCATTATGTTCTAGGGTTTTCTCCTTCTTTTAATATCATATTAATGTGCATTTACTTTTCATGTTACGTCTTTTAATGACTCGCTACTTAACCTAACACCTTCATGTCTTAACCATACGTTACTTATATACATGTTATACTTCAACTTTTATTCCCATGCACGTTTATGATTTTATGTGACATACAAGTTACTTATTACTCGGATTAATTACACATCTACACACACATGCACAATAGTTTAGACTAGATACGACCACGTACTACGTTTACATATCCACAAACTCACTTGACTTATAAAACGCACGCATATGAGACACGGTTCACAAACCAATTAGGGTTCGGCATGCATGGTTCGGTTCACATCTCAATCTAGGGTTTAGGTTTACATGATCCCTTACTCGTTTAATACACATTCAAAACTCTCACATGGTTCGGTTATATATGTAGAGGGTTCAGTTAATAGGTTTTACGCAAACTCTAGCTCACCTACGTACTTTACATATTCAAGTTGTCATGTTTTTATCTTAGCCGAAACATATACATGGTTCGGTTCTTATATACATATGGTTCGGTTTATATGGCTCGACCTAACTATGATCCGATTCAAATAATACGTATCAAATAACATGCTCTTTAATAATTATAAGGTTCAAGTCATTATGGTTTGTTCTTGTTGGTTTCATACGGTTCGGCCACAAAAGAAAAACACAATTCGACTAAACAAACAAGTTACAACATATTATACGTTAGGTGTTATCAAAATAAGACGAGGAAACACGTTATACCTTAGCTCGTTGAACAAGAACTCGCGACACCAAGGGTGTTTGTTACTCGGCCGAATGGAACAAAAAGAAAAGAAGAGGCAACCAAAACTAGGGTTCCAAATTAGAGTTAATGAGTTATATTTATAGGTGGTAACATTTTTGGTTTAGGGCTTTGAGGGGGTATGGCTTCGGCTTGGGTCCAACCGAAACAAAACAAACCCACGGCCCAAGTGGCCTTCGGCTCTTGATCCACACGAACAAAACAAACGCGGCCCAACATGGTTCACCAAATAACGAATGACAAGGCCAAACTAATCGGCCCAACACTTTAGCGAAACGTTTAAATCTTCGTCATACAACGTCGATCACGTACACATATTAGTTAAGTTTTAATTATTGATAAGTTAAGTTTTAATTTCGTTAAATGAATATAAATGTCTTTTACGTATTTTATAATTTTTGATTCCAAGGGTATTTTAGTCTTTATTCATGTTTTAGATTTTCAGGTTTTACAGAGTCCCTCTGGTTGTTTACAGCAACCATGTGCGCCATATAGAAAATCCTGACTATATTTGCAACCCATTAACACTTGTAAAGCACAAGAGACAAACCTAGGGTATGAAACGTATTTCACCCTAGTTTTGCTTTGTAGCTTGGTTACAAGATCACTGTAAATGATCTCCTCTATGTCGACATTAGTTCCAGTCATCAAGCAGTAGGCCATCATCAACTGAATAGAATTGATTTGTTCAGTGGATGAGTGGTTCCCGCTGAGAACCTGAATCACAAAAGTGAACAGGATCTTTCAAGCCACGAGAAAGGAGTTCTTGGTGACTGTGGTTTTGTCCAAAATTTTTGGATCTAAAGCAATTTTACCTAACCCAGCCTTAACAATGGATGGGTCAGGGTGAGCAACATAATTTCCCTGGTTATAATCAAGCCCTATTGAAGAGTGATGCAGGTTTTACTGATCAGGTTTTAATATTTATATAGTCTCGTTATATCTATGGTCTACCCTAATGCACTAACGAGCAGTGTACTCGGTCGTATGTAGTGTAGTATTCGGTAAAACCGATGTCGTCCCAAGAGCTATGTTTGTTGGATTAATACTAAGTCTATGTGTCACAAATTCTAATATGATTTCGATAAGGAATTAATTAATTAACTACTAAAGCAGATAAAAGCAAATAAAGGAAAAGGTTCAATCAATAGAGGAGAGTGGTGCTAACCTAGTTAATCATCCTAGCTAGTAATGTCTACGTCTAATTACTTCCAATTACTTCAGGTGGGGTCAAAGTCGAGAGGACATCATTTGGTCAATTCGCCCTAACCTATCAGCAAAGATGCCACCACTGGAGAAGTCAGGTGTCCCCTCATAAGTCCAGTTGTTCCTGGTCCCCTAAGCCGAGTCATTAAGTACCGCTACATGCTAGACTTATAATAGTGAGTGCCCGGGTGTTAGCAACTTAAACACTCACCCCTAATTCTTAAGTTCATCCAAAAGGTAGGTGATCAGTTGGTCAAATCGCACAAGCAGAAATGGTCGTCAGTTGGTCATATCTTACCCTTCCCGTCTCAGTCTACTCACTTAGGGTCAGTTGGTCAAATCTCCTAAGCAACTAGCCTCTACCGCCATTCAAAACTACCGAAACAAGGGTAGCTACCAATAAACTATGCATGTATACACTTAGAAATAATTATACGGAAGTAATGTAAATGCAAACAAAACAATTGCCAGCACCAAGAGGTGCTTAGCCGCTCATATTAACCATACAAATCAATTCAATATTCAATGTTACGAAATACATGAATCGAAAGTAAAGAAAAGATAAAATGCTAATGCTTATCGTAGGGTGTAGGATCGATATATTTATTGTGTTGATGATTCGGGTGGTCTTGGATGATCAAAATACATGTTTGCCATTTTAGAGAGAGAAAGTAGAGAGAGGGAGATTTCTTGGTAGAGACTTGGTTCACAAAAGTTGTAAGGTTAGATTGAAAAGCTCCACCCCTTCCATGGATGGAAGGGGTATTTATACATATAAACAATACGTCCTTCTATCGGACAGTGGATCAGGCATACAGTGGGTAAAGACCCGTCCTTCCTCCACGGTGTTGCTCTAAACTAAACTATGCTAATAATTAAACTAACTAACAACTAAACAACATAAATACCGACACGTGTACGAGCTAACATATGCTAGACCTTAATTGGGGTGACCGACACTTTAACATGGAATTTCCAATTCCTAACAATCTCCCCCTAAGGGAGGTCATCCCATGATTTACATTTTGAATCCTAGCATTCTATTCATGACTTCGTTCTTGAGCTCGTAGACTTCTATTCTTCAATTTTCGCAATCTTTGTGCTTTTGTAGCGATTCTTTAAAGTCCGCATAGTTTTGAACTTATAGTGGAGGCCTTTTACTGATCCACATCTTTGATGATCTTTGAGCTTTCTTTGAGATCACACTAGAACAAAAAGTGGATTTGGCTACATCGAAAAAGTGTGACGATATACATATAGTCACACATGATTTTTCGAGTGTGTGTGACTAAAGGTGCCGCGACCATAGGTACTCTATGGTCACGTGTTTGACTTTTTTTAGTCTCTATTGCAAAAGAGTAACCAAAACCGTAACATGTGTGACTAATTAGGTACAAATTTTGTTGGATTAATCCGTATTAGTGACCATAAACACTGTATAGTCACACAGAGCATGTTTCTTTTGGGTATTTAGTCACATACAATTAAGCATAAAGTCGCCAAAAGTGTTAATAAGTGTGACCATATATTGTTTAAGGTGAAGAAATATGTCTTTTGTGTGACTATTGATCATCCAATGACCACTTGAATTTTATGTTTGTGTGGCCTTTTGTAACATTTAGTTACACAAAGCATGTTTGTTTTGTGTATTTAGTCACATACAATTAATTATAAAGTGGCCAAACGTGTTAATAAGTGTGACCATATGGTGTTTAAAGTGAAGAAACGTGTATTTTGTGTGACTATTGATCATCCAATGGCCACATGAATTTTATGTTTGTGTGGCCTTTTCTAACATTTAGTCACACAAATCACGTTTCTTTTGGGTATTTAGTCACATACAATTAATCATAAAGTGGCCAAAAGTGTTAATAAGTGTGACCATATGGTGTTTTAAGTGAAGAAATGTGTGTTTTGTGTGACTATTGCTCATCCAATGGCCACATTAATTTTATGTTTGTGTGGCCTTTTCTAACATTTAGTCACACAAAGCATGTTTGTTTTGGGTATTTAGTCACATGCAATTAACCATAAAGTGGCTAAAAGTGTTAATAAGTGTGACCATATGGTGTTTAAAGTGAAGAAATGTGTGTTTTGTGTGACTATTGATCATCCAATGGCCACTTGAATTTTATGTTTGTGTGGCCTTTTCTAACATTTAGTCACACAAAGCATGTTTCTTTTGGGTATTTAGTCACATACAATTAATCATAAAGTGGCCAAAAGTGTTAATAAATGTGACCATATAGTGTTTTAAGTGAAGAAATGTGTGCTTTGTGTGACTATTGATCATCCAATGGCCACATGAATTTTATGTTTGTGTGGCCTTTTTTAACATTTAGTCACACAAAACATGTTTGTTTTGGGTATTTAGTCACATACAAATTAAGCATAAAGTGGCCAAAAGTGTTAATAAGTGTGACCATATGGTGTTTTAGTGAAGAAATGTGTGTTTTGTGTGACTATTGATCATCCAATGGCCACATTTATTTTATGTTTGTGTGGCCTTTTGTAACATTTAGTCACACAAAGCATGTTTCTTTTGGGTATTTAGTCACATACAAATTAAGCATAAAGTGGCCAAAAGTGTTAATAAGTGTGACCATATGGTGTTTTAAGTGAAGAAATGTGTGTTTTGTGTGACTATTGCTCATCCAATGGCCACATTAATTTTATGTTTGTGTGGCCTTTTCTAACATTTAGTCGCACAAAGCATGTTTCTTTTGGGTATTTAGTCACATACAAATTAAGCATAAAGTGGCCAAAAGTGTTAATAAGTGTGACCATATGATGTTTTAAGTGAAGAAATGTGTGTTTTGTGTGACTATTGCTCATCCAATGGCCACATTAATTTTATGTTTGTGTGGCCTTTCTAACATTTAGTCACGCATCGAATTAAGCAAACTGTGATAAAAAAGTGTTAATAATTGTGACTATATGAATCTTTTAGTCACATATAAGAAATCAATATATATCAAAACAAATTCAAATATATATATATATATATATATATATATATATATATATATATATATATATATATATATATATATATATATATATATATATATATATATATATATATATATATATATATATATATATATATATATATATATATATATACTACTTTATAATGCATTTAAGCCTTCTAAAATTAGAAGGCTTAAAAATTCAGACTTTTTCACTTGCTTATTATGGAAAGATATATTATAATGCATGTAAAAATTAAGATAAGGAGCTCCAATCATGAGATGACATGTGTCACTTCTTAACAAACTCAAGCCTAACTTCTAACAAACTCCAAGCCTAACTCTTAACCACCAAAAATTAAGATAAGGAGCTCCAATTATAAAATGACATGTGTCAATTCTCAACTAAAAATTCATCTTTATTTTCAAATTAAAATATCTTTTTATCTACTTATTTATATTATAATCTAATTTCACCATATTTTTTAAAATTTTATGCTCTTTAATTCAACATCCATTTTAATATATTTTATGAGTTTTTAGTTTTTATATTTTTAGTGCGTTTACTTTATTTTAATTCAAATTTTTACAACTTTAACCTTTGTTTCATTTATTCTAATCAATATAATCTTGATTCGTCAAAATCATATATTTTTGGGGGAGTGTTTGACGCGTAAGAGATTGCGAGGGTATTTTTATATGCGGGAATAATGATGTCGAGTGAAAGTTACGGGTAAACCAAACAAACACTTACAACTAACACATATACATTTGCAAGTGTTGTGAAACGAATTTACTAAATGGGTAAGCAAACACATATAACTATACTTATACGCCGATTTGTCACCACCATCTCATCACATCACCACCTCAAAACATTTGTTCGCTACAAAATAGTCATCGGGTACCCGCCGCCGCATTGCGCGGGTACCCTTCTAGTATATATATATATATATATATATATATATATATATACAAAATATATTCAAATACAATAAAATTGGAATGTATATAAGATTGTAATGTCGTACATAATAAAATTCTCAATAATTTAACGACTTATGACTCTTGATCTTCATAGCTTCCTTTCGCATGGTATCACTAGAGACGTAGCGCTTCGTTTGTATTTTAGGTGCAGTTCTGTTCTCAACAATCAGTTTTATGGTACTTGGTGGTGTTACATGTAGGAAACAAAAGCCGGGGTATCAAACACTGAATTAAATATGAAGAATGATATATGTAGGTTTATAAAACACATGCATGTATGTACCTTTTCATCGAAAAGAAAACCACTTGATCCTTTGGCCATGCATAAAAACCACCTACTGCATCCTTAACTGTTTTGAGACCGTTACTTCCTACATCCGGTATGCACGCTGCATCCACTAAAGCTTTTTCAATAGACACTTTGTAGCAATCCTTTGGGAGTGGTTTGTTATGAAGCATTTGTTTTCCATCAGTTTTGTACACGTTACCCTTCGCAATAATAGTTGATTTCTTTAAGAGCCACAGTCTGCACTTAATTTCCTAAAAAGGTAATTTGTTGCATGTATATATGTATCAGTAATTAATTAAACTAAAGAACATATGAAAATGTTTAAATACATACTTGTGGTAGTACTGTTAATGGAGACTCCTGTTCTTGTAATTCGGAAAGTTGACGTGAAGAATCCTTTCGTTTTGATCTAGTCGATTTCTTAGATGCAACAGATTTAACAGTTTCCTATATGTATAATACACGGTAAATAATACATGTATGTATAATTCAAAAATCCCAAGGGGGTGATTTATTACTTACACTTATTTCCATTTCCTTTTCCAAAGTTGCAAGTCCATTAGACTTCTCAATGCTCGCAATTTTCTCACGTCTAGCAACACGTGTTCCGGCATCATCATCAGCACTGCTATTTATAAGATTAATGTTCACCGGAGACACCTGAAATATAAATTGTTTAAGAAGACTGCAACAGTATTTAAAATGGTAAAAAAAGATGGAATGTTACTTTCTTATGTCTTACTTCCTTTTGTGTCAATGGGGTTGCAGTTGACTGCAAGCGCCCCTTTGTGCCCAATTGTTTCATCAAATCCTGTATACGCCTCTTTTTCTTGATGTTACGCCTCTCATTATCCAGTTCACTTTGAAGTGACACCACTCTTTCATCAGATGCTTGTCTGATTCGAGGCAGATCAAAATACCTCTTGTAGGTTACTCCACCTCCCACTTCTCTCGCATATCCTCCCTTTTCCTTACCTAATACAAATGTCATGGCATCAGTGCCATGATCAAGCTTCAAGGTTCCTTGTTTGATCTTCTCCTCCGTCTCTTTCTGCACACACAATATGGGAAATATGTTATTTAATTCTACCAAGATTAAATTTTAAATAACAATATTAACTTATAAATAACAGTATTAACTTATAACTAACAGTTTTAACTAATACACTATCAGTTTTAACTAATACACTATCAGTATTAACTTATAACTAACAATAAACATAATCATAAAATGAGTCAAACTTACAATTTTTTGTCCAACTGTTCTGATATCATCATCGTGAAATTCTCCGTCTTTATTCACCCTTCCTTTCAACCACAGCGTACCACGCGGTGGTTCTTCATCTGGTTTAATTTCTTTATTCTCGATCTTATAAACATCAAATACATATACTTGTAAGATAAACCAATATAAACGAAAGTATGATGCTATTAAATGCAAATGTTTAATGTTTAATGTTACCATTTTATCCATCACACGGGCGTATCCACCTCGTCCCATTCTATGCTGATAAACAGACTTGGAACGCGCCAATTTAGATGCAGCTGATTTCACCTTGCAACACAAAATAAAAAAGGTGTTTAGATGTAGTAATGCTGATAGTATACAACTAATATATATGGAAACATCAAATGTGACAGATATTTGAACTTGAATAAAAATGAATAATTAACACCTTGTATTCCTCGGTGGCCGTGTAGTTTACAAAATTTACCCAATCTTCAGCTTTTATAATTGCACTATACTTTGCCGGGACTTCATTAAGTTTTGAAAGAGTATTTTGGTTGGGCAATATGTAGTTTTCGGTCAATTTCCTTCTGAAATTCCTTAGAAGTTGACCAAGACGATTCATTATCAGCTTTCGGACTGTCAAGTCAACATCAAAATATCGCTGCAAAGATTAACACAATGTTGTTAATTAGTTGCACACAATGTAAATGCAGAGATAAACTTATTAACACCTTGTACCTACGACATCCAAGCCACTACTAGTTAAAAAAAGTATATGTGTACCGTGATTTCGTCCCACATGTTATCTCTTGCTTCTGAATTAACCTTCCTCCGGATAGAATCCTGACACCTATATGCTCACGAACCAAATCACCCAAAAAACCTCGAAAACAATGCCCTGTTTTTCCTCGATATCCTATTCAGTGCATCGAAGGTTACACGACCTTTATTCCGTCGGTTTTTCCATAATCTTGCGAAACTTAGCTAACCTAGTTATGACCCTCTTAACAACATTCGCATTTGAATGGTTGTTTTCGACATCCTCACCTCATCTGAATACGCCTCTGATTCATATCCAAATGAGTTATCATTTTCACGATCAGAATAAACCAAATCATCCTGACAATTGGTTTGAGTTGCCATGATTCGTCAGAAGTAATGTGTTAAAGAAAATTAGTAAACTTAATTGGGAAATAATGGTGTAAAAATGAAGTTCTGTTGTTTTGCTTGAATCCGATTTATTGGAGTAAAATTAGGTCTCATTATGGGTTGCATTTTTCAATTAAGGAAACCATAATTTCCTAAGTACTTTTAAAAATTTGGTGAAATTTGGCTCCAAATTGATAATTTTAAAATGTGGCTCCAAATTGATAATATAGAATTTAAATATTTCATTTTGGCTGCATTTTGAAACCAACACACCCATGACAGAAATGGTTCTTACCCACATTCCCAAACACCCATATAACTTCAAACCAGCTGTATCAAAGTCACATATAACTGCAGCTACACTAAAATCTCACCACATGGCGCATACAAATGTAGAAACAAAATCAAAAAATGGAATTAAAGCAACTAATTAAGCAACTATAACTAATAAGCAGTCCCAGATAAACAAGTAAGCACAAAAATAATCAAATCCAACCAAGGACTGCTGACACAACAAACAGCCCTGAGACCTTACTTTAAGCCTATAAATAAGCTATTTATAAGCACTTAAATAAGCTCTAACATCCTCCAACAGTTAAAAAATCAAGAAATCATGTAAATGAACAACCTAAGCAAAGCACTTATGAACCGCATATCCATGGCTCAACATTGAACACGACACAGGGATGCACCACTGTGATTGGATCAACCTCAAACCTACAATAATACATTCTACCCGATATGAACTTAAACACCACAACCAATTCCTAAATGCAAAACAACATTAAAAAAGATGAAACAAACTAGTGAGCGCATCCCATTCCATTCCATTGGATAAACCATCAAAAGATCCATACATGTTTCATTGTTAATATATCTACAAACCATAATATTAAACCAAGACATTAGACATTGTTGGATATTGGTTTTCACATACACATCAAACCATAACACAAGGTTGGCGTATAAGTGGAATTCTAGAGAGAGAAAGTTAGAGGTTTAGGGAACTTTAGTGAGAGAAAGAAAATTCTTTTTATGAGCTCCAACTCTCTACCTTGGAAGGTAGAGAGTATTTATAGTCTTACAATAAAACGCCACACAACGGGTTGTGGATCAGGCATACAGTGGGTAAAGAACTAAAGACCCGTCCGTCCTCCACGGTGTTACAAAACTAAATACTACTTAACTTAACTGAACTACGTCTACGAGCTTTCTAACGATTACATATACTTGAGGTGACCGACTCTTTAATACCTGGAATTTCTAATTCCTAACAATCTCCCCCTAAGGGAGGTCACCTCAAACATATACTAAAATTACATAGAATACAAACAGATATTACAATAACAATTGTTCTTGCATTCTTAATGTAGTACTTTGCTTCGAAGCACGTAGTCATTGATTCCACTCATTGGATGTTTGGTTAATCCAAGTGGAGGTTTTAACGATCCACGTGATAATAATTTTAAGTCAGCTTTTGAGATCATCTGCTAACGAAAATCTACGAGACATCCATTGTGGTGTTGGTATTATGTGATGTTGTGACTTTTCGGACCGACATGCTCACATTCTGGATCATGATATCTTCTCATCAGAGTAGCGGAAGCTTTCGTTGATTCATGATATTGGCAGCGGCGTAGCAGAAGCATGGAGTTAGAATATCCGAGTCATTGATGCACCAATCATGATTTCTTTCGATATGAATGTGTTGTGTAAGCATGCGGCTATGAATTGACCGCTCCATTACGATCGGTACCAAGCGTCGGGTGTACCTGCATAAGACGGTTAGCAATAAAGCGCACGAAAGTGTCTTTGATCACTTTCGATGAATTGAGGCACACGCCCACGGTTCCCGTTGATCATACAAGTATCGCCTTTGTGATCGGTATAATTCCGAAGAATTTCCTTGAGGTTTCGCAATGCTCTAGCTGTTCTCAAACCGAACGTTTCAAAGAAGACAACACGGAGTGAGTGACCGAACGATAATAAAATTCACGATTGATGAAAAGATATTTGAAAAACAATCGTGTATTGCTCAATAGAAATTGTTTTTGCAATACAACGAAGATTTTAATGAACATCAATTATCAATCATAAAACACCTTTTGATTTGAAATATCCGTACACGGTTGATTTGCTAAAGAAAAGAGCTTTTAAGCACAAAGACCGGTTTTTCAAAGGTATCCGTCAATCCATAACTTTGAACCGGGGATTGATTCAAAAGATTGAATAAGCCCCATTGTTTCGTTTGGCCTTTGTCACATGGTTGATCTATTTGATAGATCTCACATGCCACCCACCGGAGCTTTTTGATGTTGGCTCCGAAGCTTTCCATCTTCATTGTGAGTATGTTGCATATCCTCAAATGTTCTCGCAATACCACAAGGATAATGCGTAGGATTCATAAGATATAATCTCTCTTTCCACATTGTGTGTGAAGCAGAGTCTTCAATGAGAGTGTCCTAATGAGATTTATAGATGATCTCGTGGCTCTAGACTCAATATGTGAATATTTGGTTCCTGTGCGGAGACTAGGGAGAGGGTCTCCTTCTTCAATATCAACAATCTCTAAGAGAAAGTCGATAGATAATGTCGGTTCCCGTGAGAATGAAACAAGCCCTTTTAAGAGGAACTTGAGTGGTTTGGAAAGTTGAAGTGCAGCGCGTCACTGGGTCCATGACGTCTTGTCTTCAATACCGATGTTACCATCAATAGCATATGAATTGTACCGGTTTACGCCCTATGGTTGAATAAATGGAGGGCTATTTCTTTTCACCCTTTTCTCATTCAATTCTGTTTCATTCTTCAACCCATTGATTACTTCGAGACTTCATAGCAAGAACCTTGTTGGGTTTATTCGGTACTTACTCGTCTCGAGTCCGCACTCTTCCCATATCTCATTTTTCTCCTTTTATCATCATACCTAAGAACTCTACACTAACTAGTGGATAGTCCCTGGGTAGATCCCTCCGTTCGGCGGATCATGGAACAAATACCTAACCTTATCATCCTTATATCACCGTACATAAAGTAAAGTTGGTCGGTCTATTTGGTATTGTTCATCTGCCATTTGGAACCAATTGAAAACCATTTGAAAATCAATCAAGATACTTGTGATATATTATCAAAGCATTTTGTACCTGAATTGTTTTTGATATTTTTAGAATAAGAGCTCCCCTCAACATGTGCATCAAGTGTTTGAAATCGTTTTGCACACGGAGGCAAGAGAAAGAATTAACTTCTTTGAATTCCATTTTCTAAAAGATATCAACCTCACTTCCTAATCAAATCAAGAAGATTAAGCATTTTTGGGGAAGGATGAGGTTTTCATAAGTTTGCTCCCCCTCAATATGTGCCTCGAGATTTGAAAAAAGTTTTGCACATACTAGAGGGAACTTTTGTTGAGATAAATGATCACGTTTCAAATCATTGTGGTTTTAAGATAGATGCTCCCCCTCAACATGTGCATGGAAAATTTGAAATCGTTTGGCATATGTGGGAAGGAGAGCTTGTACATCCTTATAAAACCATTTACGAATTATCGGTTGTAAATCCAATTTAAATCACACATTCTCCCCGATCACAATTATCAAATCATTTGAGATTTGTGATCTCTTATAGATTTACATTGATTATGAAAGCTTTTAAGGAGAATTGTGACTTGATTATGAAAGCGTTTTAGCGATAAGATCGGTTTTAAGACTTTAAACTCCATTGATAAAACATGCATGAATATCTTTTGAAAACAATTGAATGACAAATAACTTTTAATTTAATGAAATCATTCTCCCCTCAACAATGACATAGGTTGTTTTTTGAGAGATAGATATTTTGACAAATAAGTCCAGATGATTATCAAAAATAGAGTCCGAGTTATTTTTTCATAGCAGTTAGTTTTCAATGAGATAAATGTTTAAAGAATCGAGCATGGAATTTGAAAACATGATAAATTATGGCTCGGGTCTTTTCTGAAAAGCAGGATTACTTGCACTGAAATGACAATAAACCATTTTTCTCTTTCTCCAAAAATAATTTTTGATTTTTTTTTTTTTTTTGTATTTATAAAAATTAGAACAACATCTAAAGTCCGTGTCATTCTTTGAATGACAACATCAAGACTCGATATTATCAACAATCGAAGAAACATGACAAAATGACAATATTTTTTGAAGATTTTTCGAATTTTTCAAATTTTTATGGATTTTGAAAGTTTTATACTTTTCTATTTGATTTTTGAAGGTTTTATAATTTTGTATTTTGTTTTTGAATAGATATTTACAAGAGATAGAATTAGTTTAAGAGAATTATGAAATAGTGCGAGATAAAGATATGGCTTCTTGCGTTGTAGAAGAAGGAACAACATCTCTTAAACTTCGCCAAACTCAAGCTTGAGGCTTCTAAAAATCGTCGATAGGACAATGAGAATATACCTCAATTTGGATTACCAAACCCAATTCTTAAGTAGTGTTGATGCTCAAAAGACTGCAAAGAAAATGTGGATCATATTCGTCTTCTTATGGAAGGATCTGTACTCAATCACGAAGATTTGGAATCCAAAATTTACTTGGCTTATGAACACTTCATGATTGAACCTGGAGAGACACTAGAGTCCTATCATCACCGTTTTTCAGACATCATCAATGATTTGGATAAACACAACATCATCATGCCAAGAATTGCGGTGAATACTAAGTTCCTGAGTAGTCTTGGTCCTGAATGGGAGAAGTATGTCATTTTCTCCGTCAAGCTAAAAACATGCATCAATCTACATATGGATTATTGTACGATTACTTGAAGCCTCATGAAAAGGAAGTTGATAGGAAAGGATTCTCCGTGCTCAAATTGCTCCACCGACACATCCGAAAATCAACAACTTGCCTTATATGCTCAAAACAGTTATTCTCCTCAACCAGAACTCAACCAACTGCTACAATCACACCACATGATCCTTCACACACTCCATCTCAAACTCAATTGGTTCCATACAACAACCACAATGCTCAAGCTGAAGCTAATGAGGAATCTGATCCGGTCGAAGCACTGCAACAAGGATTTGCTATGATTGCTAATGCCTTTAGCCGTTATACCAACAAATCCAACAACCGTATTCGTTCCTCATCTAATACAAGGAATCAAGCTGTTGTGAACAATGGACGAGTTGAAGTTCAGAATCGTGGTTATGGTCGTCAGATGGGCCGTGGTCAAGGGTTTAATGCTGTGGGTAGGAATAACAATCGAGCTCCAGTGGTGGAACAGGGAATGCTCAGAATGGGTTGAATGGTCTTCGATGCTACAACCGCAATGAGAAGGGACACCTGGCTAATGCATGCCCAAAGCCAGGACTAGGGGCGTGCTTATTTCAAAGAGCTCTTCTTTTGGCTCTTAAGGATGAAGTGGTGGAACTCTCACGACAAAGACGAGCTTTATGGCAAATGCTACTCAGATGATGATATGGAGGACTTGCAGGCCAATGCAGCTGTTATGTTGATGGCTAATATGCATGTTACACATGAGTGACCAGGCCATGTATGACACTGATGGCTTGTCTCAGTAACCCTACAAACCATATTTATCTCAGATCTCATATCTAAGCCAACATCTGAATCCGGCAAGGCTCAGAATGTTCAAAATGCCCCATCCACATCTCATTCCGACGATTTTCAACTAGACCCCGTAGTTATATTTGACGATCAAGATGACCAACCGGTTTCCCTTGATAATCAAATTGACTCCGTGGTTATACTTGAGGATCTCAGTAATGATCATGTTGAGACTCACGTTGAACACGCCGAACTTTTGCCTCATCCAGATTTTGCTCGTTTAATACAAGACCAACAGACCATAGTGGAAAAATGTCATGCCATTAATCAGGACTTGAAATGCAAAAATGCACTGTTAACCAAGGATTTTGAATGTCTACAAAAGCAACTCAACTTTTTCAAAACTCAAGAAAAACGTGAAAACGGTTTTGAAGCCGCCTTTGCCAAATCTTATCAAAACGAAAAATATTTAGAAAGACAGATGCCTGATCTAGCCGCTTCGAAGAATGCTTTGTTGTCTGAAATAGAACAACTGAAACATGAACATAAAAAGCAAATTAACGCGCTCACCTTGGAAAATCAAAAAGCTAAGGCTGAGTTGTTAACTTGTCAAAAACAGTTCTCTGCATACAAAAAGCATTCAACGAAACGAATAGATGATCATCTTGAAGAAATCATCGGCTTGCAAAACAAACTTAAAGAGTTTAAAACTGTTGTTTACAAACATGGCGAGTCGGTCACAGCCATTGAAAAGTTTACTTTAAAACCCAATCCAAATGGATATGGACCGAATCTTGCTGATTACAAACCTAAGCTTTCACTCAAAGCATTCAAACCAATCCGAAGTTTCCAGTGCGAATATAAAGTTGATAATTCTGTTATGAGTGTTGTTGAATATCATCGTCAAGAGGAATTAGATGCAGAAGACGAGAGTCGATCAAAATTAGTAAAAGTTGTTTACAACAAACCTTTTAACTATTCAAAAGCGGTCACTTCGTCACACCAACGGATTCTTCTAACACACCAAGGGTAATCATAAAACACCTGAGTCTTCTAATGTTAATCCCCAACCAGATTATGCACAAACTTATGGTCCTTTACCTTCCATCAGTGAAGTAAACTCAAAACCTGAAAATCGCAAAATTCTCGGATATTTTGACATTTTCATGGCTGACCTCAAAACTTTACAACATGAGATAGAATATCATTCCGAAATCAAAGTTCAACACTTTCAATCGCCTCTAGCGCGAGAACAAAGAGACATTTTTCAGAAAAATCTTTTACCAAATGTTAAAAATTTGAAAAGTTGTGCATTGTCTTGGGAAAAGGACTTTCATAAGGAACTTGGATTAATGAAGGTCATTTTCGAGAAAACATAAACATCTATTTCTAACACTAACCGTAAAAAGAAACTGTTGAGAAAAGATGTTGATCGACTCTTGGAAGATGTCATCTGTGCTGATATCCATAATGTTGTGTTATTGAATTCTTTGTCATATGCATTTGATTATATCTCTGCTGATACTGTTGATTCTGTGATAAATGTTGAGAACACTGATAATGTGCTTCAGATCGAGTCCTTAAAAGTTGAAAACAAACGATTGTCAAACGAACTTTCAAATGCAATACGTCGTCTTAATTGGTGTCAAAAAGATATTCATGATCAACAACTTGCTTTTCAACACAAAATCGCCCAGTTGCGTGCAAACCTTCTGATCCTAAAATTGAGCAACTGGATGATCAAAACGTGTCTTTTAAGTGTCAAATCTCAAAATATGAACAAGAACTTTTAAAAGTTAAAAAGGAATATGGTGTCATATTTGATCATTATCTTGCACACACTAAAGCAGTTATGCATTTTGCTGGAAATGTTCGGTCTGAAAATCAAGATCCGATTCACACTATCTTCAAGTTAAGAGAAATGTTAGGAAAGTATGAACAACTTCCGCCAACCATCATTAAGAGATTAGCCCCAGTAACACTTAGTACTCATGAACCTAGAATCCCTACTGCCAAATCATAAGTTGCTAACGTGCTCCTTCTCTGAAACAAGAATAGTTGCATCTTTTCCAAATGTCCGCACTTCACAGCCTAGAAGCACTAAATCGAAGAATAAGAAGCTGCGACCTAAGAAAAGATCAATCAGGAATGCTAAAGTAGAAGAACACCCTAGGACTATGAATAAGACTCACGTTGCTTCCACTATAGATATTGCGTCCGGCACATGTAATAGAAATAGTGATGTAACGAATGCTAAACCGTTAAGTACTTTTGATATTCAGTCCGATGCACCTTGTGTTATTTGTCATAAAAGTATGAATTCTGATTGTCATGATAAATGTGTTGCTAAAGCTATCATCTCTCGTTTAAGAATCCTAAGAACCGGAATACCTCTAGGCCCACTAATCTTTCTAAGTCTGTGCTTGGTAGACCCCCCTCTTTAGATTCTAAGAAACGCATTGCTGTCCCTGTAGCTCCAGTTTCACCTCCTAGGAATGTAGTACCACCTAGTGCATTCACTAAGACTAAAGCAAACACTAGTTGGAGATGGCAGAAATGGATATATAACAACCTAGGATTTAAGTGGATACCTAAAGCTATTGATGTGTGTATATCTACTATACCTCTACGGAACCCTCTAACATTTCGGGTTCCACATCTACTTCTATTCCATCTGTGTCGTCTGTGTGTAATGCAGGTGATACAGATCATTCTCTGGATTGTTGATAGCGGATGTTCCCGACACATGACAAGCAATCTTAAACTGTTATCAAACTTTATTGCAAAGTTCATTGGCACTGTCAGGTTCGGGAATGATCACTTCGCAGCTATCATGGGCTACTGAGACTATGTCAATGGGAACATCGAAATCAGCAGGGTTTACTATGTGGAAGGCCTCGATCATAATCTGTTTTCAGTAGGTCAGTTTTGTGATGGAGATTTGGAGGTTGCTTTCCGGGAGAAAACTTGTTTCATTCGTGATCTACAAGGAAATGACCTTATGTCTGGATCGCGTAATTCTAGTCTCTACACTATCTCTATGAAAGACATGGTTGCTTCATCTCCCATTTGTTTACTTTCAAAGGCAACATCAACAAAATCCTGGCTATGGCACCGTCGTCTCTCACATTTAAACTTTCAAACCATCACCAACCTTGCTCGACACAAACTAGTTGAAGGACTCCCACGGTTTCGGTATTCTAAAGATCACCTTTGCTCAGCTTGTGAACAAGGCAAAAGCACTCGTGCTCATTTTTATTCAAAGGTGGAACACGCTCTCAAATGTGCTTCATCTTCTTCACATGGATTTGTGTGGCCCGATACGCGTGCAAACGATCAATGGCAAATGCTACATCTTAGTAATTGTTGATGACTATTCACGCTGGACTTGGTCTACTTTCTTCGAAGCAAAGATCAAGCTCCACAGATGATCATCACCTTTCACGCGAAAATACAAGTTCAGCTACGAAACACCGTTAACTAATCGAACGATAGAGGCATGAATTTGTTAATCAAACTCTTCGAGAATTTTATGAGAAAGTGGGAATTGAGCATCAGACATCTATTGCGCGTACACCAGAACAAAACGGAGTTGTCGAAAGACGAAACCGAACGTTAGTGGAAGCTGCAAGAACAATGTTAATCAATGCTAAACTTCCAGATTACTTATGGGCAGAAGCCGTATCTACTGCATGCTATACTCAAAACCGTTCTATGATTACAAAACGCCACAACAAAACACCTTTTGAGCTTGTCCACAACAGAAACCGAATCTCAAACACTTTCATGTATTTGGATCTCTTTGCTATCCTAATAATGATCGTGATGACTTTGGAAAGCTCAAAGCCAAAGCTGACATTGGAGTCTTTATCGGATACTTTGATAATTCAAAAGGTTTCCGAATCTGGAATCGTCGTACAAAGCGTGATGGAAACGATTCATGCTCATTTTGATGAACTTACGGAAATGGCTTCGAGTATACACTTGGACCCGGACACAACCGCTTAAACTTCCCCCAAACCCCATCATCAGCTGAACAAAGCCCCAACTTACTCGTCAACAAATGGAAAGGTTATTTGCTCCGCTGTTCAGTGACGATTTTGATGAACGTGCTCGGGTGTATCCGCTGTTTCCGGCTGCTCAACCTGATAATACTCTTGTACCTGATACACTGCTACAACAACTACTGTTGCAGATGCACCTACACCAGTTGACTCCACCACAACAGTTGAACAAACCGCTTCCAACAATGATGAAGCTGCTGATGATATTCTGAATGAAGTACCCCCACCTGCAGATTTTGATCCAAATGCATTCTTCAACCCGTTTGCTAATGAGACTGCTGCACCAGATGTCGTGGAATCTTCAACAAACCATTTGAATCCTCAGAATCTGCACAATGTATACCAACATCAACCCTCCACACATAGATGGACGAAAGACCATATTCTGGAAAACATTATTGTAAACCGGACCAATCAAACACGTTCGTTAGACAACGCGTCTTCACACGGCAGTGAACATTGCATTTATGCACGCACTGTCTGCCAATCTGAACCTAAAAACATCAAAGACGCAATGACAAAAGACAACCGGATTGAATCCATGCAAGAAGAACTCAACCAATTCAAACGTCTTGAAGTATGGGAACTGGTTGAAAGACCAATAGGAGTCTACGTCATTGGTCTAAAATGGATTTGGAAAAACAAATTGGATGCTGAAGGAAATGTTATCAGAAATAAGTCACGGCTGGTGGCTAAGGGTTATCGTCAGGAAGAGGGTATTGACTTTGAAGAATCTTTTGCTCCTATTGCTCGTCTTGAGGTCGTTCGATATTTCTAGCGTTCGCGCTCATATGAATATGACGGTCTAGATCGATGGATCTAAAATCTGCTTTTCTCAATGGACAACTTAAAGAAACGGTTTATGTCACCAACCGTATGGATTCGTTGATCCCGAGTTTCCGAATCACGTCTACAAACTGAACAAAGCTCTGTATGGTCTCAAACAAGCTCCTCGGCATGGTACGATAAGCTATCATCTTTCCTCATTGCTAATAATTTCACCAAAGGTTCGGTTGACCCAACTCTTTTATACAATATCACGGGGCACATATCTTAATTGTTCAAATTTACGTGGATGACATCATTTTTGGTCTACACATAAAAAGTTTTCAATCGCTTTTGCAAAACTAATGAAGAAAATTTTGAAATGTCCATGATGGGTGAACTCACGTTCTTTCTAGGACTACAAGTTCATCAATCACCCCCGTGGTATTTTTTCTTCGAGTCAGTCCAAATATGCCCTTGAATTGTTAAACAAATTTGGAATGAAAACCTGTGACACCTATGCCACACCAATGGCTCATACCAAGAAGCTAGACGCTGATTTACATGGGAAATTGTTGGACCCTACAAAATACCGTAGTATTATTGGGTCTCTCATGTATCTAACAGCTAGCAGACCTGATATTGTCTTTGCCGTATATCTTTGCTCTCGTTATCAGTCGCGACCAACTGAAACCCACCTCTCCGAGGCTAAAAGAATCCTCCGATACATAAAGGGAACCATTAACTTGGGGATTAGTATCCGAAGGATTCGGTTTGAACTAATCGCTTTTTCAGACCTGACCAGCAGGAGCAGGATGCTTAGACTCACGGAAAAGTACTTCAGGAGCTTTACAATTTCTTGGTGATAAATGGTGTCATGGCAATCGAAGAAGTAGATTGTACATCGCTTTCCTCAACCGAAGCAGAATATGTAGCCAGTCGCGTGTTGTGCTCAAGTCATTCGGATGAGAACACAACTCAAAGACTATGGTTACGTATTTGACAGAATCCCGATGTACTGCGACAATCGGAGTGCCATTGCGATCTCGTGCAACTCAGTTCAGCACTCTAAATCAAAGCACATCGATCTTCAATATCATTTCATCAAGGATCCGTGGAACGGGTACTGTTGAATTATATTTTGTGGGTACAGAATACCAATTGGCAGATCTTCTCACCAAAGCCTTGCCTCCTGCTAGGTTTAATGAGTTGGTCCACCTGATTGGTATGAGGTGTTTGACTCAAGAGGAATTGGATGAACTCCTAAAACAGTCTTAAAAACCTGTCAAACACCAAAATCTCTTTTGTAAATAATTTTTCAAAAACAAAATACAAAAGTATAAAACCTGATAAAACAACAAAAAATATTCTTCTATCTATTTTCTTTCAACATTGCAAGTACGTTCTTCCGTCAACACACTTAATCTTTCAAAATTCAGATTATTTTTCGATCTAGTGTTGAGGGGAGAAAAATTAATACTTAACCGTTTCAAATCATCAGTGTACTTGCATGTGTCATATCCCTGGTTGTTTCTTTTATCAATGGTGGTAAACTTTTCGGTTAAATGGACCTCCTCGGACTAAAATTTATAACCTTTCATCATTTATTAAGTCGAGGGGAGTGTCGTCAAAGTTTCTTTCTTAAAATCTTCGTTTGGTAACCAAAATGGAAGTTAAAAAGCTGTTGTTTGGAAAAAGGAAAAGGTGGAGGGACCAAAACTGTCAAAATGTTAAAGTTATTTTTAATAAAAACATCCTCCACCTAACATTACCCTCACATTTATTACTTCTAATCTAAAAGATCCTACGACTTATTCATTCAAGAAATCCGTGCTTTAGATCATCATCTTGTAAGTGTTTTCATGATCTTAACATAACAAGCTAAGGTTTTGAATTTCAAGCAAATCCTACGGCTAAACCTTTTGTTACGCGTGATTATGTGTTCTACGCATAAGCGTATGAACACACAATCATTGTGTGTGTGTTTTGTGGTTAAATGATAGTGTCAAAACTTCCTAATAATCAATGATAACATTTTAACCATCAACCCACCCGTAGAAACACTAATTGATGAATTTGAAAATTAGGTTTATGAGTCGAATTGGGTTTTTCAATGTAAAGGGTTTTGGTTATAAAGATTGTTGTGTTATGTTCATATGTTGATGAATTGATGATTTCCTGGCCCTATAACAACCTGAAACACTAATTTAATCAAATTAGAATTAGGGTTTAATGTTCTTGATTTTGGGTATTTTTGATTCATCACGAACTAGATGTTAATACTTGGTTTATAAACTCACACAACATCGTAGAACTACCAGAATAATTTGTTGCAAATCCTATGGTTAAAACTTATCTGTAATTCTTAACCCTGTGTTTTTGACCTACGCGTATGACTTCTACCCATAAATGTTTAAAGCTTTCATGCCATGATGTTTGTTAATATGACTATACATGTTAAGTATTGATGATATTGATGGTTTATTTCAGTCTTCTACCGTTAAAATTCGTAATCAAGGTCGATTGTTACTCTACGCATAAGGATCACCTTACGCGTAACATTATGCGTAAGAGTAATCCTACGCAACTACTACGCCTTAAGTTTCTACAATGGGACTACACTACCTCGTGAAGGATATGCGTAAACAGTGACCTCTACGCATAAGTTCTTTTACGAGTAAGCCTTACGCCGTAAGGTATAAATTCGCGCTACGCTAGCCTACGCATAAGGTCCCTTTTTCCCACGCGGGTAACATTTTACGCCGTAAGTTAGGATCCTACGCGAAAGCTTTCGTCTACGCGTATGTCTTACTATTTACGCCATAACTTTGCCATATCTCGCGATAAGCCCTTGATAGACCTTCATTATGAATTGTTACGTGCACAAACTTGTTAATAAACAATTCATAACGTCACGGAATCCAATAATGTCACTAATAAACTTAATCGTTTGATATGTTGTGAACAATAAGTGATAACATAAACTTAAAACTTAAAGTTAACTAACTCACGAAACATTTTCACGACGTCTGGTTATTGAACAAACAAGGACTTAGGACTCGTACACAATCATTGACACTGTACATTCAATAACTAGACAATAAGACCTTCTGTTGACTAACACTATGTCTTTCGATATTTTGGTTCTTTTGGCTAATGTTATTTCAGATCACGACATGGCTGCACAAATGAATGTGGATGCATTCATAAGTTCTTACAATTGCTGATATCTTTCCAGAAGGTTATCCGAGAAAGATTGGAAAGAACAACCTTAGGGTTGACTTTGATACCCTCACATGCTCATAATCTTCTTGTCTCATTGCAGTGGATATTCTCAGGATCATCCTACCAGAACATGCCCTACCCACCTCCCCACCCACGCCCAGTTCCAAGGTCTACATTCAACAATTCTGGGATTCTATGCGAGGATCCTGGTCAAAGTGCAGTGAATGTGACACTTAATCACAAACAAGTCACTATCAGCTCCTACTGAAGGTTACGGGCTGTTCTCATCATTCCCTGACATCGCTCCAACCGACTTCTTTGCTGCTACCCTCTACTGAAGAGAGACAGCCCCTAAATTCTTGAATAGATAATGGTTATAATGAAGCTTAGAATCATTGCTAAGCACTCTCATGTGAGCTGAAGAATATTCCTCAACCATGAGAACACTCTAATAATCAATCACCAAATCGGTCTCGGTCGTGACAGTGGCTATGAGCATCCCAAGCTCATGGGAACTGCAAATTTTCTTGTCCGTATCAACAAGAAGGACATTGAAATCGAGCAAAAACTGCTATGGGGGGACATGATGCTATTTCACAAGAAGCTTGGCTCCAAGATTCCCTATGTCAGATACACCAAACCGTTGATCCGAGAGCTCTTGGACTTCATTCAAATCCCCATGAGGCTCAATGACCCAGATAATCATGACATATTGACTGAACCCATATTATCTGTCAGAATCAAAGAATCGTCAACAAAGAAACAGCGTACGTCTTTAATCACCTTCTACTACCGTAGAATCAAAAGCTTGAAACATACAAAAGGTATCGTTTAGCCGTAAAAGAAGGCAAAGTTGGTCATCTTGATGAAAAATCTTACGGTACACCTACTGGAGGACCGAAAGAAGCGTCTTTGAAGTGTCACAAGTAATGAATATTTATAGGAAGCTTCCCAAAGGAATCCTCCTAAAGGATTGTTCCGTAAAGGAAAGTGAACCTATTCCCACACGAACACGAAAGAAAGCTTGTGGGCCGAAAGCTCTGAAGGTGCGACACAGATGAAGAGATTACCTACTCACGAGCGCAAGGATGACAATCCTTCCGGTGCAAAACCTCAAGTCCCACGGTGACAAAGAAAAAGGGAAGACTCATGTACTTGTACCTTATGATGAAAGCTCGGAGAGTGATAAAGAGCCACTGGAAAATGTTTACAAGAGCGATCAAATTCCTTAGACACCAACAAAGGCGAAGAATTTGCTAAAGACCAAATGGGTGGTCGGAGGATCAAGTGGTCTTTGCCACTCTGAACCATCTCCTGATGCGGTTAATCAACCCGATAAGGGGGCTGGTGCCACCACTCTTGTGCAACAACAAAAGCTTGTGGAGGATACTAACGAATATGAGTTTGAGGGAAGCTGAGAAGTCGAAAAAGATAAAGATGTTGATTATGATACGTTTCTTCTAGATAGTCGCACGATCAAGGAAGAAACCTCACGAACCTCAAGGATCCGGGAGTCTCCTCATATCTCTTCATCATCGATTAGATCTTCTCACTCTTCACCACCACCATCAAAAAGATCAACAAAATCATCATCCAAATCGGTGAAGAAACCACCTCGATCTTGGATTTCTCAAGCTCATAAACGAATTGTGAAAGGCACATCAAACAAATCGAGAAAAGAAAGCGTGCTCAACAAAAGTTGAATTTCTTTCTTTGATCACATACGACATATGTATGGCGAGCATGAAAAGATAGAAAGGAGAAAGGAAGTTTGTTAGAATTCATGAAAAATCACCGTCAAGAGGAATGAGCGAAATGATGGAAGGATACACGAAAAAGTACCTTCTAGAATACGTTCCTAAAGTCACAAAGGAGTTGTTCACCAAACAACTTTATCCAAATCTTATGCGGATCGCCAAGTAAACTATTCGATCAAGCATACTTAACAAGTCTAATCAATCCAACGATCGGTAGTTTTCTCGGATAATGAATTGGTGGCCAAGCTTGTCACACAAATATGCACTTCGATCGGGACATTTACTTACGATGAAGGCTGTTTCAAGCATTCTTTGGACTACCAACTTGAAGCTTGTAGATTGAAGGTGAAAAGTCTAGCGTCCTAGAGCGATGAAGACAAGGATAAGGATAAAGACTCGCACCTAAGCGTCGAAGCGATGCGGTGAATCTTCTATGATGCAACCTCTCCCAAGGGCCTCTGTTCAACAAAATCTCCTCCTTCTTCCCTCTTGAAAAACCTCGGGGCGATTCGAGTTACCACCGACTGAAAACCCGATGATCACTTTGAGTATCACGGGTGGTGGCGATGAA
>OU343222.1:277119844-277168382 GCA_910596185.1 Chrysanthemum makinoi
AGGAGAAATCAATGAAACTCAATAAGTTTTTATGGCAGATACTCTATCAAATGATGAATATGAAGATCGGGAAGCCAATGCTGTAGTTGTTTTGATGGCAAATGTGCAGGAACATCACATCAGTGAAACATAGGATGGACATGTCTATGATACAAATGGTCTATCTCAGGTTCATGACACTAACATATGCCTCATAAATGCAATAGTATCTACATCTGCACATGAAGAGCAACAATCTGTTCAACATGAATCATTATTTAATCCTACTGAAGTTGATCAAATTAAGCACGTGGTTACATTTGATGAACAAAGTGACGATGAAAATAATGAGCATATTGAACAGAGTGAAATTTTGCATGGTTTAGATTCAGAATATCTTAATTCATTACTTCTGCCTATGCAAGCCCAAACTGCAAAATGTAATGAAATAAACCAAAACCATAGAGCGGAAATTACATCCTTAACTACTGAACTTGAGAGTTGTCGAAAATGGATAAATGATTTTGAAACAAAAACCAAAAGAGAGGAAAGTTTTGATGTGGCCTTTCAAAGTCTTACATTAACGAACAAAACCTTCAACATCAAATGCACGAACTCGTTGCTTCAAATAATGAAAAGATTTCAAAAATTGAACAAGAAAAATCTGAACTTTAGAAACACATTGAAAATCTTCAAACAGAACTTTCAAAACACTAAAGAAGATTTTTCAAAGAATCAGTCAAATTTTTGTGAATTTAAAAAAAAATCTAAGAAACGCATTGATGACCAAATCGATGAAATCCTTCGCTTGGAAAAACGGTTAAAAGATTTTGGAACTATTGTATATATGATTGCCAAATCAGTAAAACAGATTGAAATGACAACTTTACAACTGAGTCCTGATGTCTCAAAACATTTTGCTCTTGGTTACAATCACCCGCGTTTTCTCAACACAGCTCTCAAGGATATACTAAAATTGTATAGTGCTCAATGTCTTTTTAATCCAAGCATGCATCTTGTTGTATTTGATTGTGAGGAAAAATGGGCACAAAAAGATCAAAGTCAATTAAAATTGCGTCAAAATAGAACTTTACAATATGATTACTCAAATCAGAATGCTTCTTACAAACTTCATACCATTTCAACACCATCGCATAACATTTCTGAAATAAGTGAGCCATATTACGTGTAAGGTCCCGTTCACACTGTTGCACAAATAAATGGTCCTTTAACATCCTTTTGCAAAAGTGACTATTTGCCAAAAACTCTTAAACTATTGGGAATTAAACGTAGTAGTACTAACTGCTCCTAGTGCCAAGCATACAGATGGAACTGCTAAAAATTACACTAGCAGTACTAACTGACTTAGTACTGCTAGTACATATAGTTTGTACTGCTAAGATGATATGTACGCGTTTTATAATTATAGAATAGATTGCATGTATATCTTATATGTTTAGATTGATATGAATATTGTATCTAGATAGTTATCTTGTAAAGGACTCCTTGAGCTATAAAAGGAGGTCCCAGGGTTAGATGTTTTGTACGTATCTTTTGTTAAGCTTCAAGGTTGTAAACCCTAGTGATAAGTCAAGATCACTCGTATTATTATTAATAATATTAAAGTGTTTTGTTAAATCATTGTTCACTGTTCCATATACATCAATAACATTTGTCTTCTAAAGTACTAAGTAGTAGATTTCACATACTATTTGGTATAACTTCAAAGTATCTATAACACAAGTCTCAAAGGTGTTTAGATCCTCACAAGTGGTATCAGAGCTTTGGTTTCTGATACTTTGATTTAGAAGATACATACCTAATCACTTTGTTTTCCCAATCAAATTCCATGGATATGGAATCCTCATAAAACATGTTTCTTTGGTAAGTTACCGATTACTCAAACGAATAGTATGACATGTGGAGGCTGAGGATTGAGCAATACTTTACGGTGCTTGATTATAATCTCGGGAGATTATAGAGAATGGAGACTCCTTTGTTCCTCACAAACTCAAAAGTTCGAATATGGCAAGACTGTTAGTAAAGTTAGTACTGATCCCCTCACTACAGAGGAGAAGCTAAAAAAGAAGAATGATCTTAAAGCAAGAAGCTTGTTGATGCTGGCCATTCCCAATGACCATGTTCTGTCTTTCAGTCACTACAAGACAACCAAAACCTTGTTTGAGGCAATTGTCACAAGATTTGGTGGTAACGATGCTACCAAGTAACTCAAAAGGTTTTATTGAAATAATAATTGGAGAACTTCACTGGAACAAGCAATGAATCAATTGATCATCTGTTCAATAGACTGCAAAGATTAGTCAGCCAACTAATTGTCTTAGGGGTTAATGTTCCTCAAGAAGACCTGAACTCCATGTTTCTAAAGAGTTTTCCTGCAGAATACAGGATGCATGTGGTAGTCTGGAAGAACAAACCAGAAATTGACACCATGTCTCTGAGGGACCTGTACAACAATTTCAAAATCATTGAATAGGAGTTAAAAAATTCTGGAGGCACAAACTCAAGTTCAGAGAATATGGCATTCTTGTATGCTCAAATTAACTCCGATAGTGAAGATGATGAGGACTTAGAAGTTAGTACTGCTAACCTTATGGTTGGTACTGCTAGTTCAAAATCTAGTCCTGCTGGTATTTGGCGATCAACTTTCTATGCCTTCCTATCTAGCTAAGCAAGTGGATATTCACTTTCTCATGAAGATCTTAAGCAACTGGATGACGTTGAACTTGAGGAAATGGACATTAAGTGGAATGTTTCTTTGCTTAGCATGAGGGAAAAGAAGTTATAGAAGAGAACTGGGAAGAAGATCACCATAGCTAGTAATAATACTACTGGATTTGATAAATTCAAGGTAGAGTGTTTCAACTGCCACAACGTGGGGCACTTTGCCAAAGAGTGTAGAAAGCTAAAGTCTCAGGGCTACAAGAGCAGATTTTTGGGTTTTTGGGTTTTATGGAAACTACCTCTTTTGGGAAAGTCATCTGCTTCTGAGGTTCCTGATAAATTGGTCTAAGTGTTAATTGCTGCTGATGTTAGTGAAACTGCTGCTGGTGTATTCTATCTACTGCTAGGTGGTGCTGGAAAGAATCATAAGAATACACTAAGTGGTAATTGCTACTGTGCTTGAAGAAACTACTGCTATGCTAAATTTTCTACTGCTGAAGACTGAAGATCTTCCCGAGTATATGTACCTACTGATAGTTTTGTTTATCTACTGTTGGAGTCTTAATCTGTTTTGTATCTAAGGAATGACGTGTTCCTATAATGTAGTATTAGATAAGTATAGAAAAGATATGATTGTTAATGAAGTGATTGTAACCTAGTATGACTCCTTATCATATAAAAGGAGATATTAAGTCATTTGTTAAATAGGTTTTTAAGGCAGCTTCAAAGTTTTAAACCCTAGTGATATCAAGATCACTCGTATTATTAATCTAATAATATTGAAGCTTTTTGTTGTGAATTCATTGGGTTCTTCTTATTCTATAAGTATTATATTCCACGTAATACATATAGGATCAAAAAGTTTCTTATACAGAAGCTATCAAAGATCTATATTTACAAAGTGAACTGGGATCAACATGTGGTATTAGAGCTTGTGTGATCAAGAAGTTGTTACAAAAAGATGAATATTATCAACAACTGTGAAAGATGGACTCTAACTCAGTGACTATATCTCACAACAGGGTTCCCATGCTCAAAACAGATGAGTATGAGATGTGGAAGATGAGGATAGAGCAACACATCCAAATAATTAATATTGGATTGTGGGAGGTTATTGAAACAGGAAACACTGTCCAGTTTAAAACTGGAGATGGGGGAAAACCTTCCTCTCACCGTTGCAGAGGATATTGCCAAACGAAGACTGGAGATGAAGGCCAGAACTATTCTCATGATGGCCATTCCAAATGAGTATCAATTATCCTTCAAATCAATCAAGGATGCTAAGCTTTTGATGGAAGCTTTAGAAAAGAAGTTTGGAGGAAATGATGCTACAATGAAGAGCAAGAAGAATCTTCTGAAGCAGCAATATGCCAACTTTTCTGCATCAAGCACTGAATCCATTTATGAAATCTGCAACAGGTTGCAAAAGCTAGTAAGTCAATTAGAGCTTGTTGAGGTGACCACTGAACATGAAGACTTAAACCAAAAGTTGTTGGCCAGTCTTCCATCTGAATGGGACACTCATGATATTGTATGGAGGAACAAGCCAGAATTAGAAAAATTAAGTCTGGATGATCTGCGTAACAACTTGAAGGTATATGAGGCTGAAATGAAGCAAAAGTCAAGTTCAAGCACAAGTTCAAACAACTTGGCATTTGTTTCATCAAATAGCATTAGCAGCACAGTGGTTGATGTCCCTGCTGCTAAGCTAGAAGGAGGTGTTGCTAGTGTACTCGGAAGTGCTGCTGGAAGTGAGAATCTGAATGATGCTGCAGTGTGCTCATTCTTTGCCAGTGAAAGTTGTGTTACTCAACTGGCTAATGAGGACATTTAACAGATCCATCCTGATGATGTTGAAGAGATGGATCTTAGGTGGCAAATTGCCATGCTCACTATGAGGGCAAAAAGGTTTCTTTAGAGAACTGGAAAAAGCTTGCAAATGACTGGTTCTGATAAAGTGGGCTATGACAAGTCCAAAGTGGAGTGCTATAATTGCAAAAAGAATGGTCATTTTGCAAGAGAATGTAGGTTTCCCAGGTCTCAAGAGAACATAAAAAGGGAAGTGAAAGGAGGACCATTCCAGTGCAAGAAACTTCAACAACTGCCTTGATGTCCTGTGGTGGGCTTGGTGGCTATGTATGGAGTGATCAAGCTGCAGAAGGCCCCACTGACTTTTCTCTCATGACACACTCCACAACCTCAAGTTCTTCTGATTCTGAGGTATCCTTTGAATCATGTACATATTCATGTTTTTATAAAGATGATTATAATAGAGTAACAAAAGAACTTGAAGATGCTAAATTATTACTTTTAGGTTATCAAGAAGGTCTTAAATCTGTAGAAGCAAGATTAGAATTTTTCAAATCTAATGAAACTGTCTTATGTGAAAAGATTAGGAAATTAGAGGTTGAAGTATACTTAAGAGATCAGACCATAAATGAACTTAAAATTAAATTAGATCAAGTTCAAACTGAAAAGGAAAAAGTTGAGATAGAAAAGGATAGCATTGAATTACATGTTGAAAGACATGAATATTAGTCTAAGGAAGTCAGTAAAATGATAGACACTCAGATCTTTAACAGGTACAACAAAATAGGATATAGAAAGGGAATAGGTTGTTATAGTGAAGTTGTTCCTCACCATTCTGGTAATTTTTGTCCCCCTATGCCTGACTTGTCTTTTACAGGGGAAGAAAAGAGTAGTGATACCAATAAGGAAAAGGTATCGTCTGAGACCCCTAGAGATAAGAATATTGATGAACGAGGAGCTAAACAGACTAGAAGAAAGTCTCAGGCACCAGTGATTGAGGATTGGGTGTCTGATGATGAGGAAGAAGAGAGTTTCTACTAGGTCACTAGTTTTACAACACAAGCTTCAATGAAAGAGATAGAGAGGCGATTGAACAATATCCAAGCAAACACACGCGTATATGTGAAACGGTTATGCGTGAGGTGAATGAAAGATAATATTGAACAACCAACCTTCAAATGAAGGTTTACAAGGGATATTTATAGGAGGGAAGCTAGGGCAACACTCCTAGTTCCCATCCTTATCCTTATTGGACATGGGCCTAAGCTTATGGGCCTTCTACATAAGCTAGACCTTAAACAAACATAAAGGCCATAATAAGCTACCTATTACATATGAGTAACTAACACTTGAATTAAGGTTTAGGAGTGATTCCAACAATCTCCCCTCAAGTGTTGGTGATGAAAAACGGTGAAGGCGTTGATGTAATAGTAGCTTTGACGTCATCTGACATTCTTCTTCTTGTGAGAAGAATTGCCTTGATTCAACCAATCTCCCGGCTGTAGAGAGATAGTTTACTTTGAACGGTTATGCTTTGACGCCATCTTTAACTTTGTTCTTTGATCATTGTTCTTTGTGATGAAAATGATAGTATGTTGTTGTTGTGCGCATCAATTTCGCCAGTCCGCTTTCCTCAGGTCTCTACTTCATTCTTCAACATGCTCACACGCGCTCTTTGACGCGTTGGAATTCAAGATCTTGATGAAGTTCTTTAAGTCTTTAACTTTGTAGATTCTTTGGTTTGACGAAGAATCATTCTCGACTTTTGTTGTTGCTTTTGGATAGAACTTCCATTAGTGATGATGTTGGCGTGAGCATGAGAAGAATTAGCACGATCATTCCGCCCGAGCTTCCATAAGAAGAAAACATAAAACGGTTAGTAATAAGCGGATTCCGGCACTTACAAGTTTGAACTTCGAGAGTGTTAACAGGATAGTGTGAAAACACAACTCTAATTCTTACAAAGGCCGTTCCTGAATCGGAGTCCCACAAATGAGATAACACGATGTACCGAAGTACACCTACGATTCGATGAGTCAGCCGAGGTACATCGAGCATCACCTCTGATCGTAGACCGCTTGAGACCACTAAGCGCAATCCACGGGAGTTGCGAGCGGGTGTTTACATGGCCGGGCGCTTTGATGTTGACCGCTGGCAGAGTTTCCATTCAATCACCGAGGATCACAAATGTGAACCTCTCATAAATGTTCTCGACAGATTGCTAAGATCTGTGAAGGACTCGATAATGTACCACCGAAATTCTTAATATGTTGAACATCAAGTGATGAAATGTCAAGTGTACCTAAGAGATCTTTTGATGAATCTCGTGGCTCTAGACTCAATAGTGTGCTTTGGTTTCCTGAGCGGAGACTAGGGAGAGGTCTCCTTCAATACGAGCAATCTCTAAGAGAAAGCCGATAGTTTACGTAGGGTTCCCTGTGAGAATGAAACAAGCTTCTGCTGAGAGAAACTTGAGTGGCTAAGAAGGTTTAGTGCATGCGCCATTGGGTCCATGACGACTTTTAATCTTCAATACCGGTGTCATCTAGTGACAACCAAGAGCATATGAATTGAACCCGATTATGCCCTAAGTTGAATAATCTGGAGGGCTATTTCTTTTCACCCTTTTCTTTGCATTTCTTTTAATTCTTCAACTCCTTCTTTCTCCGATTCTCATTTTCTCCTTTTACAATCATACCTAAGGACTTCTAAATACTAACTATTTGTGGTGTCCTTAGGTAGATCCCTCCGACTCTCAAGGATCATAGGACGGTTATTCCTAACCTTAGTCACCTTATAACTCCATGACTAACCTATGTTGCCATAAAACCATTTTCTTGAAAAATCTCTCAAAGTGTTTATGAATGAAAACATTTTGAACCATCGTTGAGATGAGATTTTGCATAAATACTCCTCCTCCACATGTGCTTAAGAGTTTTAACGGTTAAATGCACAAAGGAGGAAAGAGCGCTTACATTTTGAATTGATCAACTCAAGATAGACATTCCCCATGAGAGACGCGTTACGCGGCATAGTTAAAGAGTTGCATTGTCAACTTTTAGGTGACAACTAGCTCTAATAACTACCTTGAAGGTGTAGACAATCCTCGAAAGGTTGTCAAACCCGTCCGAGTTCATGTCTACCAAGAGTTTCTCGAATGGTACATTCTACTCAGACAAGTCCTTTGCGAGATACGTTTACATCACTAGCTTAACTAGCTTGAAATTATTACCCGTCCCGGGACAAGTCTTTTCGAGTTACTTGACAGCTTAAGATCTCGTCAATTCTTGGGTTAAAGTCTTTTCACACGCGAGTTCATATAGCAAAACACAACATATTTCTTATCACGTATTTTCTCCCCTCAAAAATGGCATATAAAGTGTTATTTTTGAAAAGTTGAGAATAAATATGACCATTTCAAGTGTTGCGGGAAGAATGACCACTGTGAACAATTTGTGAACAAAGTTTTAAGTCAAGTACTCCCCCTCAACAAGTAATATAAACGGTTGAGGTTTTGAAAATCATAAGGGAAAGTACTTGTTCTTTTGAGCAAAACCTTGAAAAGTGAAAGGTTTGATAGGTTTTACTCAAAAGTAAGAAGCTTTCGCTCCTTTCATAAGGATTGTGGCACCTGCCGTACCACATGGTCCTTTATTTACAAGTACGGGTTGTACAACGTAATATGTGCACAAGCCATAGTCATAAAAAATCATACATCCAAAGTTCATAATGAAAGAAGCAGTTCAAGGGGTACCAGGTAGTCCAAAGATGTCGCCAGGAGTGTGAATTGGGCGTTGAAAACCGATGATGTTTCTCCTGGGTCGACCATCAACATAGCTTTCCAATCTTACAGGCAATCGATCCCTTCTATACAACCGCTCATCAATCATTGTGATGATCCTCTTCACATCCCTTCGATCCTGAGAATTCCATCGCTAGGAGACCCATCTTGATGTATATCCTTCAACCGATAAGCCAATCCATCCCTAACCAACTTCAAAGTGTGATCTCCAAACTTGTGAAGATCTCTCCACGCCATCAAGCAATTTCTTTGAAGTTCACTGCGGTGCTTGACGCCGAATGGTTTGCCGATGAGTGTAAGTTGTGAGCCGGTTGATGTCGGGAAGATCAAGCGCGGTGGAGTGAAGTTTACACGGTTCGATAAGATTCAACTGCCAGTTGGAGATCTTCTACACGCTCTTTGATGACTATGCGCTCTGATGAAGATGAGCACCGACTTGATGAATTCACGCTGTACTTCCGGGGAGAATTGTCTCATATGACCTCGTGACTTTGGCAAGGTACATGTCTTCGATGTCGTTGATAGACAAATTCTCAAAGTCAGCTACAGAGAATGCATAATCCCTTTCGTCTTGTCTCTTGACCACAATATTCTTTAGATAAGTGTAGTCCCATTTGGACGAAAGATCAACGTGTTTGATGGCAACGATGTTTTTAATCGAACACGCATGTTGAGACTTCGACCTGGCTTTCGTAGTAGATTCTTGGCTGCTCCGCCAATGATGAATCCCATACATTGCATCTCGGTCGTATGCTTCCACTTTGTTGGAGAACAAGTGATTAGCTCTTTTCTCGATAGCTATGCAGCTTTGAGTATTCGTTGCTGGGAATGGAAGTGTCAGGATGTAGCGATTTCCTGAACCATCGCCACCGTGAAGAAGAAATTCCAAGTCTTTGTTGAAGAAATATCTTAATGGGATCCTAGGTCGATCCTGGTTGGCCGATCGTTGGTAGTGGTTTATCGTCGATTGTAATATGGAGGATTGTCCCGCCGTGAAAGTCGATGTTTGCTTCCGGGTTGAGCCAATCCATGTTATTAGACATAGCTCGAGCAATGTTGTCAAGGTGATATTCGACCTCGATGGCACTTTTCGAGCTATCTTTCCACAGTTGAAAAGCTTCATTCTTGATTCGCCGTAACTTCGATTTCGCCATCTTCTTTACTCGAATTTTTCTTGCAGATCTTTGCATGCTCCAATGTATTACCGCTCTACCGATCTTGACCTTCAGGGATAGAGTGGAATTAACAAGAGTAGAGAACCATTCAAATTCCTCATTTGTATCTTCATCTAGCCATGATAGGACGCCAGCCTTCTTCTTCTTCTTTTCTTAGGCCTAGATGAGGATTTTGGTTTCTGACTTTGGTCGGAGGCGGGTTGTTGTGGGGCTCATGGTATTTCTTCATCGCCACCACCCGATACTCAAAGTGATCACCGGTTTTGAGTCAGGGGTGGTGTCTCTCGAATCCCGAGGTTTATCTGCAGAAGAGCGGGAGGAGATCTTTGTTGAGCCGAGTCCTTTGTGGTGGAGGGTGGCATGAATTGAAGATGATTCACCGAGATTCTTTTTCGCGCTTAGGCTCGATCCTTATCTTGATCTTTGTCTTCATCATCTCTTGAACGCTTAGGCCTTGTAGCCTCTTTCTCAATGATGACTTGAGTTGGTATTCCAAAGAATGCTTCAAACAATTTAGCTTGGGAGGCAAACGCGTTGCAGACGCTGCTTTGACATTTGCTACCATTGGTTTACTAATTCATCATCTGAGAAGACTGTAGTTTCAACTGGATTGATACTCAAATTCATCGGAGTTGATTTCATGGCTTGCTTGGCTAAGTGTAAGAGATGTGGATAAAGTTGTCTGGTATACATCTCCTTTGTCGATTTGAACGACCTCCATTAGGAACTTGTGAGAGTATCCTTTAATCATCTCGCCCATGCTTCCTTGAAGATCATCCTTCATAAGCTTCTCGTACATACTCCTTTCACCTTGCATCTTGTCATTCTCATCATGAAGGTACGTTAACTGTCGACAATAAAATTTAGCTTTTGTAAAGCATGTCTTTCTTTCTAACTTGTTTGACCGCATTCACAATTCTTTTATGAGTATGAGAAATCCAAGATCGAGGTGGCTTTACCTCACGATTTGGATGTTGATTTGGTTGATTTCTTTGATGGTGGTGGTGAAGAATGAGAAGACGAATATGATGATGAAGAGACATGAGGAGACTCTGGATCCTTTGGAGGTGCGAGGTTTTCTCCTCGAGCGAGCATGACTATCTAGCGAAACTTATCATAATCATTATCATCTCGCACTTTTCTTTCTCTTCAGTCTTTTTCTCGCCTCAGCTTTTCTTTGTCACCCTCATCTTTCTCGGACTTATCTTTATCAGGTTCCTCAAAGTCATGCTCAAGAGTGTCTTCGACACGTGTTTGTTGTTGTACTAAAGTGGTGGCACAGCATCCCTTATCGGGTTGATTAACCGCTATCGTGACCGTGAAGGTTGAGCTACACCACTTGACCCTCCGTGGCCACCCATTTGTTCTTGAGCAAATTGTTGTGCAACGTGTTGAAGTCTAACGAATTTGAACTTCTTCCTGTATGATTTATCCAGTTGCTCTTCATCACTTTTTGAGCTTTCATCATATGGCACAAGTACAGGAGTCTTCCCTTCCTATGTCACCGGTGGACTTGGAGGTTTAGTCACTGTGAAGAAGGAGGTTCATTGCTTGATTCGAGTAGAAGATCTCTTCATTTGATTGTGTATCTTCGAGCTTTCGCCCACAAGCTTTCTTTTGGTTCAGCTCAGATTCAGAATGGGAGTAGGAGTAGCTTCCTTAGAGGGAACAATCCTTTTCGTGGAGGATTCCTCTTGGGATTATCCTCGACTTTCAAGATTAAAGACTACGGCACTTCCTTTTTCTCGTTCTCCTCGTATAGGTGTTCCGTAAGACTTCTCATCGAGATGACCAACTTTGCCTTCTCTTACCGCTACAAGATACCTTTTGTATGTTTCAAGCTTTTGATTTCATTTGTCGAAGGTGATCAGGGTAACACAACACCCTGTTTCTTTGTTGACGATTCCTTGATTCCGACCGATAGGATGGGTTGACCAACATGTCGTGATTGTCGGGTCATTGAGCCTCTTGGGAATATCAGGATGAAGTCCAAGTGCTCTCTGGATCAACAACTTTGTGTATCTGATATAGGGAATCTTTGAGCCAAGTTTCTTGTGAAATGACATCATGTCTTCCCATATCAGTGCTTCAATTTCGATGTCCTTCTTGTTGATTAATGACCAAAATATTTGCAGCTCCATGAGCTAGGGATGCTCATAGCCTTTACCGCCGACCAGAGACCGACTTGGTGATGATGATGTAGAGGGTTCTCCACGGTTGAGGAATGTTCTTAAGCTCCACATGAGAATGCTTAGTGATTATTCCTGAAGCTTCATCATAGCCAATATCCATCGAGAATTGCAGAACTGTCTCTTCAGTAGGTGTGGCATAGAAGTCGGTTGGCTCGATGTCGTGAATTAGAAGAACAGCCCGTAGATCTGCTTGTGTGATGGTGATTTGTTTGTGATTGAGCGCCATCCCACCGCGACTTTGACCTTTGATCCTTTGCATTGAATTCCGAATTGTTGTATGTAGATCTCGGTGCTGTGCTGAGTGTGATAGCATGTTCTCGTACGGATGATTCCTAAGAATATCCACAGCAATCAAGCAAGAAGATTCTGAGCATGTGAGGGTTTCAAAGTCAACTCTGATATTGTTCTTAACAATCTTTCTTGGATAGCCATTGGGAAGATATCAAGCAATAGTGAGAACTTCGTGCATCCACATTCATTTGAGCGACCATGTCGCGGATCACGAAATAACATTAGCCAAAAGAACCAACATATCGAAAGACATAATGTTAGTCAACATAAGGTTTTATTGTCTAATTATTGAATGTACATTGTTAATGATTGTTACGAGTCCTAAGTCACTTGTTTGTCCAATAGTCCAATGACGCCGTGAAACGTTTCGTGAGTTAGTTAACTTTAAGTTTTAAAGTTTATTTTATCACTTATAGTTCACAATATATCAAACGTTTAAGTTAATTAGTGACATTATTGTATTCGTGACGTTATGATTCATTTATTTACAAGTTTGTACACGTAACAATTCATAATGAAGGTCAATCAAGGCTTAGGCATAGATTTGGCAAAGTTACGCGTAAAATGTGAGTGGTATATGCGTGGCGCGAAGCTTATGCGTAGGGATCCTTTCTTACGCGTAGGAAAAGGGGACCTTAGCGTGGAAAAGCTTACGCTGTAGGCGTATATATAAGACCTTACGCGAAGGCTTACCGTAAGAGTAGACCTTATGCGCGTGGAGTCACCGCTTTACGATATCCTTCACGGTGATACTGGCGTAGTCCCATTGTAGAACCTTACGCTGCATAGTTACGCGTAAATTTCTCTTACGCGATAACTGTCTACGCGTAAGGTGATCCTTATGCGTAGAGTAACAAAGACCTTGATTCTGAGTTTTATGCGTAGCAAGCCTGAAATAAATCATCATATCATCAATCTTAACATGTATAGTCATTTAAAACAGATCATGGCATGAAACTCATTCAAACAGTTAGCGTAGAAAACCATACGCAGTAGTCAAAACCCTAAAGTTCAAAATTTACGCGTATGAAATCTAGCCATAGGAAATTGCACCAAACGTTTTCTTGTAGGTCTTAGGTGTTGTGAGAGTCTAATAACCAAGTTTTAACATCCAAAAGTCAGTGAATCAAAAATACCCAAACCTAAGAACATTAAACCCTAAATACCAATTTTTAATCAATTAGTGTTTCTGGGTGGTTATAATGCCTAGATATCATCAATTCACCATCATAACAACATTACACAACAATCTTTTGACCAAAAACAATCACATTTGAAAATACCCAAACCCACATAAACCCTAGTTTGCAAAATTCAATCAATTCGTGTTTACGGGTTAGTTATGAGGATAAAATGGTATCATTGATGTCTTTAAAACATTTTGACACAATCTTTTTAACCACAAACACTCATGATGATTAAGTGTTCTAACACTTACCAGAGAACACAAAATCACATTATCTCAAGATTTAACCGTTGGATTTATGAAAAATTCAAAACCATTGTTTAAAAACTTGTTATAACCACGAAATCACTTACAGATTGATGATCCAAAACACGGATTTGTGAAACGATTGTTGTCGTAGGATGAGTTTTGTGTGTATAATAAATGTGAGTGAAAAAGTTAGGTGAAAGAGTTTTTATTAAAATGACTTTAACTTTTGGCAGCTTTTGGTCCCTCCACCTTTTCCTTTTTCATACAAAGCCATTTAACTTCCATTTTGGTTATCAAACAATGATTTTAAGAAAGTAACTTTGACGACACCCCTCGACTTTATAAAATGATGAAAGGTTATAAATTTTAGTCCGAGGAGTGTCATTTAACCAGAAAAGTTTACCACCATTGATACAAGAAACAACCGGGATAAGATAACATGCAAGTACACAGATGTTTTGAAACAGTTAAGTGATTATTTTCTCCCCTCAACACTTGATCGGAAAAATACTGAATTTTGAAAGATTAAAGTGTTGACGAAAGAAATGTACTTGCCATGTTGAAAGAAAATAGATTAGAAGAATATTTTTGTTGTTTTATCATGTTTTATATTTTTGTATTTTGTTTTTGAAAAATTATTTACAAAAGAGATTTTGGTGTTTGACAGGTTTTTAAGACTGCTTTAGGAGGTCATCCAATTCCTCTTGAGTCAAACACCTCATACCAATCCCGTGGACCAACTCATTAAACCTAGCGGGAGGCAAGGCTTTGGTGAGAAGATCTGCCAATTGGTATTCTGTACCCACAAATATAATTCAACTGCACTGCTCCACGTGATCCTTGATGAAATGATATCAAGATCGATGTGCTTTGATTTCGAGTGTTGCGTGAGTTGCGAGATCGCAATGGCACTCCGATTGTCGCAAGATACATCGGATTCTGTCAAATACGTAACCATAGTCTTTGAGTTGTGTTCTCATCCAAATGACTTGAGCACAACACGCCGACATGGCTACATAATCTGCTTCGGTTGAGGATGAGATGTACAATCCGCTTCTTCGATTGCCATGACACCATTATCACCAAGAAATTGTAAAGCCCTCAGGAAGTGCTTTTCCGTGAATCTAAGCATCCTGCGTGGTCGTCTCACGAAAAAGCGATTAGTTCAAAACCGTAATCCTTCGGATACCGATTCCCCAAATTAATGGTTCCCTTGATGTATCGGAGGATTCTTTTAACCTCTGAGAGGTGGGTTTCAGCTTGGTCGCGACCGATAACGAGAGCAAAGATATACAAGAAAGACAATATCGTCCGCTAGCTGTTAGATACATGAGAGACCCAATAATACTTCGGTATTTGGTAGGGTCCACCAATTTCCCATGTAAATCACCGTCTAGCTTCTTGGTATGAGCCATTGGTGTGGCATAAGTGTCACAAGTATTCATTCCAAATTTGTTTAACAATTCAAGGGCATATTTGGACTGACTCAAGAAAATACCACGGGTGATTGATGAACTTGTAGTCCTAGAAAGAACGTAAGTTCACCCATCATGGACATTTCAAAATGTTTCTTCATTAGTTTTGCAAAAGCGATTGAGTACTTTTATGAGTTGACCCAAAAATGATGTCATCCACATAAATTTGAACAATTAAAATATGTTCCCGTGATATTGTATGAAAAGAGTTGGGTCAACCGAACCTTTGGTAAAATTATTGGCAATGAGGAAAGATGATAACTTATCGTACCACGCTCGAGGAGCTTGTTTGAGACCATACGAGCTTTGTTGGTTTGTAGACATGATTCGGGAAGGCGGGATCAACGAATCCTTCGGTTGGTCGACATAAACCGTTTCTTTAAGTTGTCCATTGAAAAGCAGCTTTGACATCCATCGAAAGACCGTGATGTTCATGTGAGCCGCGAAATGCCAGAAAAATCCTACCAACCTCAAGACGAGCAACCGAGCAAAAGATTCTTCAAAGTCAATACCCTCTTCCTGACGATAACCCTTAGCTACCAGACGTGACTTATTTCGGATAACATTCCTTCAAAGATCCAATTTGTTTTTCCAAATCCATTTGAGACCAATGACGTAGACCTATGTTGGTCTTTCAACCAGTTCCCATACTTCAAGACGTTTGAATTGGTTGAGTTCTTCCGCATGGATTCAATCCACTTGTCCTTTGTCATTCGCTCTTTGATGTTTTAGGTTCAGATTGGCGATGCGGTGAGTGCATAAATGCAATGTTCACCGTCTCGTGAAGACGCGTTGTCTTGTAACGACCGGTTGATTCGGGTTGCCAATAATATTTTCCAGAGGATGGTCTTTTGTCCATCTATGTGTGGAGGGTTGATGTTGGTATACATTGTGCAGATTCTGAGGATTCAAATTGCTTGTTGAAGATTCTCATGACATCAGGTCAGAGTCTCATTAGCAAACGGGTTAAAGAACGCGATTTGGATCAAAATCGCAGTGGGGGTACTTCATTCGTAACATCATCACCGGTTCATCATTGTTGGAAGCGGTTTGTTCAACTCTGTGTGGAGTCAACCGTGGTGCTTCTTCAACCGTAGTTGTTGTAGCGGTGTATCGTATAAGAGTATTATCGAGGTTGAGCAAATGAAACAATGGATACACCGAGCACGCTCATCAATATCGCCACGAACGAGGAGCAAATAACCTTTCCATTTGTTGTGCGAGTAAGGCGGGGCTTGTTTTCACCGATGATGGGGTTTGGGGAAGTTTAGCGGTTGTGACCGGTTCCAAGTCAGTATACTCGTAAGCCATTTCCGTGAGTTCATCAAAATGAGCATGAATCGTTTCCATAACCTCCTTTGTTCGACGATTCCGGATTCGGAAACCTTTAGAATTATCATAGTATCCAATAAAGACTCCAATGTCAGCTTTGGCTTTGAGCTTTCCAAAGTCATCACGATCATTATTCCGATAGCAAAGAGATCCAAATACATGAAAGTGTTTGAGATTCGGTTTTCTGGTGTGGACAAGCTCAAAAGGTGTTTTGTTGTATGCGTTTGTAATCATAGACCGGTTTTGAGTATAGCATGCAGAATCAGATACGCGCCATAAGTAACTGGAAGTTTAGCATTGATTAACATTGTTCTTGCAGCTTCCACTAACGTTCGGTTTCGTCTTTCGACAACTCCGCTTTGTTCAGTGTACGTAGCAATAGATGTTTGATCTTTGTCAATTCCCACTTTCTCATAAAATTCACGAAGAGTTTGTTAACAAATTGAGTTCCTCGTCTGCTCTCGATTTGTCGGATGGTGTTGCGGATCTGAACTTGTATTTTTGTGAGAAAGGTGATGATCATCTGTGGAGCTTGGTCTTTGCTTCGAAGAAAGTAGACCCAAGTCCACCGTGAATAGTCATCAACAATTACTAAGATGTAGCGTTTGCCATTGATCGCTTGCACGCGCATCGGGCCACACAAATCCATGTGAAGAAGATGAAGCACATGCCGAGAGTGGTTCCACCTTTGAAGGAAAATGAGCACGAGTGCTTTTCCCTTGTTCACAAGCTGAGCAAAGGTGATCTTTAGAATACCAAAATCTTGGGAGTCCTTCAACTAGTTTGTGTCGAGCAAGGTTGGTGATGGTTTGAAAGTTTAGATGTGAGAGACGACGTGCCATAGCCGGATTTTGTTGATGTTGCCTTTGAAAGTAAGCAGATGGGAGAAGAAGCAACCATGTCTTGCATAGAGATATTATAAAGACTGGAATTATTGAGCGCATATAAGGTCGCTTTCCTTGTAGATCACGAATGAAACAAGATTTCTCCCTGAAAGCAACCTTCAAATCTCCATCACAAAATCTGACCTCATCGAAAACAGATTGTGACCGAGGCCTTCCACATAATAAACCCCGCTATTTGATGTTCCCATTGATATAGTCTCGTAGCCCATGATAGCTGCGAAGTGATCATTCCCGAATCTGACAGTGCCAATGAACTTTGCATAAAGTTTGATAACAGTTTAAGGTTGCTGTCATGTGTCGGGAACATCCGCTATCAACAATCCAGAGAATGATTCAGACACCGCATTACACAAGGGCGCATCTAATACATGTGATGGAATAGAAGTAGATGTGGAACCCGAAATGTTAGAGGGTTCCGGAGCAGTTATAGTAGACATACACACTTCAATAGCTTTAGGTATCCATTTAAATCCTAGTGTGTTATATATCCATTTCCGCCATCTCCAACTAGTATTTGCTTTAGTCTTAGTGAATGCACTAGGTGGTACTATATTCCTAGGAGGTGAAACCGAGCCTAGGGGGACAAGAATGCGCTTCTTAGAATCTAAAGAGGGCGGTCTACCAAGCACAGACTTAGAAAGATTAGTGGGCCTAGAGGTATTCCCGTTCTTAGGATTCCTTAAACGAGAGATGATAGCTTTAGCAACACATTTATCATGACAATCCGAATTCATACTTTTACGACAAATAACACAAGGTGCATCAGACTGAATATCAAAAGTGCTTAACGGTTTAGCATTCGTTACATCACTATTTCTATTACATTTGCCGGGCGCAATATCTATAGTGGAAGCAGCGTGAGTCTTATTCATAGTCCTAGGGTGTTCTTCTACTTTAGCATTCTTTATTGATCTTTTCTTAGGTCGCAACTTCCTATTCTTCGATGTAGTGCTCCTAGGCTGTGAAGTGCGGACGTTTGGAAAAGATGCAACTATTCTGTTTCAAGAGAAGGAAGCACGCTAGCAACTTGTGATTTGGTAGTAGGATTCTAGGTTCATGATTACTAAGTGTTACCGGTGCTATTCTCTTAATCACGGTAGGCGGAAGTTGTTCATACTTTCCTAACATTTCTCTTAACTTGAGGATAGTGTGAATCGATCTTGATTTTCGATCGAATATTTCCAGAAAATGCATAACTTCTTTAGTGTGTGCAAGATAATGATCAAGTTCATTTGATGCTTCATCACGAGTCTTTTTGAGTAAATCAAATATGACACCATATTCCTTTTAACTTTTACAAGTTCTTGTTCATATTTTGAGATTTGACACTTAAAAGACACGCTTTGATCATCCAGTTGCTCAATTTTTGGATCAGAAGTTTTGTCACGCAATCGGGCGATTTTGTGTTGAAAAGCAAGTTGTTGATCGTGAATATCTTTTTGACACCAATTAAGACGACGTATTGCATTTGAAAGTTCGTTTGACAATCGTTTATTTTCAACATTTAAGGACTCGAAACACCAATACGTAATCAACACAGATATCGTGAGAGATATAATCAAATGCATATGACAAAGAATTCAATAGCACAACATTATGGACATCAGCACATATGACATCTTCCAAGAGTCGATCAATATCTTTTCTCAACAGCTTTTTTACGCTTAGTGTTAGAAATAGATGTTTCGTTTTCTCAAAACGACCTTCATCAATCCAAGTTCCTTATGAAAGTCCTTTCCCAAGACAATGCACAACTTTTCAAATTTTTAACATTTGGTAAAAGATTTTTTCGAAAAATGTCTCTTTGTTCTCGCGCTAGAGGCGATTGAAAATGTTGAACTTTGATTTCAGAATGATATTCTATCTCATGTTGTAAAGTTTTGAGGTCGGCCATGAAAAGGTCAAAATATCTAAGAATTTTGCGATTTTCATGTTTTGAGTTTACTTCACTGATGGAAGGTAAAGGACCATAAGTTTGTGCATAAACTGGTTTGGGATTAACATTAGAAGACTCAGACGTTTTTATGATAATCCTTGGTGTGTTAGAAGAATCCGCTGGTGTGACGAAAGTGACCGCTTTTTTATAATTAAAAGGTTTGTTGTAAACAACATTTTCTAATTTTGATCGACTCTCGCCTTCTGCATCTAATTCCTCTTGACGATGATATTCAACAACACTCATTAAAGAATTATCAATTTTATATTCTCAGACTTACGAAACTTCGTGATTTGGTTTGAATGCTTTGGTTGAAAGCTTAGGTTTGTAATCAGCGAAGATTCGTCCATATCCATTTGGATTAGGTTTTAAAGTAAACTTTTCAATAGCTGTGACCGACTCACCATGTTTGTAAACAACAGTTTAAACTCTTTAAGTTTGTTTTGCAAGCCGATGATTTCTTCAAGATGATCATCTATTCGCTTCGTTGAATGCTTTTTGTATGCAGAGAACTGTTTTTGACAAGTTAACAACTTAGCTTTTTGATTTTCCAAGGTGAGAGCGCTAATTTGCTTTTTATGTTCATGTTTCTTGTTCTATTTCGCATAACAAAGCATTCTTCAAAGCCGCTAGATCACGATCTGCTCTCTAAATATTTTTCGCTTTGATGAGATTTGGCAAAGGTCGCTTCAAAACCTTTTTCACCTTTTTCTTGAGTTTTGAAAAAGTTGAGTTGCTTTTGTAAACATTCAAAATCCTTGGTTAACAGTGCATTTTACTTTTCAAGTCCTGATTAATTGCATGACATTCTTCCACTATGGTTTGTTGGTCTTGTATTAAACGAGCAAAATCCGGATGAGGCAAAAGTTCGGCGTGTTCAACGTGAGTCTCAACATGATCATTACTTGAGATCCTCAAGTATAACCACGGAGTCAATTTGATTATCAAGGGAAACCGCTTGGTCATCTTGATCGTCAAATATAACTACGGGTCTAGTTGAAAATCGTCAGAATGAGATGTGGACGACTCATTTTGAACATTTTGAGCCTTGCCGGATTGATGTTGGCGGAGATAGTAGATCGAGATGAATATGGTTTGTTCGGTACTGAGACAAGCCATCGTGTCATACACTGGCCTGTGTCACTCATGTGTAACTCATGCATATTAGCCATCAACATAATAAAGTGCATTGGCCTCAAATCCTCCATATCATCATCAGTCTGATTTGCCATAAAGCTCGTTTTGTCGTGAGAGTTCCACCCGCCTTCATCCTTAAGAGCCAAAAGAAGAGCCTCTTTGTGATAAGCATCGCCTTGTCCTAGGCTTTGGGCATGCATTAGCCAAGTGTCCCTTCTCATTGCAGTTGTAGCATCGAAGACCATTCAACCGATTTTGAGCATTTCCCTGCTCCACCACTTGAGCTCTGTTGTTATTCCTACCCACAACATTAAACCCTTGACCACCGCCCATCCGGACGCACCATAACCACGATTCTCAACTTCAACTCGTCCATTGTTCACAACAGCTTGATTCCTTGTGTTAGATGAGGAACTAATACGGTTGTTGGATTTGTTGGTATAACGGCTAAAGGCATTAGCAATCATAGCAAATCCTTGTTGCAATGCTTCGAACGGATCAGATTCCTCATTAGCTTCATCGACAAGTGCTTGAGCATTGTTGTTGTTGTATGGAACCAATTGAGTTTGTTGAGATTGAGGCTGTGAAGGATCATATGGTGTGATTGTAGCAGTTGGTTGAGTTGCGGGTTGAGGAGAATAAGCTTTTGAGCATATAAGGCAAGTTGTTGATTTTCCGGATGTGTCGGTGGAGCAATTTGAGCACGGAGAATCCTTTCCCTATCAACTTCCTTTTCATGAGGCTTCAAGTAATCATACAACAATCCATATGTAGAATGATGCATATTCTTCGCTTGACGGAGAAAAATGACATACTTCTCCCATTCATGACCAAGACTACTCAGGAACTTAGTATTCACTGCAATTTTTGGCATGATGATGTTGTGTTTATCCAAATCATTGATGATGTCTAAAAATCGATGATGATAAGACTCTAGTGTCTCTCCGTGTTCAATCATGAAGTGTTCATAAGCCAAGTAAATTTTGGATTCCAAATCCTCCTGATTGAGTACAGATCCTTCCATAAGAAGATGAATATGATCCCACATTTCCTTTACAGTCTTTTGAGCATCAACACTTCCAAGAATTGGGTTAGGTAATCCTAAGAGGATATATTGCATTGCAAGTTCATCAGCTTCATAGTGTAGAAGTTCCTCTGCATTCAAGTCGGCAACAATAGCAATGTTGGATTGTTCATCTCTTGGTGGATTAGCATTTGGATCGCCGGGTACAATGACAAGAGGCATCCAAATGGACCTTCCAAGATAACCTTCTTTAAGAACTTTCCATGTGGCTTCTTAGATCACAAAACCTAAAGAACCTTATCACCCATTGATCGTAGTTTCCCGGAGTGAGCATTGGAGGTCTATCAAGTGATCCAGCCTCATGAATTGATTGTTGGCCGCTTAAAGCTTCACACATCTTTGCAAACCAAGTGGGTTCCTTCATAGTGTTCCTTGATGGATGTTGATTAAATTCGTTTGTGTAGGTTGAACTTGAAGACTTGGTGGTGGTTGAACCATTTGAGGTTGTGGGATTGCCGCAAGTTGTGGAGTATGTTGTTGATTAAATTGTTGTTGATAAATTGCTTGTTGTTGATTCCATTGTTGATGTTGTGGAGTTAGTTGTTGTTGACGTTGAGAATAAGTGTAAGGGAAATAGTTAGATTATGGTGGTTGTGACATGTTGAAAACTTGTGTTGGTAAAAATGGATCTTTGTAGTCGAATGAACCTTTGTTGATGAAGTGTCCTTAGGCATAGAAAGCACAATAAACAAAGTGAGACTTATGCGTAAAAACACCAAAGTTACGCGTAACAATCACTAGTTACACGTAGATTTAGCTTACGCGTAAGTAGGGAAAAAGACGCTAAAGTTATGCGTAGAACACAAAGTTAGGCTAGGATTACCTTATGCGTAAGACTAAGCTTAGGCGTAAGATGAATCTTATGCATAGGATTTCTACACGTAGCTTTATGCTTATGCGTAAGTTTAGGGTTTTGCCCAAATGATCTTTTACACTATCACAATGCAAAACATATCCAAAGTCGACGATTTTCAGCTTATCCAAGCAAGAAAACACGGAGTAAACCACGAAAACGAAGATCAAACCAAGGAATAACTTACGCGTAATATTAGGGTTTTGATACGCGTAAGATTACTCGTAAAAATGATTATGCCCAAATTTGTTTCTAAACCCGATTTTTGTTATGGAATAGCTTCAATATCACCAAAATAACACAAAAGTGTGAAACTTGATGAACCAACATAGCTAAACGGGTTACGCAGAGAACGACACCCACTAACAAAAACACGCTTAAAAACTTAGATCCACGCGTAAAGGTTGAAACTTTTTGCCAAAAACAAGTATTTTAACACCTTAAAACGTTGAAAGTACAAGAATCTTGGATTAAAAAGTGTAAAAATCGAGTTTTTAAGCGAACCAAAGTGTTAACCACGTTTACGCGTAAGACCGAAACAAAAAACTTCAAAAACGAAAGTGTACACCCAACTATTTGGCGATTGATACCACTGTTAGGTCACTAGTTTTACAACACAAGCTTCAATGAAAGAGATAGAGAGGCGATTGAACAATATCCAAGCAAACACACGCGTATATGTGAAACGGTTATGCGTAAGGAGTGAATGAAAGATAATATTGAACAACTAACCTTCAAATGAAGGTTTACAAGGGATATTTATAGGAGGGAAGCTAGGGCAACACTCCTAGTTCCCATCCTTATCCTTATTGGACATGGGCCTAAGCTTATGGGCCTTCTACATAAGCTAGACCTTAAACAAACATAAAGGCCATAATAAGCTACCTATTACATATGAGTAACTAACACTTGAATTAAGGTTTAGGAGTGATTCCAACAGTTTCAAGTCTAGAGTCCTTAATAAGACTGTCTCTACCACAAATGTTAGAGAAAATGTAGAGGCAGTAGAGTCTTGTAATAAAAATACTCCTACAGTAAATCAGAGGAACTGGAACCAATTGATGTCTAATAAATTAGGAAGTAATTTTATTATGAATAATAAACCTTGCTTTACTTGTGGAAGTTTTGATCACTTACATTATACTTGTCCTACTAATTTGAAAGAAAAAGTGACAAAACCAGTGTGGAACTATGCTGATAGGGTGAACCATTCTAATTTTACTAATAAACTTAACCCTCATGCTAAATCATTTGTTCCAAAAGAAGTTTTAATGAGATCTGGATTGAAAAATGGAAATACTGTTAGATCTAATTCTATTTCTACCACAAGACCTATAGTGAATGTTGCTAATACAAAGACATGTGTTTCAAAAAGGGCACATTAAACTATATCTAGATCCATTCAAAGAAGGACGACATTTCTAAACAATAGGGAAAATCAAAAGATAAATACTTCTTTAAGAAAACCAGTAAGTACTGCTTGGCGAAAAGTAACTACTGTTAAGCAAAATTTGAATAAAAATGTTGTTATGGGTACAAAGGGAAATGTTGTAAAGGCCTCAACATGTTGAACTTGGAGACCAAAGACCTCTGATTTGAATAATGTCTCCAAAGACAACAATGCATCATATGTACCTCAAAGATTTAATTACATAGATGCACAAGGCAGATCCAAGTCTATAATGGCTTGGGTCCCTAAGAGAAACTAATTCTATTAGTTTTTGTGCAGGGAAATCCACAGGTGGACTTATTGGATAGAGGTGTGACTGAGAGTGGATGCTCTAGGCACATGATAGGCAACATGTCCTATCTCTCATATTTTGTGCTTATTGATGGGGGATATGTGGCCTTTGGAAGCAACCCAAGGGGTGGAAAATTACTGGAAAGGAAAAGATCAAAAAAAGTTCTTCTGACTTTGAAGATGTGTACTTTTCAAGAATCGCTCATAAATGTGACAAGAAGAACAATGTCCTTTTTACTAACACTGAATGTATTGTCTTGTCCCCAAATTTTAAGTTGGTTGATAAAAGTCAAATCCTACTTAGAGTTCCAAGGATAGAAAATATATACAGTGTTGATCTAAAGCACATGGTTCCAAGGGTAGGTTTGACTTGCCTATTTGCTAAGGCCACATCAGATGAGTCAAAAATTTGGCATAGAAGGCTTGGGCATCTGAACTTCAAAACTATGAATAAGCTTGTGAAGGGAAATCTTGTCAGGGGATTGCCTTCCAAGCTTTTTGATAACAATGACAATTGTGTTTCTTGTCAGAATGGAAAGCAGCATAGAGCTTCTTGTAAGTCCAAGTCTGTGAGCTCCATCAACAAACCATTACAGATTCTTCATATGGACCTCTTTGGCCCTACCTTTGTTAAGAGTTTGATGAAGAAAATGTAATGCCTAGTTGTCACAGATGACTATAGTAGATTTACCTGGGTTTTCTTTTTAGCAAAGAAGGATGAGACTAGTGGAATCCTTAAGGCTTTTATCACTAAAGTAGAAAACCTAACTGATCTAAAAGTTAAAATAATAAGGTGTGACAATGGGAATGAGTTTAAGAATCAGGAAATGAACCAGTTCTGTGAAGTGAAGGGTATTCAAAGACAATTTAGTGTAGCTAGAACTCCTCAAAGAAAATGGTGTTGCATAGAGGAGGAATCAGACACTTATTGAGGCTGCTAGGACAATGCTTGCAGATTCTAAATTACCAACAACTTTTTGGGTTGAAGCAAGAATACTACTTGTTATGTATAGAATAGAGTTTTGGTAGTGAAGCAGCCTAAAAACAAGACCCCCTATGAGTTATTTCATGGTAGAACACCTACCCTAGACTTTTTGAAACCATTTGGGTGTCCTCAGAACTATCCTTAATAACATAGATCACCTGGGCAAGTTTGATGGGAAAGCTGATGATGGGGTTCTTTGTTAGGTACTCTTTAAATAGTAAGGCCTTTAGGGTATTTAACAGTAGAACCAGACATGTTGAGGAGAACCTACACATTAATTTTGATGAACTTAAACCCAATGTTGTAGGAAAAGGTCTTGATTGGCTGTTTAATATTGACGTGCTTACAAAATCAATGAATTATGAGCAAGTTACTACAAGGAACCAGTCTAACAAATGTGCAGGACCAAAGAAAATGTTGCTGCAGGAGTGGAGAAAGAATCTACTGCAGACTACATTCTACTGCCAATTCTGGCTGGTGATACTCCCCTCTCCTCAATACTGAAGAGCTTACATGATGACAAAGAACCACCTTCCAGCGATGAAGTGCTATATGATGAACCAGGAAACAAATGTGCTATAAATGAAGAGGTTCCTAGTGGTAATATTGGAGGTGATAAACCTCACTTGGATGATCCTGTGTCAGATAATAACACTGGCAAGCCTAGCAGTAGTTTTCTTGAACCTGCTGCTATGCCTAGTGTTCCTACTTCTGAAGTGAATGATGATGACTTTAACAATGGCAGTAGTTTCCCCAAATCTACTGCTATACCAGATGTTAATACAACAGCAGGATGGATGGGTGCAGATAACACTAGTAGTAGTTACCCTGTACCTGCTGCTAGGCCATATGTCCACATTTTTGAGGACATGTCCATTGTTTACAATGATGATCACAACATCCCTGCTTTGGAGGAAATTTATGCTGGCACAAATGATGATGTGCTAGAAGAAGTTATTCCAGTCAGCCCAATCGTAACTACCAGAATTCACAAAGATCATCCAAAGGAGAATATGATTGGAGAATTACAATCTGCTGTTCAAACCATAACAAATTCAAAGGGTTTGAAGGACTTAACTGATTAAGGGTTCTTTGCCAGATCCCTTCATAACAGAAACAACCATAAAGATCTCCAAAATTGTTTGTTTGCCTGTTTCCTATCCCAGATTGAGCCCAAGAAAGTACATCAAGCTTTAACTGAGGAAAGTTGGGTTGAAGCTATCCAGGAGGAATTGCTGCAGTTCAAGTTGCAAGAAGTTTGGACGTTAGTTGATCTACCCAATGGAAAATCTGCTATTGGTACTAAGTGGGTGTTCATGAATAAAAAGGATGAAAGGGGGATAGTAGTGAGAAATATAGCAAGATTGGTGGTACAGGGATACACACAAGCAGAAGGTCTTGACTATGATGAAGTGTTTGATCCAGTTGCAAGGATCGAAGCCATCGGATTGTTCTTAGCATATGCTTCATTCAAAGACTTTCTAGTGTATCAGATGGATGTTAAAAGTGTCTTGCTGTATAGGAAAATAGAAGAGGAGGTATATGTGTGTCAACCTCCTGGGTTTTGAGATCCTGATTTCCCAGACAAGGTGTATAAAGTTGAGAAGGCTATGTATGGGTTACACCAAGCTCTAAGGGCATGGTATGCAACTCTTTTCACTTACTTAATGGAAAATGGGTTTCACAGGGGTACCATTGACATAAGTTTGTTCATACTAAGATCAAATGGTGACATTTTGCTGGTGCAAATATATGTTGATGACATCATCTTTGGGTCTACAAACAAGGAGCTATGTGTGCAATTTGAGAAGCTTATGCATGATAAGTATCAGATAAGCTCTATAGGAGAGCTTACCTTCTTTTTGGGGCTGCAAGTGAAGCAGAAGAAGGACGTTATCTTTATCAGCCAAGAAACGTATGTGGCTGAGATTCTGAATAAGTTTGGGTTTAGGGATGTTAAGACAGCAAGCACACCTATGGAAACACTAAAGTCATTGCTCCCATATGATGGAAGTGAAGTTGTGGATCTTCATCTCTATAGATCCATGATTTGGTCTCTCATGTACCTCACTTCATCAAGGCCAGACATCGTGTTTGTTGTCTGTGTGTGTAAGATTTTAAGTCACGCCTAGAGCTTCACACCTCTATGCAGTGAAGAGGATCTTTAGATACTTGATGGGGAAACCTAAACTAGGCCTTTGGTATCCTAAAGATTCAACTTTTGACTTGATAGCATACACAGATAGTGACTATACAGGAGCTAGTTTGGATAGAAAGTCTACTGCAGGAGGATGTCAGTTTTTAGGTTGTAGACTTATCTCATGGCAGTGCAAGAAGCAGAATGTTGTAGCCAATTCCACAACTGAAGCAGAATATGTACCTACTCCTAGTTGTTGTGGTCAAGTTATTTGGATTCAAAACCAACTGCTGGACTATGGGTATAATTTCTTGAATACAAAAATATTCATTGATAATAACTGTACAATCTGCATAATTAAAAATCTTGTTTTGCATTCTAAAACAAAACATATTGAAATTAGACATCACTTCATTAGAGATTGTAATGAAAATAAATTAATTCAAATGGTTAAAATCCATACTTATCAAATTGTTGCAGACTTACACACCAAAGCTTTTGATGTGGGCATGTTTCAGTATTTTGTTGCAAGTATTGGAATGTTAAATCTCTAAATGACTAATCTTCAAATATTTTTGTAAAGTTTTGTAAGGATTTGTGCTGTTATTTCAATCAAAAAGTAAATATGCTGCCAAGTTTTTCAGTCTGCTTCTGGAATCTGTTGTTAGTAGAAATTTCAGTTGCTTGGTGTAAATCATGTAGTGAATTATGTGGAATGGTTTTGCTTATGTTTTTGTGGTCTTGGATTAACATTTTGCAGGATCAAGTAAGGAGATTAATTGATTGGATGCAAACTTGGAGTAAGTGCTGTTACAGGAAAACTAAGGTGCTGCTAGGCAAAATGAAAGTGTTGTTGAGCCAATGAATCTACTGCTTGGCATATGCTGCTTAGTTTGAAAGTATAGGGATGAAATCGTAATATTTGGTGTATAAATACCTAATTGGCTCATTCAATTGGATTTGTGCGCCCAAAACGATCTCAATCATCAACCCTAACACTCCAATCAACATCTCACTTACAAATCCCTAATTTCAAAACCCTAATTCACGATGTTGAACAGAGACTTTACCGACAATCACAATTTGGTTGCTATGCTGGAAAAACCCAATCCAGAATCAGAAGGGTTTACTGAAATCATTGATTTTATTAATGCTTTCCCTATAAGGTATGCATTAACAAGAGAGCCCCTATTATATATCTTTCCATCATTAACCAGTTTTGGACTACTGCTAAGTCCAGAACAATTAATGGGGAAGCACAGATTCGAGCCTTTGTGGACAAATAGGAGATCATCATCACAAAGTCTTCTGTTAGAAATTCCTTGGAATTAGTAGATGACAATGGGATTGATTGTCTCCCTACTCCTCAAATTTTGGAAGGTTTGAAAAAGATGGGGTATGAAAAGCAAACAAATGATTTAAAGTTTCATAAAAGGCTTTTCTCCCCTCAATGGAAAGTCTTGATTCATACCATCCTCCATTGCATCAGTCCTAAAACAATAGGATGGAATGAGTTTAGCACTAATATAGCTTCTGCTATTGTGTGCTTGACTCAAGGTCAGTCCTTCATTTTTTCTAAAATGATTTTGGATGGTATGATAAAAAACTATGGAGATTCAAGTAAATACTTTTTATAACCATAGGAAAACAAAAAAGGGTGCTCAACTACCTCAGGATAGCACTAGTATGGAAGAAGATGAGGCTGTCACAAGGAGTGGAGGTGACATGTTGGCAAGGGCTGCCACTACTGCTTCTAACTTAGTAGCAGAGCAGGATAGTGGTAACATCATTAAGACCCAAGGTAACTTCTGCAGCAGCAGATTCTCAGAAACCTGCTGCTAATGAAGGCAACCCCAGCCAACTGGATACTATGGGGGGCTCAAATGTTCAAACTGGGTTTAAATCTGAGTTATGTCTAAAGATTCACCTCTCAGGGAAGATTACACATGCCGAAGTGATGAGGAAAGAAATGTTAATGATGATTTGACGGATCCTGATGTACACCATGAAAACTCCTATGATCCATCTCTCGGGCTAGGTAACACAAGCTGAAGTGGTGAGGATAGTAATGGAATTTTAAAGGAGTTGATGGATTTATGTACCACAGGATGTTCTTGGACTCCAACAACTTACAACTTCTCAAGGTGCTGAAATAAAGAAGTTGAAGTAAAGGGTTAGACATTTGGAGGGTATTCAAAGGTCTAGAACAACAAAATATAGGAGGTTGATTCAGGCTGGAACTGCATTCAGAGTGAGCTCTTCTGAGGAATCTGATTTGGGGGAGGATGCTCCCAAACATGGGAGGAATGATAATAATGATGTAACAAATTCAGGGGAGGGTCAGAATGATGTGGATGCAGGGTTTGATAATGATGTGGATGCATGATTTGATGGTGAGGATAATGGGTTGAATGATATGAATATAGATGAAAGTGTAGAAAAGAAGCAAGATAAAGTAGTTGAAACTGAGAATGTCACAAAGCAAAGTACTTCTAAGGTTCAGGAATCTACTTCTAAGGTTCAGGAATCTACTGCTAAGGTTCAGGAATCTACTTCTAAGGTTTAGGAACCTGCTGCAAGTATAATTGATATTGTTCTTGTGATTCTCGCGCTAGTGTTAAGAGTTCTGCGTGCTGTATCATGACCGCTTTGCTGCTAAGGTAAATGAAGATACTGCTACTCCAACTGATGTCACAGATGATGATACTACAATGGCAAAGGCTATGATGGATTTGAAAAAAATCAAAGCCTGTGGTTAAAGAATTTGTTGCTACACCAGTTACACCAACATCTACACCTACTGTTACACCAATTACTTCTACACCTACCCCTACTCAACCTATCCCACAAGCACCAAAACCATCAACCAAAGGTGTGGTCTTCAAGGAACCACTCTCATTAACAAAGGCAACTGCTTCTCAACACATATATGAGGGAAAAGGCAAAGGAGTGTATGTAGAGCCTCATCCCTATCAGCATATACCAATGGAATTGTGGCCAAAAGAGAAGTTAGCTTCACATGATGAAAAGGTAGATGCTGATCTACAAGCCAAGTTTGCTTAAGATAATGTAGAAGTTCTGAAGAAACAAAAGATTGCTGAGAATGAGAGAAAACAATATGCTGTTGAAAGACTGAAGAAGAAAATGCATAAACCACCAACTGTGAAACAAAGAAGGAACTTCCAATGCCAATACTTGAGGAACATGAAGGGGTGGAAGTTAGTGTAGTTGAAGCCTTTCACTGATGCTGAGATTGAAAAGATGTATGAGTCTGCAAGAAGAGAAATAGACAACTTCATTCCTATGGATTCTGAAGAGCCTTTGAAAGATAAAGTGGTAGAGGAAGTGTAACCTCAGGTGGAAAATATGCATGAGGTTAAAGAAAATTTGAAAGAAGAGGTCCAACAGGAGACTTCTACCATTGGTGTTAAGAGGACTGGGTTCAAGAGAAAAACAAAAGGAAGAAAGAAGAGGAAAGCAGACAAGTCCAAAGCTTATGAGCAGTCTGACACTGAACAAAAAAGACCAAGTAATAGTGAGAAATTTGATGATCAAGAAGATGAGCAGATTGACCCACAGGATAAGGAAAGAGTGCAGGAGTTTACAGTCTTGACTAAGTACTCTAGACCTGAAGTAGTTAATGAAACTCCTTTGGGGCCTTGGGGGTTAAACATCATGTGGTTGATGTTGTTTTAGAAATTCAATTGTGTTAATACAAATAAGCCGTAAATACGTTTATTTATATTTTACGATCTTCTAATGTTTTGTCGATAACAAATGTAAAATCATTTTAACGAAACAAATAGAATACGTAAATAGTTTGAGCTAATAGTTTCCTAACACACTTACGTTTTCACATAAAACACTAAAACAAGTATAAGTGATTTTATGATTTAGATATATATGTACAACAACTAATGTTTACATATTGGGTTAGCACATACATAAACTAAGTATACTAAAATGGGTAAAAACATGTAAATACTAAAATGGGTAAAAACTAGCAAATGGTATTGACCCATAACCCATGGTTTTATATATACCACTTAACCAAGTTCATTGTATCTAGAAAGAAAACCATGGATCAACCCATAACCCATGACCCATGACCCATAACCAAAAATACCCATGGGTAAAGAGGAGCGTTCCACGGATCCCTGGCTTTGTGCTAGCTGGATCCCAAGTGGAAAGGATCCGTGGGATCCGGGGAACAGTAGAGAATTTTCTCTATAAATAGAGAGCCATTTCTTCCTTTCTACTCACCACTTTTACACACATACTTCCCCCAAGTATTATAACCCTCTAACCTCATATCCAAGTGATCTATGTAGTTTGTCTTTTGTTTTTATGTGATCTTCTAGGTTCCTCTTAAAGGCGAGATCACCACTTCTTGAAGACGAGCAAGCTCAAGTCCATGAGTTGCCAAGCGTAGTCATCATCAAGACAACTAAGGTTCTCTTGTTGATAGTTCTTTCTTCCTTCGTAGATGTTGGGTCGAGGGCATTAGTGAAGGATGCCGAAAGTGTCAAGACGAAAGCATTAGTGAAAGGTGCTTATCGTTCGTGTCAAAAGCATTAGTGAAGAATGCTAAAGGTGTCAAGACGAAGGCATTAGTGAAGGGTGCCAAGCGTTGTGTCAAAGGCATTAGAGAAGGATGCCTAAGAACCAAATCAAGTGGCATTTGGGAAGAGTGCCTAGGTCGTATAATCGCTGAGGTGCATCGTTATACATATAAGTATTTGTTTATTTCCAAGGATGGTGATATCCTTGATGGTGTTGTAACAAGGAGTAGATCTCCTTGAGATTAGGTGTTGTGTTGTGAAGGGTAGTAGTTCCTCCATATTAATGGAACTAGGTTCTTAGCCTAGTACCTAATAAAGGGTAGGCGACGTTGTGATAGGATTAGTTCTCCTTGGTGTGAAAGAACTCGGTGGTTAGCCTAGCACCGTATAAAGGGTAGGCGGTGTTGTGTTAGGTGTGGTTAAGCCTTGGTGTGAAGGAACTCGGTATTTAGCTTTGTAATGCTGGAAAAGGTTAAGCGGCGTTGTGAAGGCTTCTCCGCCATAAGGAGTTGGTGTAGTGTTTACGAACTCTCTAGTAGGTGACTCGGGGAGTGGAGTAGGGAAAGGAAGGTGTCCTTGTAGCCGAACCACTATAAATACTTGTGTCGTGGTGATGTGCTTCTTACTCTTTATCTTTCATTACACGTTTATATATCTGTCTATCAACGTCCAACATAAACAACCAAATAGATTGACATAAGTCGATCTAAATATTTAAAAGGAAGTTTTAAATTGGTAAAACTATTCAACCCCCCCCCCTTCTAGTTTTCCATAAATTGGGTAGTGAAACATTCTGGGATATCAAGAGAGCTGATGGGCAAGTTCAAAGATTTATTAGATTCAGTCAATTCGTTCAGGATTCGGATAAGTAGGATCTTATAACCATCTGGAGGATATTCAAGGAGAAGCATAGTCCTTATCCTAAGATGGTATATGAAGCAGTTATTTGGAACTATCTGAAGGTCATGTTTGAACCAGCTCATGAGGATCAGGAATGGTTAAAGTTGAGAAACAACATAGTTCAGAGATGGGATATATATCAGTGTTGTGGTGTGCATGTTGTATTTTCTCATGGATTGGTGGTATATATGCTGGTGGAGAAGGATTATCCTCAACTTATAGCCAATAAAGATGTTATCAAACAGATGCTGACACCCAAGATGCTTAGAACTCAAAAGCATTTCATGTATGATAATCAAGCTTACAAGTTGATCAGAAAATATGAAAAGATTCTTGATCCTAAATAGAAGAAGTAGTGTGTTTGGAAGCATCCTCTTGGTGATTCTTTATGCTTAAAGGAAAATTGATAATCCGAGGAGCAAATATCAAGTTTAGGGGAGGATTATTGGGTTTTATGGAAACTAATGCTTTTGGGAAAGTCATCTGCTTCTGAGGTTCCTAATAAATTGTTCTAAGTGTTAACTACTGCTGATGTTAGTGAAACTGCTGCTAGTGTATTCTATCTACTGCTAGGTGGTGCTGGAAAGAATCATAAGAATACACTAAGTGGTAACTGCTGTTGTGCTTGAAGAAACTACTGCTAGGCTAAAGTTTTTACTGCTGAAGACTGAAGTGCTTCCACAGTATATGTACGTACTGCTAGTTTTGTTTATCTACTACTAGAGTCTTAATCTGTTTTGTATTTAAGGAATGACGTGTTCCTATAATGTAGTATTAGATAAGTATAGAAAAGATACGATTGTTTAGGAAGTGATTGTAACCTAGTAGGACTCCTTATCATATAAAAGGAGATCTTAGGTCATTTGTTAAATAGGTTTTTAAGGCGGCTTCAAGGTTGTAAACCCTAGTGATATCAAGATCACTCGTATTATTAATCTAATAATATTGAAGCTTTTGGTTGTGAATTCATTGTGTTCTTCTTGTTCTATAAGTATTATATTCCGCGTAATACATATAGGATCAAATAGTTTCTTATACAGAAGCTATAAAAGATCTATATTGATAACGCTACACGCGTCGTTCGGGGTCAAAGGAACTTCCTTTTCGTCGAGCAAGTTTTTCAACACCCTAGGCAGTGAACCTAATCGTTGTAGTGTAGTATTAGGGTAAGCCACGGGTATTGATATCGTTCTCTAGGGGAATAGGAATGCTAGTGAGAAGTTAGAACGCTAAGTTTGTGGTTGAGGAAGATTATTTTTTATCTTTTTATGTTGTTTTAGGAAATGGAAAGGTACGAATCTCGGGGTTTGGATTTGGGGGTTTGTATTTCTACCGATTACTCTACTTATCTATTCTAATTAACTAAGCTAAGGTGAGGATAGTCTATGTCTATTGTTGTGTGCTCGTATGATAGTTAAAGATGTGTTTACCTAGATGCTACTACTCCCTAGTTATCTCCTATTGATGGTTGAATTGTCACGTCCTTATTCTTAACGCGTTGTGTTTTCTAAGGTTGTAAGGTGTGCATTCCCTAACTCTTTGAAGTCACCTTTAAGTGTAGTAAACAAAATCCACTAAGTCATTCATAAACTAACTTTGAGGTTATCTTTGGGTTTAGTAAACGAAATCCACTAAGTCATTCATAAACTATCAAAGATTTATCAAGTATTGAACACAACGATAGCCTAGTCGCACTCCTAAGCCAATTACAATTAAGATAAGAGACAACCTAACAATAATTAACAACTAGGTTTCATATATCTAAGCAAACACACAAGTAATTTAGCCGGACATGGAGAACATGCAAGCATACACACAATCAATCAAAGACATAATTGTATTAATGAAGTAAAACACTTATCTTGGTGTAAGATAGGGTTTGGAACCCTAAAATACTGTACAAGACAGCCTTGGTTCGGTTTAGGTTTTTACTCCAAAAGACTACACACTAAATACTGAAAAATTCGGATTCTATATATAATATTACACATGCGACGGCGTTACTTTATGTTTTGTGACGCCGTCGTGGTCACCGCTATTAGGTTTCATCTTGGCCACGTTGACTTGCACGGCGTTACCTTATGCTTGTGACGGCGATCCTCTTCAGCTTCTCGACACCGTCGGATTACATCTAGGCCGTCGATTTGCGACGGCCTACTCTTTTATAACTTGACGCCGCCACTTGAAAATGGGAGTTTTGGCTTCGTCCCGTCACAAAGATCCTCCGACGGGCGCCACACTTAACACCGGGACGCCACCTTATGTTTTCAGCAGATTTTGAGTGTCTCGATTCAGACTTTGGCCATTTTCTTCGTGATAATCGCGTCCAAATAAGTGCCATTCCAGCATTTTGCCTTCAAGAGACCTAAAAGTGAAAAGGAACGATATTAAGCAATAACGGATACAAAAGTGATCATATAAGGGCTTAAACGATTCCCCAAAAGGTACCTTTAAAACCTTATCAAATATCCCTACACTTGGTATTTGCTTGTCCTCAAGCAAATGTGCTTTTAGCCAATTAATTTATAAGTTAGAAGTCATGAAGCATTGGTTTAAAACAGTCCACAACACATATAAGCCCCGAAAAAGTCATAACAAGCACGGAAATTACATACTAGCACCTCACATAGGGTGTTTGGATACTCACATCTCTCTCTGGTGTATATGAAATATAACAAATTGGAAATGGAAGATAAACACTCATTAAACGGTCCTAGTACATAGATTACCATAGGCTTGAGAATAGATCAAACCTCCATCGCTTTGGCGTAAGCACCTAGGAAAGACTATCAAAGAGGTCTTTAAAGGGTTGTAATGTTACGGTAGGGAAACAAAGGGTTTGGTGGGATAGGCTATTTAGTGGTGGGCAAGTCAAAAATCTCATTTTAAAGTATCGAAGAATGGCGTTGCTAAGCCAAGACTCGACACTCTAGACTCTAGATACTGAAATAAACAAACATAAATTTAAAGGATAGATGTAGGATGGTAGCAGTATGTTTTTTTTTTTATCACTCTATTTTTTTTTCTTTCTCTTTTCTATTTTTTTTTTTTTGATTTTTTTTATCATACACTTTTACTCTGCCATCCTCTACGGTAACATCAAAATGATAGGGATTTATAGGCACATCCCTACACTTGAGTTTTTATTAATCTAATACTAATTTGACCCTAATTGAAAAGATCAAAACACTTGGGGTACATTATTATGCAAACAAAGGGAATTTGAATTTAACGTTCCATTCCCGTCATTTCTTAAACTTTAACTTTTCCCATGAATCCCAATCGTCCCAAAACTGTATACAAAGGATATGACTCGACTTAGCAACTCATGCAAGCAACCAGATAATTGAACTAAGGGTTTAAGGTGATAACAATAATGCACTAAAAGTGAGTGCATACAAGGTAGGCTAAGGCGATTTGGGTGTACATTTGGGGGTGGGGTGTAAACAATGCTCTTCATTGATATTCCAGAAAACCGAAACATCACAAGAACACGAAAAGGATAGGCTCTGAGAGGTTAACTAGGGGTATCGTGTACTAAAGATGAGTACAACGCAAAAGGTGTGGGGGAATTACTCAACCAATGTGGAAGAAGTAATTATATTACGGGTATTAAACAAGGGTTATCCTAATGCCTCTTATCATTTAGTTATTCCTAACTACACAAGTGTAGTCTTACTAGCGATCTCGGAATGCATCACAAAACAAGTTCTAGAATCTAATATACTACCGGTTTACACTCTAAGCATTAAAGATGAATGCTTTAATTCCTACTAATCTAAGGGCGATCCTCACATTTTGGGTGGAATTTAGGTGGTAAAGGGTTTTGTGCTAGTCATATAACTTCCTATCCGTGAGACGCTTTTGTTAAGACTAATGGCCCACTCCTATATGTCATGAAAAATTAAAAATTTGGTGCAAAAATTACCCTAACCGACATTTTCTCATGGTTTATTACACAAATACAATTGGACAAAGCAAATAATCAAGGATAAGCATAGTTTCAAAGTTCCCGTTTTATTTTCCCTCCCTACACTTAAACTGAACATTGTCCCCAATGTTCCCCGAAGTATCAAAGTTATGATAATGGAAGGTAATCAAAAGCGAAAAACTAGTACTCCCCTGATTAGCTCGGTAGGATCCGTGTGTGAAGTAGTGGTTAAATCCTTTCCAAGAAGAATTTATGCGTGAAAAGCTCCTTCCAATCTTATGTAACTTCTTCTTGATAAACTAAACATGCACACTTGAAGATAACAAACGAAACCTTCGTGTAAAATCTGCGGTAATAATATATATAAGACTCGATTTAAACTAGGATATAATGCTTGTGGAATGGACGTTTACAAAATTTCTGGAAAATTAAGACCTGGAAAATTCCAAATTTTTTTAAGTAGCTCAGAAAACGAGAAAAATAATCGATGTTTTACTCCTTCTGGCCGTCAGGTTGCGATCTGGCCCGTCGGTTTATCGACAAAACTGTCTGCGTTTATTTTGGAGAAAAATTGGAAAATTTACATCTTTAGAATCGGAAAAATTTCGCAAAACATCCATTATGACTCGATACAAGCATTTGACTCGAACAAACACACATGTATATCTTTTAATTAATTGAAATTCTCATGTTCACGTTTCTTTTGAAAACGTGTGTAATCCTCCTACACTTATCCCTTATGTAAAATACCTTTATATGTAATTAAGACGAGGTTAAAGACAAAATAAAGCATTTTTACAAATTTAAACATGAGAATAAACAATAATTAAAAAAGATATACGACACACTAACAAGCAAACAATTAAGCATGGGTTGCCTCCCCGAAGCGCTTTTCTTTATTTATGAGTCTTGTAGCTAGACTCGAAGTCGTGCCACATTGACTTCATTGTCATCCTTTTCTTCCACTAAGCCTTTATCAAAGGTTGTAGGCGTTGTATGCTCACCGTGAATTCTCTTCCAACATCGTCCATTATGATATGGTTTTATTTTTTTAGATTAGTTTCTTTCACCGTTATAAGGTCCAAACCATCTTGGCTTACTCCTTCCCCGTAATGCTTTTATTCTTGATTTATACAAAAGCACCTTTTCTCCATTCAAAAATTCCTCAGGGTTCTTTTGAGGTTGTGGTATTGTGGTATAGTTATTTCCTAACTTTTTATCACGTTTCCACAATGTCGCATTTAACCCTTGAACCATGAATTCTCTAAGCCCTTTTTCCCAATCGTTCATTTTCTTCCTAACCACATTGTTAGGGACTTATGGATTCTCATCCGTAATCTTCTCCATGATCTTAAGAGGATATCTCAGAACAATAGGTGTCCTAACTTGTCCTTTTCCACTTTTGAGTATCATAATCCCTACGCATTTGATGGTTGCCTTGGCGGTGGTCAGGAAAGGTGTTCCCAGGATTAATGGCAGGTTTTATCTTCCTCAATGTCTACAATTGAAGTCTACGGATAGACAATATTGGCAACCTCAATTAAGACATCCTCCGCTATTCCTATGGGATAAACATATGAATGATTTGTTAAGGAAAGTCTAAGATGGTCTTGGTGGCTCCTCCTTGTCAACTTATTATAGGCTGACAAGCGGCATTATGTTTACATCGGATCCCTGGTCGGCCAAGACATTTAGGTTCTCTAAGTCACCTACGCTACATGGAATTACAAGTGGCTTTCTCAGAATCGACTCGTACATAGGTCCAATAGGCATGGTGTCATACTCTTCCTCTCTAATTTCACCTAGGAGGGCTTTCCTAAGAACATCATTGCACCTAAAGTTTTTCACTTGGTTAACGGTTGTTTCTTATTGATCTCATGCTTAAGGTAATGCTTGATGAATTTGGGTTCATCATCATCAAACCTCATTCTTATACTTACTATCCTTCTTTGCTCTCGGGCTCCTTCTTCTCAACTGCTCCATTCTCATGGAAGCAATGGAAATGGCATTAATAGACAAAGTGGGGGTGACGTGCTCATCGTTCCTCACTAGCACCTTCTCGGGAATCTTCGTCTTAGGGTAGTCTTTCACTAAGTCCATCATCTCCGCCATTTTTCACGTATTTCATCCCTTTGTCCATTGAGGCTTTTAAGAGGGTGTCGAGAGCTTGGTTATCATCTCGCTTTGTCGTGCTTGAAATGGCTTCAAGTTTAGTCAATCGAGCTTCTTGAGATGACATGAATTTGGACACCATTCCCTCAAGACTAGTGGAAGTTCCGGTGTTTGGAGGGTTGTTGTAGGATTTTCCTAAGTTATTTGGCTCAAGCTTAGGAGTCTCGTAGGAGCTCTTTAGGAATTTGGCTTGATCTTTAAGTTCGAGCGTCCTACGATTGGAAGGTTGGGAGTCAATGGGAGGCAAAGAGCGCCTTATCAGTTTTGGACAACTCAGGGGTCATTCCAACATTAGTTTTCATAGAGAGCTAGGTCCTATTGTACCCACGATTCTTCCACGGTGAGTTTACTAAGTTTGCCACCGCGGCTTGGTCGATGGATTTCTTAGTTGAAGTTGACGTGATCATAAAGATTTGGACTAGAAGCCAAAGATCGATGCGTGATGAGGGACTTTATGGAGTAAGTCCTTGGTCGAGTCCATGCCGTAGAGATTCACCTTGACGTTGTTGGAACATCAAGATGTCATTCCTAAGCTTAGTGGTTCTCCACGGTGGGAAAAGCGAGCAAAGCGAGAGGTAAGATCATCCCAACTTGAGATGGGCAGGCGGGAGTCGCTCAAGCAAATTACTAGCTTGGTCAGAGTAGAGAGTGGAAGAGTGGCGGTAGCGTGGTCTCGAGTAGTAGCATCAAGGTCGATGGAATCGGCAATTTTGAGAAATCCCTGGATGCTGATTTGGATCTTCTGAACGAAGTCCATGGAATGCACATCCGTTTTGCACCAACCGGATGGTGTCGGTCATGAGGGCCGTAGTTTGGGCTTGGTGGGAAGCTCAATGGTATTCCTATAGCCAGTGGCTTGGTCTCAGTATTCACCAAGAGTCTGCGGGCTCTTGGCGGGTCAATTGGTGGTGGGTTGATGAATGGTGGGTGGTTATCACCTTCCATTATGAAAAGTGATGGGGACTCTGAACAAAGGTCACGAAGAAGGGGGATAGAGGGAAGCTAAAAATGAGAAAAAAAGTTTACTTGATATGAATCAAGTAAAAAATCCTAAGCGAGGTGGACTACTAACTAGCTATTCTATTCCGGCGCGGCGCCAAAAACTTGATAACGCTACACGCGTCGTTCGGGGTCAAAGGAACTTCCTTTTCGTCGAGCAAGTTTTTCAACACCCTAGGCAGTGAACCTAATCGTTGTAGTGTAGTATTAGGGTAAGCCACGGGTATTGATATCGTTCTCTAGAGGAATAGGAATGCTAGTGAGAAGTTACTACGCTAAGGTTGTGGTTGAGGAAGATTATTTTTTATCTTTTTATGTTGTTTTAGGAAATGGAAAGGTACGAATCTCGGGGTTTGGATTTGGGGGTTTGTATTTCTACCGATTACTCTACTTATCTATTCTAATTAACTAAGCTAAGGTGAGGATAGTCTATGTCTATTGTTGTGTGCTCGTATGATAGTTAAAGATGTGTTTACCTAGATGCTACTACTCCCTAGTTATCTCCTATTGATGGTTGAATTGTCACGTCCTTATTCTTAACGCGTTGTGTTTTCTAAGGTTGTAAGGTGTGCATTCCCTAACTCTTTGAAGTCACCTTTAAGTGTAGTAAACAAAATCCACTAAGTCATTCATAAACTAACTTTGATGTTATCTTTGGGTTTAGTAGCGAAATCACTAAGTCATTCATAAACTATCAAAGATTTATCAAGTATTGAACACAACGATAGCCTAGTCGCACTCCTAAGCCAATTACAATTAAGATAAGAGACAACCTAACAATAATTAACAACTAGGTTTCATATATCTAAGCAAACACACAAGTAATTTAGCCGGACATGGAGAACATGCAAGCATACACACAATCAATCAAGACATAATTGTATTAATGAAGTAAAGAACTTATCTTGATGTAAGATAGGGTTTGGAACCTAAAAATCTTGTACAAGACACCTTGGTTCGGTTTAGGTTTTACTCCAAAGACTACACACTAAATCTTGAAAATTCGGATTCTATATATAATATTACACATGCGGCGTTACTTTATGTTGTGGCCGTGGGTGTCGCAATCATTAGGGTTTCGTCTTGGCCACGTTAGTCTTGCGACGGCGTCACCTTACGCTTGTGGCGCCGTCTCTTCAGCCCGGCGACGCCGCGGATTACATCTAGGCCGTCGATTTGCGACGGCCTACTCTTTTATAACTTGCGTCATCACTTGAAAATGGGAGTTTTGGCCTGTCCCGTCACAAAAGATCCTCCGACGGCGTCACACTTAACACGGCCGCGTCACCTTATGTTTTGGCTTTGAGTGTCTCGATTGGACTTTGGCCATTTTCTTCGTATAATCGCGCCTTTTTGTCCAAATAAGTGCCATTCCAACATTTTGCCTTCAAGAGACCTAAAAAGTGAAAAGGAATGATATTAAGCAATAACGGATACAAAAGTGATCAAATAAGGGCTTAAACGACCCCCCAAAAAGGTACCTTTTAAAACCTTATCAAATATCCCCACACTTGGTATTTGCTTGTCCTCAAGCAAATGTGCTTTTAGCCAATTAATTTATAAGTTAGAGGTCATGAAGCATTGGTTTAAAACATTCCACAACACATATAAGCCCCATAAAAGTAATAACAAGCCGGAAATACATACTAGCACCTCACATAGGGTGTTTGGATACTCACATCTCTCGGTGTATATCGAATATAACAAATTGGAAATGGAAGATAAACACTCATTAGGTCTAGTACATAGATTACCATAGGCGAGAATAGATCAAACCTCATCGCTTTGGTAAGCACCTAGGAAAAGACTATCAAAGAGGTCTTTAAAGGGTTGTAATGTTACTTTACGGTAGGGAAACAAAGGGTTTGGTGGGATAGGCTTTTTAGTGGTGGCAAGTCAAAATCTCTATTTGCAAGTATCACGAAGAATGGCGTTGCTAAGCCAAGACTCGACACTCTAGACTCTAGCTAACTGAAATAAACAAACATAAATTTAAATGATAGATGTAGGATGGTAGCCCGTATTTTTTTTTTTTTTTTTTTTTTTTTCACTCTATTTTTTTTTTCTTTTCTCTTTTTCTATTTTTTTTTCGTTTTTTTTTTTCATACACTTTTACTCTACCATCCTCTACGGTAACATCAAAATGATAGGGATTTATAGGCACATCCCTACACTTGAGTTTTTATTAATCTAATACTAATTTGACCCGAATTGAAAAGATCAAAACACTTGGGGTACATTATTATGCAAACAGAGGGAATTTGAATTTACTTCCGTTCCTTCGTCATTTCATAAACTTTAACTTTTCCCATGAGTCCCAATCGTCCCAAAAGTGTATACAAAGGATATGACTCGACTTAGCAACTCATGCAAGCAAACAGATAATTGAACTAAGGTTTTAAGGTGATAACAATAATGCACTAAAAGTGAGTGCATACAAGGTAGGCTAAGGCGATTTGGGTGTACATTTGGGGGTGGGGTGTAAACAATGATCTTCATTGATATTCGGAAAACGAAAACATCACGAGAACCGCGAAAGGATAGGCTCTGAGGGGTTAACTAGGGGTATCGTGTACTAAAGATGAGTACAACACAAAGGTGTGGGGGAATTACTCAACCAATGTGGAAGAAGTAATTATATTACGGGGTATCAAACAAGGGTTATCCTAATGCCTCTTTATCATTTAGTTATTCCTAACTACACAAGTGTAGTCTTACTAGCGATCTCGGAATGCATCACAAAACAAGTTCTAGAATCTAATATACTATCGGTTTACACTCTAAGCATTAAAGATGAATGCTTTAATTCCTACTAATCTAAGGGCAATCCTCACATTTTGGGTGGAATTTAAGTGGTAAAGGGTTTTGTGCTAGTCATATAACTTCCTATCCGTGAGGCGCTTTTGTTAAAACTAATGGCCCACTCCTATATGTCATGAAAAATTAAAAATTTGGTGCAAAATTACCCTAACCGACATTTCTCATGGTTTATTACACAAATACAATTGGACAAAGCGAATAATCAAGGATAAGCATAGTTTCAAAGTTCCCGTTTTATTTTCCCTCCCTACACTTAAACTGAACATTGTCCCAATGTTCCCCGAAAGTATCAAAGTTATGATAATGGAAGGTAATCAAAAACGAAAGAAACTAGTACTCCCCTGATTAGCTCGGTAGGATCCGTGTTTGAAGTAGTGGTTAAATCCTTTCCAAGAAGAATTTATGCGTGAAAAGCTCCTTCCAATCTTATGTAAGTTCATCTTGATAAACTAAACACGCACACTTGAAGAACAAACGAAACCTTAGGTAAAATCGGCGTAATAATATATATAAGACTCGATTTAAACTAGGATATAATGCTTGTGGAATGGATGTTTACAAAATTTCTGGAAAAAATTAAGACCGGAAAATTCCAAATTTTTTAAGTAGCTCGAAAACGAGAAAAAAATAATCGATGTTTTACTCCTTCGGCGCCGTCGGTTGCGATCTGACGAGTAAATTTATCTGACAAAAGCGTGCGATTTTCGGGAAAAATTCGGAAAATTTACATCTTTAGAATCGGAAAAATTTCATAAAACATCCATTATGACTCGATACAAGCATTTGACTCGAACAAACACACATGTATATCTTTTAATTAAGTGAAATTCTCATGTTCCGCGTTTCTTTAAGCGTGTGTAATCCTCCCTACACTTATCCCTTATGTAAAATACCTTTATATGTAGTTAAGACGAGGTTAAAGACAAAATAAAGCATTTTTACAAATTTAAACATGAGAATAAATAATAATTAAAAGATATCACGACACATAATAAGCAAACAATTAAGCATGGGTTGCCTCCCACGGCCTTTTCTTTATTTATGACTCTTGTAGCTAGACTCGAAGTCGTGCCCCTACGTGACTTCATTGTCATCCTTCTTTTCTTCCACTAAGCCTTTATCAAAAGGTTGTAGACGTTATATGCTCACGTGAATTCTCTTCCAACATCGTCCATTATGATACGGTTTTATTTTTAGATTAGTTTCTTTCACCGTATAAGGTCCAAACCATCTTGGCTTATTCCTTCCCTATAATACTTTTATTCTTCATTTATACAAAAGCACCTTTTCTCCATTAAAAATTCCTCGAGGGTTCTTTTGAGGTTGTGTGGTATTGTGGTATAGTTATTTCTAATAACTTTTATCACGTTTCCACAATGTCGCATTAACAACTTGAACCATGAATTCTCTAAGCCCTTTTTCCCAATCGTTCATTTTCTTCCTAACCACATTGTTAGGGACTTATGGATTCTCATCCGTGTCTTCTCCATGATCTTAGAGGATATCTGAACAATAGGTGTCCTAACTTGTCCTTTTCCACTTTTGAGTATCATAATCCCTACCGCTTTGATGGTTGCCTTGGCGTGGTGAGGAAAGGTGTTCCCGGATTAATGGCGGGTTTATCTTCCTCAATGTCTACAATTGCGAAGTCTACCGGATAGACAATATTGGCAACCTCAATTAAGACATCCTCCGCTATTCCTATGGGATAAACATATGAATGATTTGCTAAGTAAAGTCTAAGATTGGTCTTGGTGGCTCCTCCTTAGTCAACTTATTATAGTGACAACGGCATTATGTTTACATGGATCCCTGTGCGGCCAAGGCATTTAGGTTCTCTAAGTCACCTATGCTACATGGAATTACAAAGTTCCCAGAGATCTCTTGCTTCTTATTTATTGGCTTTCTCAGAATGAAGCTAGTACATAGGTCCAATAGGCATGGTGTCATACTCTTCCTCTCTAATTTCACCTAGGAGGGCTTTCCTAAGAACATCATTGCACCTAAAGTTTTTCACTTGGTTAACGATTGTTTTCTTATTGATCTCATGCTTAAGGTAATGCTTGATGAATTTGGGTTCATCATCAGTCCGAGCCTCATTCTTATACTTACTATCCCTTGCTGCTCGGGCTCCTTCTTCTCAAAGCTCCATTCTCATCGGAAGAAATGGAAATGGCATTAATAGACAAAGTGGGGGTGGCGTGCTCATCGTTCCTCACTAGCACCTTCTCGGGAATCTTCTTCTTAATGTACTCTTTCACTAAGTCCATCATCTCGCCATTTTTCTGTATTTCATCCCTTTGTCCATTGAAGGCTTTTAAGAGGGTGTCGAGCTTGGTTGTCATCTCTCTTTGTCGTTGCTTGAAATGAAGCTTCAAGTTGCGTCAATCGAGCTTCTTGAGATGACATGAATTTGGACACCATTCCCCGAGACTAGTGGAATTCCGGTGTTTGGAGGGTTGTTGTAGGATTTTCCTAAGTTATTTGGCTCAAGCTTAGGAGTCTCGTAGGAGCTCTTTAGGAATTTGGCTTGATCTTTAAGGTTCGGCGTCCTACGATTGGAAGGTTGGGAATCAATGGGAGGCAAAGAGACGCCTTGCTCGGTTTTGGACAACTCACGGGGGTCATTCCAACATTCGTTTTCATAGAGGGCTAGGTCCTCTATTGTACCCCACGATTCTTCCACGGTGAGTTCACTAAGTTTACCACCGGCCGCTTGGTCGATGGATTTCTTAGTTGAGAGTTGACCGATCATAAAAGATTTGGACTAGAAGCCAAAGATGCGTGAGGAACTTTATGGAGTAAGTCCTTGAATCGAGTCCATGCTTAGTAGAGAGATTCACCTTGACGTTGTTGGAACATCAAGATGTCATTCCTAAGCTTAGTGGTTCTCCCGGTGGGAAAAAAGCTGAGCAAGCGGTAGGGTCATCCCACTTGAGATGGAGCAGCGGAGGAAGTCGCTCAAGCAAATTACTAGCTTGGTCCCGTAGAGAGTTGGAAGAGTGGCGGTAGCGTGGTCTCCCGGTAGTAGCATCAAGGTCGATGGAATGGCAATTTTGAGGAAATCCCTCAGATCTTTGATTTGGATCTTGAACGAAGTCCATGGAATCACATCCGTTTGCACCAACCGGATGGTGTCGGATCCTTGAAGTAGTAGTTTGGGCTTGGTGGGAAGCTCAATGGTATTCCTATAGCCGAGTGGCTTGGTCTCGGTATTCACCAAAGATGCGGCTCTTGGCGGGTCAATTGGTGGTGGGTTGATGAATGGTGGGTGGTTATCACCTTCCATTATGAAAAGTGATGGGGCTACGAACAAAGGTCGAAGAAGGGGATAGACTAAGAGGAAGCTAAAAATGAGAAAAAAAAAGTTTACTTGATATGAATCAAGTAAAGAGATCCTAAGCAATTGGACTACTAACTAGCTATTCTATTCCCCGGCGGTATACAAAAACTTGATAGCGCTACACAGCGTGGTTCGGGTCAAAGGAACTTCCTTTTAAATCGAGCAAGTTTTTCAACACCCTAGCGTTAGACCTAATCGTTGTAGTGTAGTATTAGGGTAAGCCACGGGGTATTGATATCGTTCTCTAGGGGAATAGGAATGCTAGTGAAGTTACTACGCTAAGGTTGGGGTTGAGGAAGATTATTTTTTTATCTTTTATGTTGTTTTTAGGAAATGGAAAGGTACGAATCTTGGGGTTTGGATTTGGGGGTTTGTATTTCTACCGATTACTCTACTTATCTATTCTAATTAACTAAGCTAAGGTGAGGATATCATGTCTATTGTTGTGTGCGTATGATAGTTAAAGATGTGTTTACCTAGATGCTATTACTCCTAGTTATCTCCTATTGATGGTTGAATTGTCACGTCCTTATTCTTAACGCGTTGTGTTTTCTAAGGTTGTAAGGTGTGCATTCCCTAACTCTTTGAAGTCACCTTTAAGTGTAGTAAACAAAATTCACTAAGTCATTCATAAACTAACTTTGAGGTTATCTTTGGGTTTAGTAAGCGAAATCCACTAAGTCATTCATAAACTATCAAAGATTTATCAAGTATTGAACACAACGATAGCCTAGTCGCACTTCTAAGCCAATTACAATTAAGATAAGAGACAACCTAACAATAATTAACAACTAGGTTTCATATATCTAAGCAAACACACAAGTAATTTAGCCGGACATGGAGAACATGCAAGCATACACACAATCAATCAAAGACATAATTGTATTAATGAAGTAAAACACTTATCTTGGTGTAAGATAGGTTTTGGAACCCTAAAATCTTTGTACAAGACAGCCTTGGTTGGTTTAGGTTTCTCCAAAAACTACACACTAAATCTTGAAAAATTAGGATTCTATATATAATATTACACATAAACTGGCGTTACTTTATGTTTTGTGGCAAAGAGTGGGTATCGCAAATCATTAGGGTTTCTTTGGCCCACGTTAGACTTGCGGCGGCGTCACCTTATGCTTGTGGCCGTCCTCTTGACCTGCGAATGCGGATTACATCTGGGCGTCGAGTTGCGACGGCCTACTCTTTTACAACTTGACGTCGTCACTTGAAAATGGGAGTTTTGGCTTCGTCCGTCACAAAAGATCCTCGGCAGTCACACTTAACACAGCGCGTCACCTTATGTTTCAGCTGCTTTGAGTGTCTCCGATTGACTTTGGCCATTTTCTTCATTATATCGGCGCCTTTTTGTAAATAAGTGCCATTCCGACATTTTGCCTTCAGAGACCTAAAAAGTGAAAAGGAGCGATATTAAGCAATACTTGGATACAAAAGTGATCAAATAAGGGCTTAGCGACCCCCAAAAGGTACCTTTTAAAACCTTATCACTACTTCAAAAATTCAAAATTCCCATCGAGCGTGGAACCGATCGGTTGAGGAGCAGACGGTCGGTTCACCTTTCAGTCCAACCATTCGGTTGCGCTTCACAACCGGATCGGTTACTCAAACCTGTAGAAGGCTTTGCCTTCAAATCCATTTCTTAATCGATTCTTACAATTCCTATTCACTCCTAAGCTGCATTCTAACATCAACAATGATTCCCACATCCTCAAATTGTTCCTAATTCGTTTCCAAAACTTCTAATCATCACATATTCATCTTGCTTAGAACTTAACAATCTTAACCTCAATTCTTAATTACTTGTTCTAATCAACAATGTGGCATCTAAAATTCATTAAAAACGCACCATCTACCAACTAGGAATCATCAATTGCAACTTAATTTGATTCAATGGAACAACCTAATTAAATCCGAAAATTCAATCATCTAATACTCATTCCATGTTGAATCAATCACTACAATTCTTTTTGCAATGCATTCCTATATCAATTACCCACTTAATCCTGAAAGATTACAAATTAATTCGAATTCTATCAAAAACCACCAAATTAGTGACCTAATTTGTAATTCGAATCAAATGCTCTAATTAAACCTTAATTAAGTTAATTGATTGCAGATGCTTACTTGCTTAGGTGCCATGATGATCTTCCAAAACTTTTACAAGCTTCAAACAACTTCTAGTGGTCGAATTTTGCGAACCCATGGAGGATTAGTGTGTGTATGTTTTTCTGGAAAAAATTGAATTTTTGGTATACATACTTGTATGCAACTGTTTCAGTCATGGACACAACCGTTTCGGTTTACATTTTTGCATAATTTTGCCTTTTTCACTTTAGTTGGGCATTTTGCCATCCAAGCAACAATCGTTTACCCAAAAATCCGATTAAAGATGCGCACAACATTCATCCAACCATGAAATTTCAACAACATCTAATCTCAAAAACTAAATCATCATACTAATAATCATAACTTAAACTAAAACTCAAAATGCATTAATTAAATAACTTCAAATCAAAATAATAAGAAAAATAGAAATCAAATGAAGAACAAAATCCTAAATGCATAAAATTAAAAGTTTCATCACAAAGATGAAAATCAAGCAAACAATTTCTTGTTATTATGGTGTTTTGCTTTCACTTATTACTCCTCGAAATACTCATGCCTTAAGATGTCCTCACTTAGAAATTTCCCGGTCAATTCCCGGTGTGTTTCGTAAGTTTTGAATTTCCTTACAGATCTTCTCCCATCCGGGCATAGTATATCAAATTTGACATGCCATTCTCCGTCTCCATCCTCTTTTTTGTAAAAACTTGACCCCTCGGGTCCCCATTCCAAATTTTTGAGTTGAA
>OU343222.1:277168482-277212152 GCA_910596185.1 Chrysanthemum makinoi
TTTCAAACATATGACGCACATGTTGAGGGGGAGCTCTTCTTCTAAAAATATCAAAAACAATTCAGGTGCAAAATGCTTTGATAATATATCACAAGCATCTGGATTGATTTTCAAATGGTTTTCAATTGGTTCCAATGACAGAAGAACAATACCAAAAGACCGACCAAATTTACTTTACGTACGGTGTTATAAGGATGGTTATGTTAGGTATTCATTCCCATGATCCGCCAGAACCGGAGGGATCTACCCAGGGACAATCCACTAGATAGTGTAGAAGTCCTTATGTATGATGAAAAAAGGAGAAAAATGAGATATGGGAAAAGTGCGGACTGAGACTGAGCTAGTACTGGAATAAACCCAACAAGATTCTAGTAATGAAGTCTCTCAGAAGCACTAAAGGGTTTGAAGAATTAAAAAGAATTGAATATGAAAAAGGGTGAAAAGAAATAGCCCTCCACTTATTCAACCTTAGGGTGACATAACCGGTTCAATACATATGCTACCGGTGGTTACCAAGGTAACACTGGTATTGAAGACAAGACGTCATGGACCCAAAGGACGCACTTCACTAACCTTCCCAAGCTACTCAAGTTCCTCTTAAAAGGGCTTGTTTTATTCTCACGAGGAACCTACATAATCTATCGACTTTCTCTTAGAGATTGTTGATATTGAAGAAGGAGACCCTCTCCCTAGTCTCCGATATAGGATCCAAATATGCACAAATTAAGTCTAGAGCCACGAGATCATCTTATAAATCTCATTAGGACACTCTCAATGAAGACTCTTTGTTTCATACAATGTGGAAAAAGAGATTATATCTTATGAGTCCTACGCATTATCCTTGTGGTATTGCCAGAACATCTAAGTGATATGCATACATATTCACGATGAAGATGGAAAGCCTTCTGGAGCCAACATCAAACAAGCTCCTGGTAGGTGGCATGTGAGATCTATCCAATAGATCAACCATGTGACAACTGGACAGAAACAATGGAGAGATTCAATCTTTTGAATCAATCCTGGTTCAGGTTATGGATTGACGGATACCTTTGAAAAACCGGTCGTTGTGCTTAAAAACTATTTTCTTTAGCACATCGACTGTGTGCTTATTTCTCAAAATAAAAGGTGTTTATGATTGATAATTAATTTTCATTAAAACCTTCGTTGTATTGCAAAAACAATTTCTATTGAGCAATACACGATTGTTTTTCAAATCTCTTTTCATCAATCAGTAAATATCTATTCGCTGGTTCACTCACTCCGTGTTGTCTTCTTTGAGACGTTCCGGTTTGAGACCAGCTAGAACAGCTGCGAAACCCTGTCAAGGAAATTTTTCGGAATTATACCTGATCACAGGCAATACTTGTACTGATCAACGGGGAACCGTAGGTCGTGTACCTTAATTCAACGAAAGTGATCAAAGACACTTTCGTGCGATTTATTGCTAACTGTTGTATGCAGGTACTCCCTACGTTTGCAGCAGATCAGAATGAAGCGGTCAATTCATAGCCGCATGCTCACTCACCACATTCATCTCGAAAGAAATCATGATTAGTGCATCAATGACTCTGATATTTTCACTCCATGCTTCTGCTACGCTGTTTCCAATATCATTAATCATCAAAAGCTTCCGCTACCCTGATAAGAAGAAATCATGATCCAGAATGTGAGCATCTCGGTCCAAATGTCACAACATCATATGCTGACAACACAACAGTAGGTGATGCTAAGATTTACAGTGGCTGAAGATCTCTAGTAATGCTCAAAAGGTCATCATGGTGGATCAGATCAATAACCTCCACGATACATACATCGTAGTTGTACAATGATGAAATCAGTACAGAAACACATAGTTTGAGTACTTTGAAGAAGAAAAGTCTGCGAGCTCAAGACTGAAGATTAATTAGAATGTTAGGCTTCAAAATGTAAATCATGGGGTGACCTCCCTTAGGGGGAGATTGTTAGGAATTAGAAAATTCCAAAGTGAAGTATCGGTCACCCCAAATACTATCTAGCATAAGTTAGCTCGTAGACATTACATAATTTACTAAGTTATTTAGTTAGCTATTTAGTTTAGTGCAACACCGTGGAGGAAGGACGGGTCTTTACCCATTGTATACCTGATCCACAGGCCGTCAGGAGGTTGTTTATTTTGTAACCTATAAATACCCTCTACCTTGCAAGGTAGAGGGTTGGATGTTCATTGGGAATCTAACATTCCACAAGTTTCTCTTTCTAGAATATCCCACTCTCTCTCTCTCTAAAACATCTAATTCGCCTACTTGTGATTATGGTTTAGTGTGTTTGTGAAATCCAATATGTTACAGTATTGGTTTCTACTGACTGGTTTCTGTTGATAGTATTGGTTGCTGCTGATCGGATCCTACTGATATTGGTTTCTGCTGATCAGTTGCTACTGGTTGTTCTGGAGTTCCTTCTGGTTGATCAGGTGCGTGTCTTATCATATCTCAAATTGAGTCTGGCACTTTGAAGATAAATTATTTGTGTATTAATGGTGTGACAAAGACTTGATGAATCTAGTGAAGGGGTGAGATCTATAGATTAAATGTACTTAATGCGCATATTTGCTAACACTTTAAGGAGTTAGGTTGTAGTGCTCAGTGTTAGTGAAGGGGTGTGATCTACAGATTATAGGTGCTTAATGGTCACATTTGCTAGTGTCTCGTCTAAGTTTGGAGTCACATGGATAGTACAAGATATAAGACGCATGCTTTGGTGTTTCTATTGGTTCTCCATTCCTACTAGTAGACTATTTTGATGATGCTGCTGATTTGATTTTTCTGCTGCTGTGCTTTATTTATTTTGTTTGGTAGTTAAAAAAAATAAATAAATAAAATAAAAAAAAATAAAAAAATTATTCTTATTGAGATGGTTTGTATATTTTTAAGGGGAAGCTTATACTTACCATCTACATGCATCACTTGAGGGGAAGCGTCTAGGAGTTGCACAAGACCCCTATTAGACGAAGGGGAAAAAGATTCATGGTGTGCAGCTTATTATTTGTGATGACATGTTTTGGCATTGTTTCTTCATACAGGTGGTTTTGTACTATCGAGAAACTGGAACTTAACATAGTCAAATTCCAGTTTAGGGGAAGATTGTTGGGAATTGCAGAAGTTCTAAACGAGCAAGAATGTAAAAGAAGAAACAATGAGGGTCTAATATGTAATAGTTAGCTTAGCTTTTCTAGTAAGCTAAGATTAGGGTTTTGGTGTAACCTCCCTCTCCTATATAAAGAGGGTAGGCGTAGTAGTTTTAATTATCCCTTTCATTTATCCTTTTCCATTTCATAGCAAACATCTCTAATAAGAGTCTAGACACACAATTATAGCGTGTGTACGTTAGTTGTAGTAGTTTTTATATTTCAATTCAATAAATAAAACCTTATTAGTGATATTGATTGTGTCATTTCTATTCCGCTGTGCATTCAATTAATCAATGTTACTCATACCATAGTTGAGTCACGATCTTGGATTCTACAGAATGGTCATTAATGAGAAGATTTCTCTTCTTCTGAAGATAAAGAGCACTGAAGCGTACACTTTTCTTTTTTTTCAGGTACGAGGCTTGAACTGTTGTGTTCAAACGTCATAAGAAGATTTCTCTTCTTTCGAAGATAAAGCGCACTGAGACGTACACTTTTTTTTTCTTTAGAGAACGAGGCTTGAACTGTTGTGTTCAAACGTCATAAGAAGATTTCTCTTCTTTCGAAGATAAAGCGCACTGAGACGTACACTTTTCTTTTCTTTAGAGAACGAGGCTTGAACTTTTGTGTTCAAACATCATAAGAAGATTTCTGTTCTTTCGAAGATAAAGCGCACTGGGACGTACACTTTTCTTTTCTTTAGAGTACGAGGCTTGAACTGTTGTGTTCAAACGTCATAAGAAGATTTCTCTTCTTTCGAAGATAAAGCGCACTGAGACATACACTTTTCTTTTCTTTAGAGTACGAGGCTTGAACTGTTATGTTCAAACGTCATAATCTCTCTCTTTTCAGCTCTCTTGGCAAAACTTGTAATCAACCCCATTATCATTCAGTAGGCTCTTTGTCGTGACAGCCAATGGAGAAAATCCAATATGATGAATTTGACCCTGAAGTAAACTAACCCAAACTCGTGACTTAAACTTGCACATATGTAACAAAGAGCGGTGCCGAGAGTTCATCCTCCATTGAATCTCTAAGTACTCTATACTCTTCATCCAACCAACCATCAAGTATAAGACGTACATCACCTCTTGAAAATCCACAATTGAATGTGACACTGAGCACTACAACGTAACTCCTTAAAGTGATAGTTATTTTGTGGTAGTAAGAGCCCAATTCCCCCAAGTGGTAAAAGAAAAGGAAAAAGTCACCCAACAATAACTAGATTTCCAATTCTTCATTTTTTGATAATAAGCTCGAACAAGGATCTTGAAGAATCTTCATCAAACCATCCCCGATACCTTCAGATACTAAGTACACTCGCCCGTGATATTTCACTTCAACCTCAAATAAATAATAGTGAATTAACCCCGTTGTCACATCTTCTGGTTAAAAGCTCAAATCTAGCCTCCTTTGACCTTTTAAGTGAACTATGATAATGGTTTTCATCCGGACCATGGTTAATAGCACATAACCCCGTAAAACCTTGTAAAAACCAAACTGTCATGAAGACAACCCAAACACACACCCAATTCATGAAGTACACCCTTTTATCCCTTCTTTGAAGCAGAAACCGTAGCACCAGCACCAGATAAGATCCAGAATTACACTTTCCTTTCTCCAGGATGGTTCCATCATTACAGGAATTTACAATTCTATGATTTTAACCGAGAAATAGTTTCTTTCACGGGATTTTACAAAAAATCAAGACAAAACCGTAAACAATGTTAGTTTGAATGTGTTATGATAACTTTGGTTTCGGTGAATATCTGTTTTAGGGGAACATGCAGCGGTTCATCAACGGTTCATTCTCCATCATCAATAATACTTTTCTCAAATATTAGGTTCAAGCCGTGAATTTGTATCCTCCCGTGAAATTTAGCAAGACCAAAATACCATTCTCAATATATACCAAAAGTTATAAAAACATATGTCTATAAATAGATTTATGGATATCATTGCTGTAGCAACTCTCGTTTTAAACTCTTTTGGATCAAACATAAGACCAGTCCATTGTAGTGATACTACAATATTGTTATAACACCATCAGCCCATTAACGAATTTATCACCAAAGCCTACCATACGAGATCCATCAGCCCATTCATGATACAAAATCCAAAAGCCCGATCCATCTCAATTTATATCATTCGGATATAAAAGAAAAGTATCACAACATTAACCTAAGAATTCTCCCAGTAACCCTAACACTCACTAATAATACGCCTACCATCCTACTTTTTCTCCCAAAGTATCCGCCTCCCTCTTCGCACAAATAATCAGACGCCACTCTTCCAAATTATTCACACAACATCCAACTTATTCGAAACCCTGGTCACAATAAGCAAGACCGCCTCTCTATCTCCAAAGGATGCATGCAAATATCACTCACCACAGGGATGGTATGAGTGTCGAAAATGCCACAGGGATGGCAAGAGGGTTGGATTTTGGAATAAAGAACATGACCACGGGTAGGTTTATCATTCGTTCCTTCATTAACTAGAAAGATTTTAAGCGAAACTAGAACGTGATTTAACATGATTTGTTACAATCATTTTCTTATACTTTGTATATTATCATTGATATGTGCTTAAACACATATCTTTTGTTTATCAAAACTGACCCAAAATAACCAAGAAAGAGCCGTTTATTGCTAATATTAGTTGTTTTCTTGAGTTTGTGCTTGTGCAGGTACGGATATGTCAAAACACACAAAAAGAAGCCAAAACAGAAGAAAACCGAGCACGAGAGAAAGAAGAATGCTAAAAGCCGAGGCTGGGAAAGGAATTTGCAAGTTTGGACAATCAATTCTCAAAATGGCAGTTTTAGTCCCTGAAGATTCATAATTGTCATGTTTAGTCCTTGGAATTTTCAAAGTTGGCAAATTTGGTCCTTGCTTATTTGAAGAATGCCAACAATGGCCCTTGGAAGATAATTTCAGATTTACACTTTTGATCCCTGGAATTTCAGATCTTACACATTTAGTCCTTGAATTATCAAATGGGTCTAATTTATATCCCAAGTCCAACCTTGGCCCAACACAAACCCAAAGCCCAAACCACACTATCCTTTACCCGGTCCAGCTACCTAAACCCATGACCCAGATCCCGTTACCCGGTATTTACCCCAGTCAACCCTCATAACCCGGTCAACAATACCAATTGAAATATATTAAAAAACTCACGCGCCAAATCCAACCCCCAAATTCCCAGAACTTATGAACCCTAAAGTACCCTTCCCTCCAATCACTTCAATTCACTACAATTAGAGGGTAATTAAGTCCTTTCTCTGACACCTTATGACACCACCTGACACGTGCTCAGTGCCAGGTCACCTATCCGTGTCATTCCTTTGCTCTGATTGGCTAGAAGGACGTGGAAATCACATCCAAGGGACAAAAATGATTGGATAATGCTGGGATTTAATCCAAGGGTCGTGAAACGCCAAGAGAAAGCACAGATTGGAACTTCCAGATTCTTCCAAGGCTCATGCTTCGCCTATAAATACCCTTTCATTTTCTCACTTGCAAGGGGGTAGAATTTGAGTAGTTAATTAGTAGCTTAAAATTGTCTTTATGTTTAAATTTTATTTCTGTATTTTCTACATTTCAGTTTCGTTGTAATCTCAAGTTTTATTCATTAAAGTAATTTCAGCTTTTATCTTAAATTTGTTTTAATTACTGTTTGATTGATTTAAGTTGCTTATTAGTGTTTCAGTTACTCATCTTAGCTTATTTAAACTCATTTTCAGCTTATTTGTTTTATAAAACAAAAATCACAAAAAATAAGAAAATACTACAAAAAAAAAAATATCTCAAATCTGTTGTTAAGCTGCAATCAGCTTGTGTTTATGTTTCCATAAGCTCTCTTAAGCTCATCCATAGCTTAGTAAGTGCTTATTCAGTAATCTACTCAGAAATTCTCTCAAATCTCATCACAGTCAAAGTAAGTCAACTGTTTCACTATTGGATTCTGAATTGATGGTCTAAGATCAGATATGGGTTTATACTGAGCTGGAATTGGGTTGAGATCAGTTAGGATAGTGGTTACTTGATTATTTGGCAAGCCATAGTGGCTGGACTTGAGTAAGAGCTACTTATACTTTGTTTTTCATTTAAATTTGCTATAGTAGTTTGCTTATAGAATTTGTTTTATTAGTTTGCTTATATCATTGCTTTTAGTTATAATTTGGTCAGTATTAGTAAGATTAAGTATTGGTTTTCACTGATTCAAGTAGACGAGGCTTTAATTTGCTTGATAGTTTTTAAAAGAGTGTTTGGATCTGATAATTGATTGGAGATTAGGTTTGTTCAGTGGCTTAGTTTAGTTGTTTTAGGTTTAGTTAGGTTTAGTCAAGTTATTTAGACTAGAAATTTGAATCTGCATACACCTATAGTCAAAGTTGCTTTTGATCTGCTCTAGTTTTTCATTTTAGTTAAAATCAGTTGCTCAAAACTTGCATATGGGTTAAAAAGTTAGTAATTTAGCTTGCATCATTTGTATTTCATCATTTTATATCATTATCAGTTCAATAATTGGATTCAAAACTCAGTTTAGTCAACTTTTCATTACAATCTGTCAAAAGTCAATATTGCTCAAACCAGTTTTTGCAAAACTTTGTGAATTTCTCATGTATTCATTATTGGTGCAAATCAAGTGAAATTTTGGGCTTTGCAAGTTCAATTGGTCAAGTTTATAAATCTGATTTTTACCAAATTTTTGGAAACTCTTTTAAGCACTTAATCACTTGTTCAAACAGCCCACATATGCCCTGTTCACACTCAGCTAATACTGAGTGTGAGCAGGCTTTTTGCAGAACTTGCACAGGGTTCATGTTAGCTTGTTAGGGTCTGATATTTGTTCTAGTTATTTATTGCTTGGTGGTCTTGAGATCTCAACTTCTGTTTCTCAGTCTGGCTTATTAGATAAGCAGTTATACTAGCTTAAAGTAGGTTGGTTAGGCTGTTTGGATTCCTAGATAATCATTTTGATCAAATCAGTGTAGTTTGCTTCTCATAGGTATAGACTAGTTGTAAATTGTTGGTCTCAAGTAGTTTTTGCAAAACTTAAGTTCTGAGATCATTTGGTGTTCTATTTTAGCTTTTAGCTTAATATTAGTGCTTATTAAAAAGCACTTTTCTCTGCAGAATCTAATTCTTGCACACCTGCATCACTTTTATTATTTTTCCTAGGTTTAGAATAATATTTTAGATTTTCCCTGAATTTTTCATAATTTTCAGTAACTGTTTACTATTTTTCTCAATTAAAACTAGTTTTTTATAATTTTTAAATAGCATTTAATTCGATTAAATCAGAAAAGGTTCCAAAAAATAATTTTTCAATTTTTCTAGATTAAGAAAAATATAAAAAGCCAAAAAAATATTTTTCCAATTTTTTCCTAGTTTAATTTGTAATTTTTAGAATTTAAATTAGTTTTAATTAGTTTTTTAATTCAAATAAATTCCAGAAAAATCATAAAAATTAGTTTTAATTCTTAGTTAATTTTCTAATATCATTTTTAGTTAGAAAGTAATTTTATATTATTTTTAGGACTTAGAATAGACGTAGTTGCATTTTATTTACGTTTCATTTTATACGTTTTAGTTTAAATCGCGTATTTAGGATTCCCCGTAGTGTAATTTCCCTTAATTGTTTTCCCATTCCCCGTAGTTTTAATAAAATCAAAAATCCTAAACATCGAGCATTTTAATAACGAACCTATAACGACGTTGCCCATTCACACCTCGTTGGGAAACGACTCGGATTTCCTAATCCGTATCACTATCACTCACGGGTTTTGATTCATTATCCCTTTTTCCTAAAGGGATTTTAAATCATTTCTTGTGGTTATTTTTTATATCGATATTGTGGTTTTATCCATACACACACACCCCTAAACCTCAACGAATCATCATCGTTTTCATCTTTTTAACCGAATCAGGAAGTGAGACAAAATCAATAATGGTTTTGATCTAACTTCAATAATTCGGACATAAAAAAAGGAGTGATCCTCAAAAGTTGATCAATGAAGCACACGTTCATTAGTGAGTAGATCTTTCGAGATCTATGTGTTTTTTAGAACCATTCACAAAGATGAACAAAGCTGAGATCTCGAATCATTATTAGTTTTCCTTTTTGAGTTATTGTTATAGAGTCTTACATCAATGATGGGATGGATATCTTTCGTATGGCTTGACCTCCAAAAGTTTGATAGAAACTTTTAATTGAACGAGAGATTTGATTCTGAGATCTATATTGTTGTAGTAGATGTAGATTAGAGAGTTGGGGAGTGTATGTGAGGGTCCTTTGGTGAGTCTAGATGTAGGTTTAGTTGGTTATGGTTTTTGGATCTGTTAATACTTCTTCGAGTCTTGTCAATTTCTTGAATAACCATGGACCAATGATGGTATAACCTAAGGACGAGTCTTGGTGATTTGGTATATGGTATGTGGTCGTGGTCAATTTGACGATTCTTCTTCATCTCATTCTTAACAAGTCGCTATATGACATAAGTGCATCTTGACAAGTCGCTAGTAGGCAAGTCGCTAGTAAGCAAGTCGCTAGTTGGCAAGTCGCTACTTGGCAAGTCGCTACTTGACAAGTCGCTTCTTGACAAGTCACTTCTTAACAAGTCGCTACTGCAGTTGACTCAATAGTCAACTCGCTTAGAATACAATGAATCTGGACAACTTGTCAAGACAAGTCGCTTTTGACTTTTTGACTTTTTGCTCCGGCGAGTTTTTCTTACCATTTTTCGACCATCTTCATAAGAAACCCAGAAAAATGCATAAAAAGTACTTCATTGATCCATTTTGACTGCATTAGAGTGAGCAGATGTGACCAAATTCATAAGAAACCCATAAAAGCATCATAAGAACTCATCATATGACCCATTTTTTACCATGAAAAAGACTACAAGAATCTGACCAATTTACCACATATACTTTCACGGATATAGTTTGGAACAAAAAGTTATGTAAAGATGATAATACAATAACCTGTTTGGAATATTTTGAAAGATCGGATGACCTTTTTTACCAAAAAAGAGGATACAAAACTGAAAACTTGTATAAACTGTTTATCATTAGATATCAAAAATATTTTTCCGACCAAAAAAAAAGTACAAAAACAGTTTACTACATGATCCGAAAACCATAATAAATCAACACAACACAATAACCTTGGCTTTGATACCATTTGTTGGATCATACATATTGTGTTGATATTGATTCGGGTGGCCTTGGATGGTGATGAATCAAGTATGCCATGGTTTAGAGAAAGAAAGAGATGAGAGGGTGTTCTTGTTAGAGAGTTGTAACACAAAATGCAAGGTTAGATTAATGAGAAGCACCACCCCTTCCAAGAATGGAAGGGGTATTTATAGTTACAAATGATACGCCCTCCTAACAGGCTGTGGATTAGGCATACAGTGGGTAAAGACCCGTCCTTCCTCCTCGGTGTTACACTAAACTAATCTACGCTACAAACTAACTAATAAACTACTAAATAACGTAAAAAATGACATGTCTACGAGCTAACTTATGCTAGACCATAATTGGGGTGACCGAAACTTTAACATGGAATTTCCAATTCCTAACAAGATAAAAGCTTAGCTTAGGCGTAAACCAAAGGCTTAATAGTAGAAAACCTTATGCGTAATATTTCCTTAGGCGTAAGACAAGCTTAAGCGCAGGAAATGCTTAGGCAAAGAAGTTTCTACTCGTAAGCTTTAAGCTTATGCGTAAAACTAGGGTTTTACCCAAAAATCCTTTACACTTATCCAAGTGTAAAAGATATCCAAAGTCGAAGTGTTTTCAGCCTTATCCAAGCAAGAAAACACTGAGTAAACCAACAGCGTTGAAGATTAAATGAAAAATTCCTTAGGCGTAGAGGCTGCTTAGGCGTAGACTGTGGAGTATACGAGTAGAACTAGGGTTTTGTTACGAGTAGAAAGTACCAACTTTTACCAAAACTGATTTTTGTGCTCAAAAGTGTTTTGTAACCTTATTTTAATGATGAAATAGCTTTAATATCACCAAAATAACAATAAAGTTTGAAACTTGATGATCCAAAACAAATTTCACCCTTAGGTGTAGAAAATACCACACGAACAAAACCAAGCTTTAAAACTATTCTACACACGTAAAGTTTGAAACTTGATGCAAAACACTTAAACTTTAACACTAAATAAACCTTAAACTACAAGAATCTTGAGTTTACAAGTGTAAAAATCAAAGCTTTAAGCTTATGAAAGTTAAGCTCGCTCAAAACCCACGCGTATGAGAAATAACTTCAAAAACAAAAGTGTTTCACCCAACTAGATGAATATAGATGAACACAAGTGTTTTCTGAAAACAAAAGTGTTTCACCCAAAAGTGTTCCACTGTTAGGTCACCAAAAGTTAATATAAGGATCAATATGTAAGAAATATAGATGAAGGTGATCGGTTGAACACAATAAACACACACGATATAATAAGAGACAAAGGTTAGGTGTAGGAATATGATTAAAGTGAACAGCCAACCTTCAAAGGAAGGTTCACATGTGTTTATATAGGGAAGGGAGCTAGGGCAACATGTCTAGTCCTTTCCTTCATTATTGGGCTTGGGCCAAGGCCTATGGCCTTTCTACATAAGCCTTGCCATTAATAACTAACATAAAAGCCTAGTTTAAGCAACCTATTACATATTAAATACTAACACTTGAAATATAAGTGAGGAGTTATTCCAATAATTGAGTCAACTGCTATTTGACTTTGCATGCGATTTGTCTAAATGGTACTGGATATGCGGTTTGCTATACTGGACATGCATTTTGACTATGCCTAATGCGTTTTGTTGACTATGCGGTTTATGGAAAGCGGTTTGTCAAAAAAATCAATGCGGTTTGACTTTTGAAATCATGTGTTTTGGCCATGATTAAAGATGCGATTTGATAAGTAAGCATGCGATTTGATTTGTAAATGGTTAAAATGAAAGATGTGATTTGGTTGTTAATCAAGATGCGATTTGAATGTGCAAGAAGATGAACAAGGATGCGTTTTGTTAAGCCTGCTTACCTAAGATCAAACAATCACGACCTCTGTTTACAACTAACCTCATTCTACACAAGATTATTTCCACAAATTAACAAGCATCAACAATCTACATCATACATCAACATCATACATCAAGTATCATTCATTAAAAAAAATCAATCAACAAATTCTAATCGACAATCAAATACATCAACTGTCCTAATCTCAATTCGTGACAGTCCACATCTATCATCCATATCCCAAACCAAAAGACTTGACTCAATCGTTCATATATCAAAATGGAAAAGATTAATTGGATCTCAGTTTGTCAACATCGTATGTTCACAAATGCTTCAAGTAATTCAAAGAAACATCACATGATAACAAATCTATAACTGATTCAAATCTTTTGATTCTTAACTATAATGACAAACACATCAATGATCTCAGACTTGGTGTTCGATAATTGAAGCTTCATATCATTCGAAGTAATTAAACACCACATCTTCATAGATCTATGTAATGAAGATCTTACTTTACTTGAATCTATGAAAAGAAGGATATCTCATGTATGAATCTCATAAATCATTTCGTGTATGGTGATATATATATCGATACCATTGAAACAAAAAGGCCCTCAACACGATGTGTTCATCACTGATTCTAATTATGCTTCTTGAATAATATTTGAATATCATAAAGAAATGGAAACAACAATATCAAATCTGTTGTTTCCTTTCCTCTCATTTGATTGGTACTAAGAAACTCAAGCACATAAATGAAAATCCTACCTTTGACTATTTTTCGAACACTAAGAAAAGAGAATTAACTAGTAAGTCACTCTCCTTCTTCGTTCGTTCAAGACTTCAAAAATCAAAAATCATACTGATTAATTCTTACCCGTTGGTTGTCATGTCATTGTCATGTTCTTGAGGTCGAATAAAAACCCATCTAGGCCATCCCTGTGGCTAAGAAGATGACCCTCATGCCATCCCTGTGGCGAGGTCATATTCATTAACTATGAAAGAAGGGTGATGAGATGCGAGTTATGGAGAAAATAATAGAGGAGCGTTTTGTGAGAAAGGGGTGGACTGAATATGATTTAGGGTTAGTTTGAGGTGAGATATATAAGGGCAAAGTGTGTGATTAAGAGATATTATATACACTCGTTTTCTTAGGGTTTCACTATGATAGGATCCAAATTTGGAAGTGGGCCTGGTAAGCTGTTTTGTGTGAAAGCTGTTGGGCTTAAACATTTGTTTTTAATCTTTCAAAGACGAGTTTCATTCGGACAATATTAAACGGTTGTATTTTGAACTGATCAAAATTTCAAATTTTGTGTTTCGTGTGATTGTTGGGCTGATAAATACAATGGACTCATACCTGTTACGCTAGTGAAATTTCAAATTTTGTGAAATATCAAAATTTGTATTTTCTTATTCGGGCTTCAATACTTGGTTGTGAGATGATTGGATCAAGTGTAGTAGTGGGCTTAGTGTACTTTGTGTTGAACCGAGTGGTGTAATAATAGTTAAAACCGAACATGGGCCGTGAGATTATGATCGGATGGATTATTTGATCGGGTATTATTTGAGAATCGGTTCCAAAGTATCATTAAGAATTTATACCAAAGTCTTACATTTGATGGTTATGAGTTATTTTGACCAGGCTCGGAATTGAATGTGGGAAGCCTAGATTTAGATTATCATGGGTTGTGACTTGGATTAATTTGGATTGAACTTCATGGACCGTGCCCCGATTATACTAGTAACCAAGTTTGGGTCGTACACATGATTGGGTCGGATGGGCTTCTCAAGTGATTTGATTGATTATGAGATTTGTTAATGAGGCTTGATGATGACGAGATTAGTTGAGATTTGATTTGATATTGAGATTTGTTGTGTTGAGCGGGTTGATACTTTGGTTATACATTTCCACGGAGTATATTATTTCACCGCTTGAGTTGATATTTGAACAAGATTGTCTACGGGGTTGTTTGGACGGTATTTCTTATTTGGATTTGAAATGAGGTTTTTCGGGCTCGTTTACTTATTTTGTCTTCTTTCTTTCTACCCTTCCGCGAAGATGACTTGTTTGGGCATTTATAGAATGTGATAAAGACTTGGCTATTTAGTTACTCTTGTGAGTCTTTCTCGCTTAATCCACAAGGTAACTAGCACTTCGGTGTCTCACGCAGTTGAGGATACGTTAAGAGGTTTTGTACATTGGGTGCACCGTTTCTTTTTCACGAGGATTAGTACAAGTTTAAGTAACAAATCTGGGGAATTCTACTTCATGATCAAGTTTGGTATATCGTGTTTACTTCACCAAGTGTTCTCAGCAATAGCCGACAGAATATGTGGAAGATGTGCTTACCAAAGTGTTTATTGGATGTGATGTGATCAGCAATTCTCATGGAATACTCTTCGCTACAAAATGTCAATGATACTTCACAGTCTGAGCAAAACCTTTCAAGAATCTTCAGTGTCACTCATGATTTTTCAAAATGTTTGCTTATGACAAGAACTTTTCGTGCAGATGGTCGTACACGTTAATGATGCTTCCAAAAGTTCAAAACCATCATGGGGGAGAAATGTGTACTTTGATGTTTTACGGTCCACCTCAGGGGGAAGTAGTGTATACTACTCGACTTAGTATGGTTTGTGAAGTTGTCTACATATGGGTAAAGAATTGTTGATGATATTATTAATGGTGGAGAAGAATCGTTGAAGAACCGCTACATGTTCCCCTAAAATAGAGATTCACCGAAACCAAATTTGTCATTACACTTTCAAGCTAAAATTGTTTACGGTTTAGTCTTGATTTTGTAAAATCCGGTGAAAGAAACTATTTCTCGGTTTAAATCATAGACTTGTAAAATCCCGTAACAATGGAAACATCCCGATGAAAGAAAAAGTGCATTTCCGGATCTATCTCTCGGTTTATTCTTGGTTTTGTAAAATCCCGCGAAAGAAACTATTTCTCGGTTTAGACCATAGAATTGTAAAATCCCGTGATGATAGAACCATCCTGGAGAAAGGGAAAGTGTAATTCTGGATCTTATCTGATGATGATGCTACGGTTCTTCTTCGAAGAAGGGATAAAAGGGTGTACTTCATGAATTGGGTGATTGTTTGGATATTCGTCATGACAGTTTCGGTATTTCAAAGTTTTACGGGGTTATGCTCTTTTAACCAAGGTCGGGATGAAACCATTATCATAGTTCATTTAAAACGTCAAAGAAGGCTAGATTTGAGCTTTTAACCAGAAGATGTGACAACGGTGTTAATTCATTATTATTTATTTGAGGTTAAAGTGAAATTTCACCGGCGAGTGTACTTAGTATCTGAAGGTATCGGGGATGGTTGGATGAAGATTCTTCGAGATCCTTGTTTGAGCTTTTAATATTTTCAAAAACGAAGACTTGGAAATCTAATTATTTTTGGGTGATTTTTTCCTTTTCTTTTTACCACTTGGGGGAATGGGTCTCTTACCATCATAAAATAACTATCACTTTAAGGAGTTACGTTGTAGTACTCAGTGTCACATTAAATTGCGGATTTTCAAGAGGTGATGTACGTCTTATACCTGATAGTTGGTTGGATGAAGAGTATAGAGTACTTAGAGATTCAAAGGGGTATGAAATCTCAGCACCGCTCTTTGTTACATATGTGCAAGTTTAAGTCACGAGTTCGGGTTATTCTACTTCAGGGTCAAATTCATCATATTGGGTTTTCTCCATCAACTGTCACTACAAAGATCCTACTGAATGATAATGGGGCTGATAACAAGTTTGCCAAGAGTAGTTGAAAAGAGATAGATTATGACATTTGAATACTTCAGTTCAAGCCTCTTACTCTAAAGAAAAGAAAAGTATACGCTTCAGTGCGCTTTATCTTCGGAAGAAGAGAAATCTTCGTATTAATGACCATTCTCATCAACATACTTCATGCTTTTTCCAAGTGCTTTCAGTTATCAAGTGAACTGGACTATCGTTGCTAGTACTCTTATTCCACTTGCTCAATTATAAATGGCGATGGCGACATCATATGCAGTTTTTGCGGGGGGGAAGTGTGAATAGAATACATTTGGATGATCTCACTTGTTTAATCAAGAATGGCATCTCCGTATGCAATTCTTGAGGGGGAGAAGAAGTATGATAACTATGCATGTTGAGTTATATCTAAGAATATATGGTCATACGGATCCTAACTCATGTAAGAACCGAGCTTCTTCTTATCGGGTCATCTTTACATGAAGTTTCTTCTAAGAGCCGTTGGTTGACATCTTCTCACGGACTGATGAGTTTAACGACAAAGTGCTTCCAGTTGCGAGGCGGATTTCCTTGATGAACATCTTTCTGTTCTTGTCTGATTGGGAGGGATTTTAGTTAAGGGGATTTGCTATATGTAAGTTAACAGGAATGCATTTGGTGATTTGAAGATGTTAACACTCTATTCCCCAAATGGACAATCTTGAAAAAGGTCGAGTCTACAGTCTCTTCTACATTTTTCTGTTGCATGTTAGAAGACTAAAGACAAGTTGCATTTGATTATCTAAAGACTTCTTCTTAATCTGAGCATTTATCAAACAGATTGTCGGGTTAGGGGAGAGCACTAATCGGGGGAGAGTGAAATGTCAGATTTAATCCCCAATTAGACTTGCTCACATTCTTCAGCAAGTTGACTCTCACAATGATTAAAAATGGTCTTCTCAAAAGATTTCTAGAATATGGGCTTTGAATGTGTTGCTGATTCTTAGGTATCAAAACTAGCAAGGGGGAATGAGACACACATCTAAACGCGAGTAAACTTGATGAACTTAATACTTCGAAAACATTGAAGATATCCCGAGAAGACAAATGTCATTACCGCAGAGAAACTCAAGGTTTGACTCATGGCGTTTAGTGTTCTTATTCCAACTATGTAGGGGAAGAGATAGAAGAGTTAGTTTCTGGGATAAAAGAGGTACACAAGTGTATGATGATTTCGATGTTATCGCAATCATCAGGGGAGAGAGATTGTGTACATTTGGGACGCACTACTGTTTCACTTGAGAGCTTAATCAGTGATTCAGTGATAGATCACTTATTCCGGAGTTGACATCCGCAAAGATAATCAGTGATTCAGCCTGCTTCTTCAATGTTATCGGTTATCTCTTTGGGCATTCGGGTACTTCGGATTCTTGAGCTTCATACACTATCATCAGGGGAGAGAAAAGTATACATCAGGGTATTCTTTGCATATCGGACTTAATCTGCTACTTCGATGCTATCGGCTATTCTTTCTTCGGGTATATGTGTATTCGGGTTCGTGAGCCTTGTTCTATGAAACTGACTGCATCACTTCAACTACTCGGGAGAAGTGGTCTCTTGACACCTTTTAGGGGATGCATTGCTTCAGACGTCAATAGAAAAAAAATTTGAGAAGAATCTTTCAAGCGTGGGATGATACATTGTTGTTCTATTGGATGATATAACCCCGAACGGAGATCCACGATGATCTTTCTTAAGAGGAGCAGCAAGATCGATGATATGGTGTGCTTCCTTGTGCACCTGGCTAAGGAAAGCTTGAAACAGAGCTTAGAATCTGCTCAAGAAGAAGATTTTCGGTTTGGGGGAAGCTGGCAAAGTCTGACTTTCAGATGGTTCAAGTTCTCTCTTCGTTTCAGGAGCCTCGAAAGCTTTGGTGGTGAAAGTTTAAGAGATGATGAGTTCTATCTTCTACAACGGGGCTGCTCGATATCCTTATCTGGGTACTCGTATCATCATCTTCTCAAGCTATATCATCTAAACTATCTGTGTAAATATTTATGAAAAAGAAAATACAAAAATATAAAACCAGCAAAACAAAATAGAAAAATATAAAATCAACAAAAATCCATAAAAATTTGAAAAATTTGAAAAATCAGAAAATACCAAAAATATTGTTTTCTCAAGACATGTCTTCTGGTATCGATAACATCTACGGTCTTAGAAATGTCATTCAATAACAGCACGGGACCATAGATGAAGTTCGAGCAGAAGGTGTAAATATTTCTTTTCAAAACATGTCTCTAAATATAGCTTGTAGTTACTTCTGACTGTAACTCGTGCTTAAACCATGGTTTGCTATTATTTCAGATAGCAACCCACTCTTCAAAAGGAGGAAAGTGTTGCGCTAAACCTATTTTCAAAAATATCGTGCACTTATCCTAAAACTAAATGAGGAAAGTATGTCGAAGGACTGCTGTTCCTACACAAATTTTTTTCGGTCTAAAATTCTTCAGAAAAATATTTGCTTTAAGCATATGGTGGAAAATGAGTTGCTTTAAAAATCAATCAGAATCAGAGTTTTCATTAATTTACAAAACCCAATCAATTACTTGAGCTTGTTTAAAACTTTTTATAGAAAGAGTCATTGATTGAGGGGGAGAATGTTTTCAAATTTATATCATCTAACGGGCTTATATAATTATCATATGTGCTTATCAGAAAAAGATACTTGCCTATGTTGAAGGACTAGGATTCTAGGATGTGATTGTTAGGATTAGATGATTATAATTTAATGAACACATGATTCCCATGCCTTTGTATGATCTGATTGATTTGTTGGATTGACTTTTATTAGTCGATTGCTGTTTGGGTGATGTCAACCACCATATATCTGTTTGTGTCCACTAACATATGCAGATAACATGGTGTAAAAGAATGTTTCCGATCCGGATCCCACAAAATAAGATGATTGGATGCCGAAAGGAAAGGGCAACTATTTCTTGGGTCGACAAAAGAAGAAACGGAGCTTAATTTAGATCTTTCTATGGATAGTTGGCACAATAGATGCAACTTCAGAGGTCTCACTGCATAAGCAGACGGTTTTATTTCAGCCTTACAGCAACAACAAAAGCTTCTCAACCACCTAACGTATCTGTGTGTAGGACAAGTAGTGGATGATACCATTTTTAAACAATTTTGTAAATATTGTTTCGAAAATGGAAAAATGTTGTTTTGAAAATAAATTGGACTCAAATTTTAGAAATCAACCGGACTTCATTTTAAACATAAGTCACTCAATCAACGACTACAGTCATCGATTGAGGAGGAGTGATTTCGAATTAAATATTTTCAAACAATATATCATCAAACGAATCAGAGTCCGTTTGTACAATAATAAGTGGTGATCTAAAGATTTAATGTTATGTCATGGTATGATTTTCTTTAAAATTCAAAGATCTTACAAAATGAAATTTTTTATGTTCTTGTTTGATTGTGAAATATTTTTAATTTACTTAAAGATCTCTTAAAAACTATCATACATGATGTTGGAATCACTCCTAAACCTAATTCAAGTGTTAGTGATTCATATGTAATAGTTAGCTTAATATGGCCTTTATGTTAGTATTTAGCCTTAGGCTTATGTATAAGGCCCATAAGCCTAGGCCTAGTCCAATAAGGAAAAGGAAGGGACTAGGAGTGTTGCCCTAGCTCCCTCTTCTATAAATACTATGTAATAACCCTCACTTGAGGGTTGGTTGTTCAATTCATTTCACTTTCATACTCCTACGCGTAACCTTTCCATATCATACGTGTGTGTCTGTGTTTGTTATTGTTCATCCGCCTTCATCTCTTTCTTATTTCTACATATTGATGCTTGTGTTACATATGTGGTGACCTAACAGTGGTATCATTCGCCAAATAGTTGGGTGAACGTATTGTTTTTGAAGTAGGTTTTGGTCCTACGCAGAAAACATACTTCGTTGGATAGAACTTTGATTAAGCTAAAACTCATTTTTACACTTTTAATCCAAGATTTTTGTACTTTCAACGTTTTTAGGTGTTTAAATAACTGTTTTTGGCAAAAAGTTTCAAACTTTACGCGTGGATCATTGTTTTTAAGCTAGTTTTTGTACGAGGGTTTCGTTCTACGCATAACCATTTTAGACTCTTTGGATCATCAAGTTTCACACTTTTGTGTTATTTTGGTGATATTAAAGATATTTCATCACAAAAATCTGGTTTAGAAACATCTTTGGGCAAAAGTCATTTTACGAGTAGTTCTACGCGTATTAAAACCCTAAAACTACGCGTAACTTGTCTTTGGCTTGATCTTCAGTTTTGTGGCTTACTCAGTGTTTTTCTTGCTTGGATAAGCCTGAAAACGCTTCGACTTTGGATATTTGTTGCACTGTGATAGTGTAAAAGAGCGTTTGGGTAAAACCCTAAAATTACGCATAATGTTAGGTCACAAGGTTTACCACACAAGCTTATAAGAAAGATAGAGAGGCGATTGAACAAGAAACCAAACACACACACACGATATAAATAATACGGTTACGCGTAGGAGTATGTGAAAGGAAATAACTTGAACAACCAACCTTCAAATGAAGGTTTACATTAGGTATTTATAGGCAAGGAGCTAGGGCAACACTCCTACTCCTTCCCTTTCTCCTATGGGCTTGGGCCTAAGCTCATGGGCCTTCTACATAAGCTTAAGGCTAATAACAAACATAAAGGCCATAATAAGCTAACTATTACATATAAGTAACTAACACTTGAATAAGGTTTAGGAGTGATTCCAACAATCTCCCCTCAAGTGTTATTACATATGAGTAACAAACACTCAAGTGTTGGTGATGAAAACGGTGAAGGCGTTGATATAATAGTAGCTTTGACGCGTCTTCCTGACATTCTTCTTTCTTGTGAGAAGAATTGCCTTGATTTGAACAATCTCCCAAGTGTAGAGAGATAGTTTACTTTGAACGGTTATGCTTTGACGTCATCTTTAACTTTGTTCTTTGATCATTGTTCTTTGTGATGAAAGTGTTAGTATGTTGTTGTTGCATCAATGTCCTGCCTCAGTCACGCTTCGCTGCTCCAAAGTGTCTCCATGTCATTCTTCAACATGCTCACACGCTCTTTTGGACTTGGAATTCAAGATCGATGGAGTTCTTTAAGTCTTTAACTTTGTAGATTCTCTGTATTGACGAAGAATCATTCGATCGTTGTGTTGCTTTTGGATAGAACTTCCATTAGTGATGATGTTGGCGTGAGCATGAGAAGAATCTGCACGATCATTCCGCTCCTGAGCTTCCATAAGAAGAAAACATTTAAACGGTTAGTAATAAGCGGATTCCGGCACTTACAAGTTTGAACTTCGAGAGTGTTAGTGTGAAAACACAACTCTAATTCTTACAAAGGCCGCCTCAATCGGAGTTCCCACAAGTGAGATAACACGATGTACCGAAGTACACCTACGATTCGGATGAGTCGAGGTACACCAAGCATCACCTCACGACGTAGACCGTTTGAGACCACTAAGCGCAATCCACAGGAGTTGCGAAGCGTTTCTTCGCCGTCGCTGTCGCTTGATGTTGACCCGGCAGAGTTTCCATTTCAATCATTGAGGATCACAAATGTGAACCTCTCATAAATGTTCTCGACAGATTGCTAAGATCTGTGAAGGACTCGATAATGTACCACTGAAATTCTTATTGTTGAATATCAAGTGATGAAATGTCAAGTGTACCTAAGAGATCTTTTGATGAATCTCGTGGCTCTAGACTCAAAAGTGAATTTTGGTTTTCCTGGCGGAAGGAGACTAGGAGAGGGTCTCCTTCTTCAATACCAACAATCTCTAAGAGAAAGCCGATAGTTTACTTAGGGTTCCCTGTGAGAATGAAACAAGCTTCTGTTAAGAGAAACTTGAGTGGATAAGAAGGTTTAGTGCATGCGCCACTGGGTCCATGACGACTTTTAATCTTCAATACCAGCGTCACTAAGTGACAACCAAGTAGCATATGAATTGAACCCTGTTCCGCCTCTAAGTTGAATAATCTAGAGGGCTATTTCTTTTCACCCTTTTCTTTGCATTTCTTTTAATTCTTCAACTCCTTCTTTCTCCGATTCTCATTTTCTCCTTTTTAGAATCATACCTAAGGACTTCTAAATACTAACTATTTGTGGTGTCCTGGGTTAGATCCCTCCGGCTCTGGCGGATCATAGGACGGTTATTCCTAACCTTAGTCACCTTATAACTCCATGACTAATTTATGTTGCCATAAAACCATCATGTGAAAATCTCTCACAATGTTTATGAATGAAAAACATTTTAGTACCACTGTAGAGATAAGATTTTGCATAAATACTCCCCTCCACATGTGCTTAAGAGTTTTAACGGTTAAAATGCACAGTGAGGAAAGAGCGCGCACTTTTGAATTGATCGACTCAAGATAGACATTCCCCGCGAGACACGTTACTGGCATAGTTAAAGAGTTGCATTGTCAGCCTTTTAGGTGACAACTAGCTCTAATAACTACCTTGAAGGTGTAGACAATCCTCGGAAGGTTGTCAAACCCGTCAAAGTTCATGTCTACCAAGAGTTTCTCGAATGGTACATTCTACTTCGACAAGTCCTTTGCGAGACACGTTTACATCACTAGCGAACTAGCTTGAAATTATTACCCATCCCGGACAAGTCTTTTCGAGTTACTAACAGTTAAGATCTCATCAATTCATGGGTTAAGTCTTATAGCACAAAGATTCATTTGCATTTACACAACATATTTCTTATCACGTATTTTCTCCCCCTCAAAATGGCATATGTGATGTTATTTTTGAAAAGTTGAGAATAAATATGACCATTTTGAGTGGTGCGGGAAGAATGACCACCGGTGAACAATTTTGAACAAAGTTTTAAATCAAGTACCCCTCAACGAAAGTGATATAAATGGTTGAGGTTTTGAAAATCATAAGGGAAAGTACTTGTTCTTTTGAGCAAAACCTTGAAAAGTGAAAGGTTTGATAGGTTTTACTCAAAAGTAAGAAGCTTTCGCTCCTTTTATAAGGATTGTGGCACTGAGGCGTACCATAGGGTCCTTTATTTACAAGTACGGGTTGTACACTGTAATGTGTGCACAAGCCATATACATAATTAATCAAACATCCAAAATTATATGAAGGAAGCAATTCAAGGGGTACCAGTAAATGCAGTGATGTTCCCTGAGTGTGCGGCGCTGAAAGCGGTTATGTTAATCCCTGGGTCGACCACCGACATAACTCTCCAATCGTCTGAACTGATCCCTTCGAAACAACCGCTCATCAATCATTGTGATGATCCGTCTCACATCCCTCCTTTCCGAGAATTCCAGCCGCTTAGGAGACCCAATTTTCTCGGGCGTATATCCTTCACTCATATGCCAATCCATCCCTAACCGGCTTCAAAGTATGATCCCTAACTTGTGGAGTTCGCTACACGCCATTAAGCCGTTTCTTTGAATTTCACTACGGTAAACAACGCCGAAAGGTTTGCTGATGAGTGTATATTGAGATGGCTGGTTGATATCGGGAAGATCAAGCTTTGGAGGAGTGAAGTTGACACGCCGTCGATAAGATTCAACAGCGGTCACCGGAGATCTTCTACACGTTCCTTGATGACAATGCGTCTTATGAAGATGAGAAGTGACTTGATAAATTCGCGTTGTACTGCAGTTGAGAATTGTCTCATGCGAACCTGTACTTTGGCAAGGTACATGTCTTCGATGTCATTGAGAGACAAATTCTCAAAGTCAGCTTCAGAGAAAGCATAGTTCCGTTCATCTTGTCGTTTGACTACGATCTTCTTTAGGAATGTGTAGTCCCACTTAGACGAAAGGTCAACGTGTATGATGGCAACGATATCTTTAGAACTATACATAGCATGTTGAGACTTCAACCTGGCGGCTTCAGTAGTAGATTCCGGCGTTCGGCGCTCCGCCAATGATGAATCCCATACAATGCATCTCGGTCGTATGCTTCCACCGTGTTGGAGAACAAGTGATTGGCACGTTCCTCAATGGCTATGCGGTTTGAGTAGGCAGTATGCTGGGAATGGAAGTGTCAACGATGTAGCGTATTTTCTTGAATCATCGCCACCATGTAGAAGAAAATCCAAGTCTTTGTTGAAGAAATATCTGAAAGGAATCCTTGGTTCAGTTGGTTGGCCAATTGTTGGTAGAGGTTTGGTCCAATCGGTGTAGTATGGAGGGTTGTCCCTTTGTGTGAAGTCAATGTTTGCTTCCCGGTTGAGCCAATCCATGTTGTTAGACATAGCTCGAGCAATGTTTTCAAGGTGATATTCGATCTCGAGGGCACTTTCGAGCTGTCTTTTAGAAGTTGAAATGCTTCATTCTTGATTCGCTTCAACTCCGATTTCGTCATTTTCTTCACATGGAACTTTTCTTGCAGAATTTTAGCATGCTCCAATGTAGAACCGTCTACCAAATCCTGACCTTCTTCCGGGTAGGGAGTGTTGTTAACAAGAGTAGCAAACCATTCAAATTCCTTTGTTTTATCGTCATCTGGCCATGATACGACGTCCCTTAAGGCGTCTTCTTCTTCTTCTTTTGAAGGCCTAGATGATGATTCGGTTTCGAACTTGTTTGGGAGAGGTGGGTTGTTGTAGGGGCTCAAGGACCTCTTCATCGTCACCACCCGTATACTCAAAGTGATCATCGGTTTTCTAAGTTGGGGGTGGTAACTCGAATCGTCCGAGGTTTTTCAGTAGAAGAACGAGGAGGAGATTTTTGTTGAACAGGAGGCCGTTGTGGAGGAGGCTGCATCAAAGAAGATTCACCAGACTGCTTTTGACGTTTAGGTGCAGAGTCTTTATCCTTATCCTTGTCTTCATCGTCTCTAGGACGCTTAGACTTTTCAGCCTTCAATCTACAAGCTTCTTGAAGTTGGTAGTCTAGCAATGCTTGAAACAAATTTTCCTTCATCAAGTAAATGTCCCAGATCGTGGAGACATTTGTGTGACAAGCTTGGCCACCAATTCATTATCCGAGAAAACTACCGGATCGGTTGGATTGATTGTGACGGTTAAAGGCGTTGATCGAATAGTTTGCTTGGCGATCTGCATAAGATTTGGATAAAGTTGTTTGGTGAACAACTCCATTGTGACTTTAGGAACGCATCTTAAGGTACTTTTTGTGTAGCCTTCGATCATTTTGTTCAGTTCCTCTTGACGGTGATTTTTCATGAATTCCTGAACAAACTTCCTTTCTCCTTTCATCTTTGCATGCTCGTCATACAGATCGTGTATGTGATCGGAAAGAAATTCACTTTTTGTTGAGCACGCTTTTCTTTCGACTTGTTTGACAACTTTGGTAATCCTTTCATGAGCTTGAGAAATCCAAGATTTAGATGGTTTCTTCACGGATTTGGATGATGATTTGGTTGACTTCTTTGATGGTGGTGGTGAGGAGTGAGAAGAGAATCTGATGATGAAGAGATATGAGGAGACTCTGGATCCTTCCGAGGTTCAGAGGTTTCTTCCTTTGATCGTGCAGGACTATCTAGAAGAAACGTATCATAATCACCATCTTTATCTTTTTCGACTTCTCGCTTCCGGTACCCTCAAACTCATATTCGATAGTATCCTCCACAAGCTTTTGTTGTTGCACAAGAGTGGTGGCACCAGCTCCCTTATCGAATTGATTAACCGCATCGAGATGGTTCAGTGGGCACCACTTGATCCTCCGGGACCACCCATTTGGTCTTTAGCAAATTCTTCTTGACTTTTGTTGGTGTCTAACGATATTTGAACTTCTTCCCTCTATGATATATCCGGTTGCTCTTCTTCATCTCGAAGCTTTCATCATAAGGTACAAGTACAGAGTCTTTCCTTTTCCTTTGTCACCGGTGGACTTGGAGGTTTTAGCTTGAAGGATTGTCATCGGTTGCGGTTTGAGTAGGTAATCTCTTCATCGTGTGTGTCATCTTCGAGCTTTCGTCCACAAGCTTTCTTTTGCGGTTCGGGTGTGGGAATAGGTTCAGCCTTCCTTACTGGAACAATCCTTTTACGAGGAGGATTCCTTTTGGGAAGCTTCCTATAAATATCTGTGCTTGTAACACTTCCAGATCTTGCCTCTTACGTCCTCCGTGTAGGTGTACCGTAAGATTTTTCATCAAGATGACCAACTTTGCCTTCTTTACTACGCTAACCGATACCTTTTGTATGTTTCAAGCTTTTTGATTTCTGTAGTAGAAGGTGATCGCAATCTGACAGCACTTGTTTCTTTGTTGACGATTCTTTGATTACGAGATAGTATGGGTTCACCAATATGTCGTGATTATCCGGGTCATTGAGCCTCATGGGGATATCGGTGATGAAGTCCAAGTGCTCTCTGGATCAACATTTGGTGTATCGACATAGGGAATCTTGGAGCCAAGCTTCTTGTGAAATAGCATCATGTCCTCCCATATCAGAGCTTCGATTTCAATGTCCTTCTTGTTGATCAACGACGTAAAATTTGCAGCTCCATGAGCTTGGGATGCTCATAGCCTTTATCACACGACCAGAGACCGATTTGGTGATGATCATGTAGAGTGTTCTCCATGGTTGAGGAATATTCTTCAGCTCCACGTGAGAGTGCTTAGTAATAATTCTTGAAGCTTCATCATAACCAATATCTATCAAGAATTTCGTAATGTCTCTTGATGGGGTAGCAAAGAAGTCGGTTGGAGCGATGTATGGGAATGATGAGAACAGCCCGTAAGTCAGCAGGAGTGATGGTGACTTGTTTGTGATTAAGTGTCACATTCATCGCACTTTGACGATGATCCTCTGCATAGAATCCTGAATTGTTGAATGTAGACCTCGAACTGTGGGCGAGTGAGAGCATGTTACGTAGGGATGATTCCCGAGAATATCCACCGCAATGAGACAAGAAGATTCTCGAGCATGTGAGGGGTGTCAAAGTCAACCCTAAGGTTGTTCTTTCCAATCTTTCTCGGATAGCCATTTGGAAGATATCAAGAATTGTAAGAACTTCGATGCATCCACATTCATTTGTTGACCATGTCGTGGATCCAAATAACATTAGCCAAAAGAACCAACATATCGAAAGACATAATGTTAGTCAAGTAAGGTCTTATTGTCTAGTTATTGAATGTACATTGTCAATGATTGTTACGAGTCCTAAGTCACTTGTTTGTTCAATAGTCCAATGACGTCGTGAAATGTTTCGTGAGTTAGTTAACTTTAAGTTTTAAAGTTTATGTTATCACTTATTGTTCACAACATATCAAACGATTAAGTTTATTAGTGACATTATTGGATTCGTGACGATATGATTAGTTTATTTACAAGTTTGTACACGTAACAATTCATAATGAAGGTCAATCAAGGCTTATGCGTAGATTGGCAAAGTTAAGCTGTAAACGAATGATATACGCCAGACTAAAGCTTATGCGTAGGATCTTAACTTACGCCAGAAGAAATGTTACGTGAGGGAAAAGGGGACCTTATGCGTAGAGCTTACGCCGTGGCGTATATTATTTATACCCTTACGCCGTAAGGCTTACTCGTAAGAGTAGACCTTATGCGTAGAGGTCCTTGTTCAAGCCACGCATATCCTTCACAGATACGCAGTAGTCCCATTGTAGAACCTTACGCGTAATAGTTATGCGTAGGATTATTCTTACGCGATAACTTGACTCACGCGTGGGTGATCCTTATGCGTAGAGATTAAAATGACCTTGATTCTGAATTTTAAGCGTAGCAAGCCTGAAATAAATTCATCAAATTATCAATATTAACACATAATACTTCATTTTACACACAAATCATGGCATGAACATTTAAACATTTATCGTAGAAAGTCATATACAGAGGTCAAAACCCTAAGGGTTAAGAATTACGCATATGATTTTTAGCCATAGGATTTGCACCAAATTAATTCTCGTAGGTCTAGAGTGTTGTTAGAGTCTTTACCAAGTTTTAACATCTAATTCGTTGAGAATCAAAAATACCCAAAGTTATGAACATTAAACCCTAATTCCAAATTGTTAAACAATTAGTGTTTCCGGGTGGTTAACAACCATGGAAATCATCAATTCAACAACATATGACCATAACCCAACAATCTTTTTGACCAAAACACTTCACATTTGAAAAACCCAATCGACTCATAAACCCTAATCATTAATCATAATCGTGTTTCGGGTGGTTTTGATGGTTAAAATGATATCCTTGATGTATTAGAAACGTTTTGACACTATCCATTTAACCAAAAACACACACACAATGATTGTGTGTTCATACGCTTATGCGTCGAACACATAATCACGAAAACAACTTTTTTAGCCGTTGGATTTGCATGAAATTCAAAACCTTAGCTTAAAACATGTTAAATCACAAAAAACACTTACAAAATGATGATCAAGCAACGGATTTCTTGAATGAATCTTAATGTAGGATGATGTTAGGTTGTGTGTATAAATGTGAAGTGAAAAAGTAGGTGGAGGTGTTTTATTAAAATAACTTTAACATTTTGACAGCTTTTGGTCCCTCCACCTTTTCCTTTTTCATACAAAGCCATTTAACTTCCATTTTGGTTACCAAACAAAGATTTTAAGAAAGAAACTTTGACGACACTCCCCTCGACTTAAGAAAAATAATGAAAGGTTATAAATTTTAGTCCGAGGAGTGTCATTAACGTAAAATTTACCACCATTGATAAAAGAAACAACCAGGATATGATAACATGCAAGTACACGCGATGTTTTGAAACGGTAAGTATATTATTTTTCTCCCCCTCAACACTTGATCGAAAAAATATTGAATTTTGAAAGATTATAGTGTTGACGGAAGAAATGTACTTGCAATGTTGAAAGAAAATAGATAGAAGAATATTTTTGTTGTTTTATCTGATTTTATATTTTTGTATTTTGTTTTTGAAAGAAAAAAATATTTACAAAAGTGATTTTGGTGTTTGATGAGGTTTTAAGACTGTTTTTAGGAGGTCATCCAATTCCTCTTGAGTCAAACACCTCATACCAATCCCGTGGACCAACTCATTAAACCTAGCGGGAGGCAAGGCTTTGGTGAGAAGATCTGCCAATTGGTATTCACTACCCACAAAATATAATTCAACAACACTGCTCCACGTGATCCTTGATGAAATGATATCGAAGATCGATGTGCTTTGATTTCGAGTCTTGGAACCGAGTTGCACGAGATCGCAATGGCACTCCGATTGTCGCAGATACATCGGGATTACATCAAATACGTAACCATAATCTTTGAGTTGTGTTCTCATCCAAATGACTTGAGCACAACACGTCGACATGGCTACATATTTCGCTTTCGTTGATGGACAACGTGATGTACAATCCTCGCTTCTTCGATTGCCATGACACCGCTTTATCACCAAGAAATTGTAAAGCTCCCAAGTACTTTTCCGTGAGTCTAAGCATCCCGCGTGGTCGGCATCCAAAAGCGATTAGTTCAAAACCGAATCCTTCTGGATACCGGATCCCAAGTTAATGGTTCCCTTTATGTATCTGGAGGATTCTTTTAGCCTCGAGAGGTGGGTTTCGCTGGTCGCGACCGATAACGGAGCATAGATAAACGGCAAAGACAATATCGTCACGCTAGTCGTTAGATACATGAGAGACCCAATAATACTACGGTATTTTGTAGGGTCCACCAATTTCCCATGTAAATCAGCGCCTAGCTTCTTGGTATGAGCCATTGGTGTGGCATCCAAAAGTTTAACAATTCAGGGCGAGGAAAATACCAGGGTGATTGATGAACTTGTAGTCCTAGAAAGAACGTAAGTTCACCCATCATGGACATTTCAAAATTTTTCTTCATTAGTTTTGCAAAAGCGATTGAAAACTTTTTATGTGTAGACCCAAAATGATGTCATCCACGTAAATTTGAACAATTAAGATATGTGCCCCGTGATATTGTATAAAAGAGTTGGGTCAACCGAACCTTTGGTGAAATTATTAGCAATGAGGAAGGATGATAGCTTATCGCACCATGCCCGAGGAGCTTGTTTGAGACCATACGAGCTTTGTTCGCTTTGTAGACGGATTCGAAACTCGGGATCAACGAATCCATCCGGTTGGCTGACATAAACCGTTTCTTTAAGTTGTCCATTGAGAAACGCAGCTTTGACATCCATCTGATAGACCGTCATATTCATATGAGCCGCGAACGCTAGAAATATCCCCTCAAGACGAGCAACCGAGCAAAAGATTCTTCAAAGTCTATTCCCTCTTCCCTCGACGATAACCCTTAGCCACCGAGGCGTGACTTATTTCGATAACATTTCCTTCAAAGATCCAATTTGTTTTTCCAAATCCATTTTAGACCAATGACGTAGACTCCTGTTGGTCTTTCAACCAGTTCCCATACTTCAAGACGCTTGAATTGGTTGAGTTCTTCTTGCATGGATTCAATCCAGTTGTCTTTTGTCATTGCGTCTTTGATGTTTTAGGTTCGATTGGCTGACAAGTGAGTGCATAAATGCAATGTTCACGATCGTCTGAAGACGTTGTCTTGTAACGACTGGTTGATTCGGGTTGCCAATAATGTTTTCCAGAGGATGGTCTTTGTCCATCTATGTGTGGAGGGTTGATGTTGGTATACATTGTGCGATTTCGAGGATTCAAATGGTTTGTTGAAGATTCCGCGACATCCGTGCAGAGCGATCTCATTAGCAAACGGGTTGAAGAACGATTTGGATCAAAATCGCAGTGGGGGTACTTCATTGAGAATATCATCGGCTGATTCATCATTGTTGGAAGCGGTTTGTTCAACTGTTGTGGTGGAGTCAAGTGGTGTGGTGCATCTCAAGCGAGTTGTTGTAGCAGTGTATCGGTGTATAAGAGTATTATCGTTGAGCGGAAACAATGGATACACCCGAGCACGCTCATCAATATCGCCAGCAACAAGGAGCAAATAACCTTTCCATTTGTTGACGAGTAAGTCGGGGCTTTGTTCACCGGTGATGATGGGGTTTGGGGAAGTTTAAGCGTTGTGTCCGGTTCCAAGTTATACTCGTAAGCCATTTCCGTAAGTTCATCAAAATGAGCATGAATCGCTTCCATCACCTCGCTTTGTACGACGATTCCGATTCGAAACCTTTTGAATTATCACAAGATATCGATAAAGACTCCAATGTCGCCTTTGGCTTTGAGCTTTCCAAAGTCATCACATCATTATTCGGATAGCAAAGAGATCCAAATACATGAAAGTGTTTGAGATTCGGTTTTCTGTTGTGGACAAGCTCAAAGGTGTTTTGTTGTGGCGTTTTGTAATCATAGAACGGTTTTGAGTATAGCATGCAAGAGATACGACTTACGCCCATAAGTAACTGAAGTTTAGCATTGATTAACATTGTTCTTGCAGCTTCCACTAACGTTCGGTTTCGTCTTTCGAACAACTCCGCTTTTGTTCGTGTACGCGCAATAGATGTTTGATCTTTGTCAATCCCACTTTCTCATAGAATTCACGAAGAGTTTGATTAACAAATTCAGCCTCTATCTGCTGATGATTAGCGAGCGTGTTTCGTGAGTGAACTTGTATTTTCGTGAGAAAGGTGATGATCATCTGTGGAGCTTGATCTTTGCTTCGAAGAAAGTAGACCCAAGTCCAACTTGAATAGTCATCAACAATTACTAAGATGTAGCGTTTGCCATTGATCGCTTGCACGCGCATCGGGCCACACAAATCCATGTGAAGAAGATGAAGCACATGCCTTTGAGTCGTGTTCCACCTTTGAAGGAAAATGAGCACGAGTGCTTTTGCCTTGTTCACAAGCCGAGCAAAGGTGATCTTTAGAATAACGAAATCGTGGGAGTCCTTCAACTAGTTTGTGTCGAGCAAGGTTGGTGATGGTTTGAAAGTTTAGATGTGAGAGACGACGGTGCCATAGCCGGGATTTTGTTGATGTTGCCTTTGAAAGTAAGCAAATGGGAGATGAAGCAACCATGTCTTTCATAGAGATAGTGTAAAGACTAGAATTACGCATCCGCATATAAGGTCATTTCCTTGTAGATCACTAATGAAACAAGTTTTCTCCCGGAAAGCAACCTCCAAATCTCCATCACAAAAGCCGACCTCTTGAAACAGATTATGACCGAGGCCTTCCACATAGTAAACCCTGCTTATTTCGATGTTCCCGTTGACATAGTCTCCGGTAGCCCATGATAGGCTGCGAAGTGATCATTCCCTAACCTGGCGACAGTGCCAATGAACTTTGCAATAAAGTTTGATAACAGCTTTAAGATTGCCTCGTCATGTGTCGGGAACATCCGCTATCAACAATCAGAGAATGATCAGACACCGTGATTACACAATGACGCACATGATGGAATAGAAGTAGATGTGGAACCCAAATGTTAGAGGGTTCCGTAGCCGGTATAGTAGATATACACACATCAATAGCTTTAGGTATCCACTTAAATCCTAGTGTGTTATATATCCATTTTGCCATCTCCAACTAGTATTTGCTTTAGTCTTAGTGAATGCACTAGGTGGTACTACATTCCTAGGGGTTGAAACTGGAGCTACAGGGCTGACAATGCGCTTCTTAGAATCTAAAGATGGCGGTCTACCAAGCACAGACTTAGAAAGATTAGTGGGCCTAGAGGTATTCTCGTTCTTAGGATTCCTTAAACGAGATGATAGCTTTAGCAACACATTTATCATGACAATCAGAATTCATACTTTTACCACAATTAACACAAGGTGCATCGATCAATATCAAAAGTACTTAACGGTTTAGCATTCGTTACATCACTATTTCTATTACATTTGTCGGACGCAATATCTATAGTGGAGGCAACGTGAGTCTTATTCATAGTCCTAGGGTGTTCTTCTACTTTAGCATTCTTGATTGATCTTTTCTTAGGTCGCAACTTCCTATTCTTCGATTTAGTGCTCCTAGGCTGTGAAGTGCGGACGTTTGGAAAAGGCTCAACTATTCCTCGTTTCAAGAGAAGGAAGCACGTTAGCAACTTGTGATTTGGCAAGAGGGATTCTAGGTTCATGAGTACTAAGTGTTATTGGGGCTAATCTCTTAATGATGGTTGGCGGAAGTTGTTCATACTTTCCTAACATTTCTCTTAACTTGAGGATAGTGTGAATCGATCTTGATTTTCGCATCTAACATTTCCAAAATGCATAACTTCTTTAGTGTGTGCAAGATAATGATCAAGTTCATTTGATGCTTCATCACGAGTCTTTTGAGTAAATCAAATATGACACCATATTCCTTTTAACTTTTACAAGTTCTTGTTCATATTTTGAGATTTGACACTTAAAAGACACGCTTTGATCATCTAATTGCTCAATTTTAGGATCGTAAGATTTTGCACATAGCAATCAAGCGATTTTGTGTTGAAAAACAAGTTGTTGATCGTGAATATCTTTTGACACCAATTAAGACGACGAATTGCATTTGAAAGTTCGCTTGACAATCGTTTGTTTTCAACTTTTAAGGACTCGATCTGAAGCACATTATCAGTGTTCTCAACATTTACCACGAGAATCAACAAGATAAGAGATATAATCAAATGCATATGACAAAGAATTCAATAACACAACATTATGGACATCGCACGTATGACATCTTCCAAGAGTCGATCAACATCTTTTCTCAACAGTTTCTTTTTACGCTTAGTATTAGAAATAGATGTTTCGCATTTCTAAAACGACCTTCATCAATCCAAGTTCCTTATGAAAATCCTTTTCCCAAGACAATGCACAACTTTTCAAATTTTTAACATTAGGTAAAAGATTTTTCTAAAAAATGTCTCTTTGTTCTCGCGTCAGAGGCGATTGAAAATGTTCAACTTTGATTTCGTGAATGATATTCTATCTCATGTTGTAAAATTTTGAGGTCATCCATGAAAATGTCAAAATATCGAAGAATTTTTCGATTTTTGTTTTGAAGTTTACTTCACCGATGGAAGGTAAAGGACCATAAGTTTGTGCATAATCGGTTTGGGGATTAACATTAGAAGACTCGTGTGTTTTATGATAACCCTTGGTGTGTTAGAAGAATGCGTTGGTGTGACGAAAGTGACCGCTTTTGAATAGTTAAAAGGTTTGTTGTAAACAACATTATTTAATTTTGATCGACTCGCTCGTCTTACGCATCTAATTCCTCTTGACGATGATATTCAACAACACTCATAATTGTATCATCAATTTTATATTCTCGTGACCTTTGGAAACTTCGTGATTTGGTTTGAATGCTTTGGTTGAAAGCTTAGGTTTGTAATCAGCAAGATTCGGTCCATATCCATTTGGATTGGTTTTAAAGTAAACTTTTCAATGGCTGTGACCGACTCGCCATGTTTGTAAACAGCAGTTTTAAACTCTTTAAGTTTGTTTTGCAAGCCGATGATTTCTTCAAGATGATCATCTATTCGTTTCGTCGAATGCTTTTTGTATGCGAGAACTGCTTTTGACAAGTTAACAACTCGGCCAAATCTTTAGCTTTTTGATTTTCCAAGGTGAGAGCGTTAATTTGCTTTTTATGTTCATGTTTCACTTGTTCTATTTCGCATAACAAAGCATTCTTCAAGCGGCTAGATCACGCATCTGTCTTTCTAAATATTTTTCGTTTTGATAAGATTTGGCAAAGGTTGCTTCAAAACCGTTTTCACGTTTTCTTGAGTTTTGAAAAAGTTGAGTTGCTTTTGTAAACATTCAAAATCCTTGGTTAACAGTGCATTTTGCATTTCAAGTCCTGATTAATGGCATGACATTCTTCCACTATGGTTTGTTGGTCTTGTATTAAACGAGCAAAATCCGGATGAGGCAAAAGTTCGGCGTGTTCAACGTGAGTCACAACATGATCATTACTTGAGATCCTCAAGTATAACCACGGAGTCAATTTGATTATCAAGGGAAACCGCTTGGTCATCTTGATCGTCAAATATAACTACGGGTCTAGTTGAAAATCGCCTGAATGAGATGTGGATGACTCATTTTGAACATTCGAGCCTTGCGGATTCGGATGTTGGCGAGATATAGATCGAGATAAATATGGTTTGTTCGAATTAGAGAAAGCCATCAGTGTCATCATACACTCGTCACTCATGTGTAACTCATGCATATTAGCCATCAACATAACAGCTGCATTGGCTTGCAATTCCTCCATATCATCATCCGAAAGTCAGATTTGCCATAAAGCTCTCTTTGTGCGTGAGAGTTCCACCAGCTTCATCCTTAAGAGCCAAAAGAAGAGCCTCTTTTAAATAAGCACCGCCCTAGTCCTGGCTTTGGGCATGCATTAGCCAGTGTCCCTTCTCATTGCAGTTGTAGCATCGAAGACCATTCAACCCATTTTGAGCATTCCTGCTCCACCACTTGGAGCTCATTGTTATTCCTACCCACAAGATTAAACCCTTGACCACCATCTCGATGAACCATAACCACGATTCTCAACTTCAACTCGCCCATTGTTCACAAATGTTTGATTCCTTGTATTAGATGAGGAACTAATACGGTTGTTGGATTTGTTGGTATAACGGCTAAAGGCATTAGCAATCATAGCAAATCATTGTTGCAATGCTTCAACGGATCGATTCCTCATTAGCTTCGGCTTGAGCATTGTTGTTGTTGTATGGAACCAATTGAGTTTGTTGAGATGGAGGTTGTGAAGGATCATATGGTGTGATTGTAGCGCTTGGTTGAGTTCGGGTTGAGGAGAATAAGCTTTTGAGCATATAAGGCAAGTTGTTGATTTTCCTGATGTGTTGGTGGAGCAATTTGAGCACGGAGAATCCTTTCCCTATCAACTTCCTTTTCATGAGGCTTCAAGTAATCGTACAACAATCCGTAGGTAGATTGATGCATGTTTTTAAGCTGACGGAGAAAAATGACATACTTCTCCCATTCAGGACCAAGACTACTCGGGAACTTAGTATTCACCGCAATTCTTGGCATGATGATGTTGTGTTTATCCAAATCATTGATGATGTCCGAAAATCGATGATGATAGGACTCTAGTGTCTCTCCAAGTTCAATCATGAAGTGTTCATAAGCCAAGTAAATTTTAGATTCCAAATCTTCCCCTGATTGAGTATGATCCTTCCATAAGAAGATCTAATATGATCCCACATTTTCTTTGCAGTCTTTTGAGCATCAACACTACGAAGAATTAGGTTTGGTAATCCTAAGAGGATATATTCCATTGCAAGCTCATCAGCTTCATAGTGTAGAAGTTCTTCTGGATTCAAGTCTGCAACATAAGATAGCAATGTTCGCTTTGTTCATCTCTTGGTGGAATGGCATTTGGATCTCCGAGTACAATGACAGGAGGCATCTCAAATGGACCTTCCAAGATAACCTTCTTTAAGAACTTTCCATGTGGCTTCTTTAGATCACAAAACCTAAAGAACCTTATCACCCATTGATCGTAGTTTCCCGGAGTGAGCATTGGAGGTCTATCAAGTGATCCGACCTCATGAATTGATTGTTGGTTGCTTAAAGTTTCAAACATCTTTGCAAACCAAGTGGGTTCCTTCATAGTGATCCTTGATGGATGTTGAGTAAAGTCATTTGTGTATGGGGTTGAACTTGAAGACTTGGTGGTGGTTGAACCATTTGAGGTTGTGGATTTGCAGCAAGTTGTGGAGTATGTTGTTTGTTAAATTGTTGTTGATAAATTGCTTGTTGTTGATTCCATTGTTGATGTTGTGGAGTTAGTTGTTGTTGACGTTGAGGATGAGGATAAGTGTATGGGAAATAGTTAGAGTATGGTGGTTGTGACATGTTGATAAACTTGTGTTGGTAAAATGGATCTTTGTAGTCGAATGAACTTTTGTTGATGAAGTGTCCTTAGGCGTAGAAAAGACAAGAACCAAGTAGCACTTATACGTAAAAACACCAAAAGTTACGCGTAACAATAAGGAGTTACGCGTAGGATTTAGCTTACGCTAGTAGGAAAAACACTAAAGTTAGGCGTAGACAAAAGTTAGGAGTAGAAAGTTAGGCGTAGGATTATCTTATGCGTAAGACTAGGCTTAGGCGTAAGAAATATCTTATGCGTAGGATTTCTACGCCGTAGCTTATGCTTATGCGCAATTTTAGGGTTTTCTCAAATGATCTTTTACACTATCACAAAGGCAAAAGATATCCAAAGTCGACGTATTTTCTGACTTATCCAAGTAAGAAAACACGGAATAAACCACGAAAATGAAGATCAAACCAAGGAAGCACTTACGCATAGTTTTAGGGTTTTACTACGCCAGAGAATTACTCGAATTTTGATTTTGTCCAAAAGTGTTTCTAAACCAGCTTTTTGTGATGAAATAGCTTCAATATCACCAAAATAACACAAAAGTGTGACACTTGATGAACCAAAAGCTCTAAAAAAGCGATTTAGTAGGATAGAACCCTCGTTCAAAAACTCTATCAAAAACAACTATCCACGCATAAAGTTTGAAACTTTTTGCCAAAACAAGTATTTTAACACCTTAAAACGTTGAAAGTACAAGAATCTTGGATTAAAAAGTGTAAAAATTAAGTTTTTAAGCGAACCAAAGTATCACTCATTTTTACGCGTAAGACCAAGAAAAAAACTTCAAAAACAAACTTGTTCACCCAACTATTTGGCTATTGATACCACTGTTAGGTCACTAGTTTTACAAACACAAGCTTATAAGAAGAGATAGAGAGCGCATTGAACAAGAAACACAAACACACACACACGATATATAATAATCACGGTTAGCGTAGGAGTATGTGAAAGAAAATAACTTGAACAACCAACCTTCAAATGAAGGTTTACATAAGGTATTTATAGGCAAGGAGCTAGGGCAACACTCCTTCTCCTTCCCTTTCTCCTATGGGCTTGGGCCTAAGCTCATGGGCCTTCTACATAAGCTTAAGGCTAACAACAAACATAAAGGCCATAATAAGCTAACTATTACATATGAGTAACTAACACTTGAATAAGGTTTAGGAGTGATTCCAACACATAAGCTAAAGCTAATAGACACTTTTTAATGATAAGATTCATCTTACTTGTTTTGTCTAATACGATATAAGGTAATCCTACTTAAGATTTCCCTAATGCTTTTAACTAAACGCATAACTTTGCTTTCTCATCTTACGCTGTAGTGCTAATCCTACGCTGCGAACTAATATTGATGTTACGCTACATCTTTGGTGTTTTTATGCTTAAGTGGTACTTTTGCCTTTCCTCGTGGATTTCTACTAAGGATACTTCATCAAAAACGCTCATTCACTACAAAGATCCATTTAACAACACAAGTTTTCAACAACATGTCACAACCACCATACTCTAGCTATTTTCCTTACACTTATAATCAACAACAACAACAATAACTAAGTCCACAACATCAACAATAATTTAACATACAACAAATTATATCAACAACAATTAATCAACAACATACCTACAACTTTGCAAAAGAATTCCACAACCTCAAATGGTTCAAGCACCACCAAGTCTTCAAGTACAACCTTACACAAACTTCTACAATCAACATCCATCCAGGGGTACTATGAAGGAACCAACATGGTTTGGCAAGATGTGAGTTTTCTTAAGTAGCCAACAATCAATTCATGAAGCCGGGCTCACTTGATAGACCTCCAATGCTCACTCCGTGGAATTATGATCAATGGGTGATTAGCTTCTTTAGGTTTTGTGATCTAAAGAAGCCACATGGAAAGTTCTTAAAGAAAGTCATTATGGAAGGTCCATTTCGATGCCTACAATCGCCACACCCACGATCCGCATGCCAATCCACCAAGAGATGATGTCACCAACATTGCTACACATTGCAGAACTCACCGTGATCAACTTCTACATTTGAAGCTTCGAATTTAACTCAAGTAATGCAATACATCCTTTAGGACTACCAAATCCAATCCTTCTCAAGTGTTGATGCTCAAAAAGATCAGCAGTGTGCTGGGAACATATTCATCTTCTTATAAGGCACAACACTCAATCAAAAGACATGGAATCCAAAATCTACTTGGCTTATGAACACTTCATGATTGAACCAGGAGAGACATTAGAGTCATATCATCATCGCTTTCAGACATCATTAATGATTTGGACAAACACAATATCATCATGCCACAATAATCTGGCCAACACAAAGTTCCTAAGTAGTCTTGGTCCGAATGGGAAAAGTATGTCATTTTTCTCCTCAAGCTTAAAGAATATGCATCATGCTACCTACGGATTGTTTTATGATTATCTGAAGCCTCATCAAAAAGAAGTTGATAAGGAAAGGGATTATCCGTACAAACTGCTTCACCATCACTTCTGACAATCAACAACTTGCTTTTGTGGCTCAAACAAATATTCCTCTTTAACAAGCTCCTCAACCCGCTCCTCAACCAACTACAACTATCATACCTTATGATCCGTCACAACAAACAAACTCAACAAAATCAATTGGTTCCATACAACACCGCTCGCCTTCTTTACAAAGGAAGCCGATGAGGACTCCATGCCTTCGATGACGCAACAAGGATTTGTTATGATTAAGCAAAGCATTTGGTCGTTATACAAAAAATCCAACAATCGCATTCGTTCCTTATTTAATACAAGAAATCAGGCTGTTGTGAACAATGGACGTTGTTAGTTCAAAACCGTGGTTATGGTCGCCGATGGGAGGAGGTCAAGGGTTAAATGCTATGGGAAGGAATAACATGGTGCTCCGCACAGCCAGGGCTCAAGTGGTTGAACAGGAAATGCTCGAATGGGGTTAATGGTCTCGATGCCATAACCGTAATGAGATAGGGTCATCCGCTAATGCATGTCCTAAAACCGGACAAGAGGCAGCGCTTATTTCAAAGAGGCTTTGCTCTTGGCTCTTAAGGATGAAGCTGGTGGAACTCATACCAACAAGGAACAGCTTTATGGCGTATGCATTCCGATGATGATATGGAGGACTCAGAAGCTAATCGCAAAGAAGTTGATGTGATGGCACAAATGCAAGCTCTACACATGAGTGACACAGGCCCATCAGATGACACACCGACGCTTGTCTCGTGTACCAACAAACAATTATCATTAATGAACCTGATATCTCCGCCAACATCCCATCCACATAGATCGAGTTTTCAACATGAGCCTCTACATCTCATTCTCGATGATCCCTCAACTGTAACTCGATGTAGTTATATTTGATGATCAAGTTGACTCCGGAGTTATATTGAGGATCTAAATAATGACCATGTATGACCTCACGTTGAACAAAATGATTCTTGCTCGATCCGAATTTGAGCCCTAATTACATAGTTAAAGACCAAACAACCTTTAAAGGAACATTATGCATGATGTCAATTCAAACTAAAAGCAAAAATGCAATGTTAACAGTGGATAATGAATGCTTAATTCGACAAATCGAAGTTTTCAAAACTCAAGAACAACTGAAAAGGTTTTGAAGTTTTGCTAAATCTACATCAAAACGAAAAATCTATCTTGAACGACGATACGGTTCTGCTGTAGCTCAAGAATGTTGTTGTCTCAAATAGAACAACCTGAAACATTAACATAAACAAACAACTTAACGCCTTACTTTGGAAACTCAAAAACCAAGGCTGAAGTTGTTAACTTGTCAAAAACAGTTCTCTGAGTACAAAAAGCATTCATCGAAACGAATAGATAACTATCTCAAGGAAATTGTCCACTTACAACACAAAATCAAAGAGTTTCAAAATGTTGTTTATAAACATGGTGAGTCAATCACAACTATTCAAAATGTCTTTTATAAAATGGATATGGACCGACCTTACAGACAAACCTAAGTTTTCAAACAGCATTCAAACCAACCTTGGAAGCTTAAAGTAAGTAACATAGAATTGATGATTCAATTATGATCAAGTTGAATATAATCGCATGGAGGAATAAATTAGACGCATGATGACGAGTCTGGTCAAAAATGGAAAATGTCGTTTATAACAAAACCATTTAACTATTCAAAAGCCGCGAACTTTGTCACACAACAAGATACTTCAAACACACACCGTTGGTTATCACACTGGTTCAAAGTTAGTCCCCAACACAATGGTGCACAAATTAATGGTCCTTTACCTTCACTTAGTGAAGTAAAACTAAAGCCAAAGTTGTCGTGTTATCAAATACTTTGACACACTTTCTTATCTCGCATCAAACTCTTTTGGAACGCGGAAATTGAATTTCATTCAAATAAAAGTTGAACATTTTCACCGCCATTGGCACGCAGTGAACAAAGAGATATTCTTCATAAAAGAATTTTTACCCCATGTCAAAATTTGAAAAATTGTGCACTATATATTAGAAAGGATTTTCACAAGGAACTTGGTCTCATGAAAATAGTTTTCAGAAAACAAAACATCGATTTCAAATACAATACTAAACGAAAAAAGAAAATGTTGAGAAAAGATGTTGATCGACTCTTGGAAGATGTTATCTGTGCCGATATCCATAATCTGTGTTATTACAACTTTTGTATATGCATTTGATCATATCTCTCGCCGATTGTGGATAATCGTTGAAATGTTGAGAATACTGATAATGTGTGCATCAATCGAAGTCTTAAAAGCTGAAAATGAAATCGATTGTCAAACTAACTTTCAAATGCAATACGCCGTCTTAATTGGTGTCAAAAAGATATTCATGATCAACAACTTGTTTTTTCAACACAAAATCAGCTCAGTTGCAAAAATCTTTGATCCTAAAATTGAGCAATCGGATGATCAAAACGGTCTTTTTAGTGTCAAATCTCAAAATATGAACAAGAACTTGCAAAAGTTAAAAAGGAATATGGTGTCATATTTGATTTACTCAAACAGACTCGTGATGAAGCATCAAACAAACTTGATCATTATCTTGCATACACTAATGAAGTCATGAATTTTTTTCCGAAATCTTCGCTCTAAAAATCAAGATTTGGTGCACACTATTTTAAGTTAAGGAAATGTTAGGAAAGTATGAACAACTTCCTAGCATCATTAAGAGAATAGACCCGTAACACTTAGTAATCATGTCCCGAATACCTACCGACAAAACACAAGTTACTAATGTGCTTCCCTCTAATCAAACAAGACTAGTTGCCTTTTTCCAAACGTCCCAGACTTCAATGCTCTAGGAGCAATACAAGGAAGAATAGGAAGTCATGATCTAAGAAAAGACAATAAAGAATGCTGAAGTAGAAGAACATCGTAGGACTATGAATAAGACTCATGTTGCATCCACTTTTAGATATTACCGCAAATGTAATGAAAAAAGTGATGTAACTACTGAACCTTTAAGTACTTTTGATATTCACCGATGCATCTTGTGTTATTTGTCGTAAAAGTATGAATTCTGATTGTCATGATAAATGAGTTGCTAAAGCTATCTTGCTCGCTTACGGAATCCTAAGAATGGAATACCTCTAGGCCCACTAATGCTTCTAAGTCTGTGCTTGGTAAACCGCCTTCTTTAGATTCTAAAAATGATTCCATGTCCCCTCAGTTCCATCACCTCCAAGGATTGTTGTACCACCTAGTGCATTCACTAAGACTAAAGCTAAGACTAGTTGGAGATGGCGGAAATGGATACATAATACACTTGGATTTAAATGGATGCCTAAATCATTGATGTGTGTATTTCCCTACTATAACGCTTCGAACCCTCTAACACTCGTTCCACATCTACTTCTATTCCATCCGGTGGCTCGTGTCAATGGGTGATACTGATCATCCTTTCGATTGTTGATAGGATGCCCCGACACATGACAGCAACCTTAAATGTTATCAAACTTTGTTTCAAAGTTCATTGGCACCGCCGATTGGGAATGATCACTTTGGTACCATCATGGGCTACGACACATTAATGGCAACATCGAAATTAGTTGTGGTTTATTATGTGAAGGCCTCCGGTCACAATCTATTCTCGCTGGTCAATTTTGTGATGGAGACCTGGAAGTAGCTTTCAGGGAGAAAACTTGTTTCATTCGTGATCTACAAGGAAATGATCTTATGTCCGCCAACGCCATCCAGTCTCTACACTATCTCCATGCAAGACATGATCGCTTCATCTCCCATTTGTTTACTCTCAAAGGCTACATCTACAAAAATTCTTGGCTATGGCACCGGCCGTCATCACATCTAAACTTTCAAACCATCACCAATCTTGCACGCAACAAACTTGTTAGGTCTCCCAATTTCTGTGATTCCAAAGATCACCTATGCTCATCTTGTGAACAAGGAAAAGCGACTCGTGCTCATTTTCCTTCAAAGGTGGAACACGCTCTCAAAGATACTTCATCTTCTTCACATGGATTTGTGTGGCCCGATGCCAAGCATTCGATTAATGGCAACGCTACATCTTGGTAATTGTTGATGACTACTCAAGATGGACTGGTTTTCTTCGCAGAAAGATCAAGCTCCACAGATGATCATCACCTTCTCACTAAAAATTCAAATTGCTCGAACACCGCCTAACAAATTCATCGCATAAAAGGAACTCAATTTGTGAATCAAACTCTTTCGAATATTATGAGAAAGTGGGAATTGAGCATCAAACATCCATTGCCTCGCATACACCGCAACAAAACGGAGTTGTTGAAAGACGCAAAACCGCACGCTAGTGGAAGTCAAGAACGATGTTAATCAATGCTAAACTTCCAGACATTTTAAGTGTCAAGTGTTTCAATCGCATGCTACACTCAACCGCCAATGATTACAAAACGCCACAACAAAACACCATTTGAGCTTCCAC
>OU343222.1:277212252-277249990 GCA_910596185.1 Chrysanthemum makinoi
TTGGATTCTCCCCAAATATTAGTTCATCTTCATCTGATGAGTCTCCAAATGCTTCATGTATTAGTGTCTTGTATTGTTCCATTTTTAAGGATCTCTGTTGTATGTGTTTTTGTGTTTTTAGGGAGTGTTTGGCTAAGTACGACTGTACGAGTTATGGAGATGTTTGGGATTGTTTCTTTTCTCTTTTAAATTTAAAATAAACGCTTATAAAAATAGGTTGTGCTGAACGTAGCCGTAAGGCTGGTCATAATTGAGGGTGGACCTTATTATTGTCAACCGTTGCCCCATTGTGGCCATTCTTGAATTGGTCGGAAGGCAAGTTTGGACGAACTAGTTGTTAAGCAACCAAAGCGAAATATAGACACTTTTGACAAAATTTTGCACACCGTTGTCATTAAAAAAAAACTTTTTAAACTTTATTACTTTTACAATATTATAAATACTCTCACTTTAAAAAGATTAAATTAAAAAAAAATACATAAATAAAAAATAATAATAATAATAATAAGAAAGTACTCAAAAAGTGCCAAAATCTTTTGTATTCCCTTTTGGACAAATTTTCACTAATCTCCAAAATGGCCATGCGAACCATCACTCAAGAACTCCACCAAAATGTGACGTGTCCAACTACCAACACACCTTTTTATCTTCTTTTCCAAGATAACCTATGTGATTTGAAAGAACCACGGCTACTCAACCGCGCCGTGATGTGACATAAAGGTGACGCTGACTTTTTACTTTCGATATCCGATTAACTTTCCGATATCCGCTCTAGTTTTCAATTACTATCCGATCAGGTTTTGAATTAGTATCCGACATTTTTCACATACACACTCAATAATCACACTCAATTTATTGTTTTATCCTCCACGATACCGATGGTACTTTCTAACTTTTTTATTCATTGTTAGATCTAACTGGTGTTTGCCTTTTGGGTATTTCAAAACGTTACTTCTTTTTATTGTTGTTAATTTCTATTTATTCTTTGGTCGCTTTTAAGAAAATAAGTTGTTTTGAAGTGCTTATTAAAGTGCTTATTTGGTATTTTTCAAAGAAAATCAACTGCTTTGAAGTGTTTTTGGCTAATTTTTAAGAAAATAAGCAATTTTGAAAATGGGTTAAGTGCTTATACATGTTCCAGATAATCATGTTCCATGCAAATATATTAACATTGCTCAATGCTATTCTACAAGTTTATAAACTGTTCAAATTATAGTTTTAAGTTTGCTTAGGTCGAATTATTTGAAAAGTGTGAAACTAGTTATAAGCCTAGTATTCTGATGTATATAAGCTCATATTTGAATTGTTTAGAGAAGCCCATATTGCAAGTATAAGCCCATAAGTAAAAGTTCTTCTTAGCTTATTTCAGGTTCCAGATAATCTTGTTAACTAGGACCCAACGATGCTAATTCTTGTATCTTGTAATCTCTTTAGGAATATCATGCGAGGGTACATGTTAGAAGCAAACTCAATTACTTTCCACTAATGAAAGACAGACTAGGTTTGGAACCGATCTCAGACTGCTGACATGTTTTGGGCGGTGGCTGAATTTGGATTATGTTGACAATGAGGAGGTCTTATACATTTTATGCTTCATAAGTCTTCTCCGATAATGATCACTATGATTTACCCCTCATTTATAATGTTAACAATCATTTGCTACACTTTGTCGTCGTGAATTTTGCCTCATAACCGCATTCAAGTTTGGGATGGTCGCCTCGCAAGTTTAGAGAGGGTGATATCAGCCATGATCGCGTATTTCCGAGAAGATAGGTCGCTATGTTAAAAACATAGATCTTCTATCCGGTGATTGAGGATGAAGAGCGCTTTCCTAAACTATCGATGAAGACTCAATACCAGTTTGTTTTGTTATCTTTGGAAGTTATATTTATCTAGTTAGTGATCTCATGGTGATGATGTATATCTAAGGATGGTAGAAAATCTAGATGCTTGGGATGAGTTTGTTGGGAGAGCACATCCGGCTGAGTTATATACCGCCATTAGAAATGTGAACGAAATCATAAGGATGAGCACCATAAAGCATTGGAAAAGACCCAAAGTTTGTTCCATCGATTCATTGTCCGGATTTATTCTGTGTTTCGTCTCAGATTTTAGTCCAAATCATTCTCAAGTTATTTTATGCTAATATTTTGTTTGTCATTTGACTTATTCATTAACTTTTTGTAGATATGGATTCTAGAGTCTTCATCTCGCACACGATTGGTGGATTAATGACCGATACATCCCAGAGGATGTTCCCTGGTCGGCATTTTCCATTTCAAAATGGAGCTATACGTACCAACTTTTTCCGAGGTCGGCTAATGATATGCCAACTTTTTGCTAAATGTAAATGTATATATGTCAACTTTTTTCCTTTGATTGTAAGATTTATAAGTTCTTGTGTAGGTTAATTGCATATATGTTTGACATGTTTAATGCTTATCTAAGATGTTTTGTAATCTTAAATGCTTATCTAGTCTCAGAATTAGTTTATTTTTTTGTTTCTAAAGTTTATTTGTAATCTTAAATGCCTTAGGTCAAAAATCCAAATTATGACCTATATCCCAATACTAGGGCCAATCGAATGGTTTAGACAAAGTCAAATTTTTTAAGGTATACACCAAGAGCACCTCCTCCTGAATATGGGGGCGGTTTTGGTGATTATCTAAAAAATTGTCATCACGCACATCTAAGGACAAAGATAGAGAGGCACATCCACTTAGGCGTAGTTGATGCTTCGTGTTAAGGCTTTGGAGCGCTTATGCGACAGCTTTGTTGATTCTACCTTAAGAGATCAAGAGTTTGAAAGAACGGTCTACAAACCGAGAGTATTATTCATGTTAGTCTTGACAAAACCCTTTTCTACGTATGCCCCAATTTAACTAATGTCTAATTATCATGTTTTGCAAAAACTTTGTGATGCAAGATATTACTCTAAAACAAAAGTCGGACACGAAAGCACAAAGTTACCTCATCTGCTCAAAAGGTATACATATACATATATATTTATCTTTTCTTGTCATATACTTAGTATGTGCACACATGTTACAGATAACGTGGAGTGTGATCCGGTGACGCGTATTGTAGTAATCTAGATGGTGGTTGAATTATTTGATTCGCTTATTCAACATCCAACAAACACACCGCCAATGGATTTGTAGATGGTTTGATAATTTCTCTCGAAGTTTATGTGGTAATTGATGTCTACAACTTTCAAATTATTCTTATTTGTCTTGTACCTTTCATTATAACTTCTTTCATAACTTTACGTAATGGTGGCGAAGGACAAATTGTTCGATGAAGATTTATCCGAGGTGATCACGTACATGTTTTCAAGAATATATTAACTCTTTCAAGACTATCTTAGACAATAACAACGCATTTTTGTTATGTAATTGCGGATGATTGTGTGAAGGTCGAAAAGCAAGTCCGATATTTATAGGTGGCAGAGCAGAGGAAACAGAGGACTAAACTGATTTTAAAGAAAAGAGGATGAAGAGTATAGAGCATAGTAATTCCAACACATGAAACTTGCTTTACAAATGACGTGGAACTTTCAAGAGGAGGTATGTCAACGGGTCGCCTCGCAGATGGAACCATGGAGTTATTACCTTTATACGCCCTAGCGGATGCACTAAAGAAACGCATAAATGTCCTTGATTCATGATTCAAAGGTGCAAGATCTCAACCGGAAAGAGGTATTACCTTTATGAATCTGCAACTACATCATCAAATATTGGCTTAATTAAGTCTTATAATTCAACTTTAACCTGTTTTGTTTAGGAACCAAGCCGTCCATTCAAATGTATTGATAAAATTTCATGTACTTTTGAGTTGGAGATGTTTCGACACCTCGCGCACTCGCTGTAAGTTTCCTTGGTATAGTGACGCTATCGTTGATCGCATTCTCGGGATGCTAGTTGGGTTTGACGATAAACGGTAGGTTGGTTACTTGACGAGGTACGTTAAAATAACCATTTACGATATTTTGGATAAAACTATTTTTCGCTATATGTAAAGTTTTTGTTGAATTGGCCTTTTATTGCCTACAAAGACATTGAACTTTGGGTATGGTATATGTGGTATTTCATACCATCTTCCGCATTGGTCGCTGGTTAGTTGCTACTTTTAACGCTTCTACTTCAAGACTCAATGCCACCGCTTTATGCAACCGTGATATTTACCCATTTCGCGGAGGAATGTGGAACACGTATTCATTGGTAACCAATCTTTTAGAATATGATAGTTTAATTATGTGGATTATATCAATTTTGTTTTTAAACATTGTGGTGGTCTTCATACCCATAAATGAACCCAAGAAACATTGGTCCCTAGCGCAGCTTTGACATTAAACTGAATCTACATTCTATGACAAAGGAAGGATATCAAGAACCCGAACTCGTCCGTGGTATTTGAATATGAGGAGGTGTTTGGAAGTAAGCTTCCGGTAGTTCTAGAGAAGACCGATGTGTTTGCAAGCAAAGGAATCGATCCCCTAGAATACAACATTAAGTTTAGGAATGCACGTAACGCCCCGCTGTGGTGGGGTATTTGGTGATCTGCCTTTGTATGCTTATTTCTTTGTGTTAGTGATTTTTGAAGCCCGATTGTTTAAATTTGTTTTTTACATAGTTTTAAGCCTTATTTCTTTAATGTTGTATTTAATAGTGTATAGGTAAATGATGTAGGCTAGTGTTTTTCCTACTTAGTTTGGAATTCATAACGTGTACTTAACTCATACACAAGCATGTTAGCCTAGGAGTCCTTGCATAGAAGTATAATGATATAGTATACCAATCGACCTTACATGATTAACCTAGTGTTACTTAAACCAACTACATACATACATCATATATTCATACATGTAACCAGAAGTGTTGCATAAGCATAAAACATTTCATTGATATATTTGGTTACAACAGTTTTATTAAATTTGGTTTAAGTGATACTTAAAACCAATATATACATACATCATATATTCATACATGTAACTGCACACATCACTTTCGTGAACTAGGAAATCACATTTACCTCTTTTTCCTTTTTTCTTTGTATCATCATTAATGCAAAATGGTTGACTTGCCTGTTAGATTCTCATTCTTTTTAGGTTGCTTCCCAACAATAGTGTTATCGCTATAGACCCGCAAATTATGTATGTGGTTGCTTAAGTTTAACACCGCCACTGTTCTATAACTTTTCTTGTTCCCGATCGTATATCTGTTTCTTTAGTTCTTCTAGCACTTCAAATGTAATCGGTAACTTGGTTCAAGATTTGGTCCATACAATTCATATATCTCAGAAACATTACTCTCTTGCTACCTTTATTGACCACTCCCTATCATCATGATTATGCTCAAACGTAACTCTTTTACCACTCATTTTTTCAGTTATTTGTTTTTGTTATAGATGTGTGACTAAAATGCAAGTAATTCTATGGCCTTATATATTGTAGGATCAAATTGTTTTTAGTCACTATTTTAGTCAAAACAGCCTTTTTGCATCATTAATTTCTGCATCATGATCAGATTTTCATGACGCAAATAATTTTGCATAAATATTTGAGTCATTTTAATCACATTTGCGAGTCAAGCTGTGTTAACTGCTACTTGTTAGTCCAATACATGTTATCTTTATGCATGATTTTAATTTGTTGTTTCTTGTTCTCTAAAAGATTATCTCATGGGATGCCATTGGTTGTTGAAGATGCCGTCCGCATACCTTGCATATCGAGAACAGAGCCTGCTTCTATTTCAAGCACAAGATATTTGTGTAGGTGTGATTGTTGTTGTGACTGCTACCTTGGGCAAAAGTTACATTGTGTTTTGTTTTGTTAACTTGCTTTTTGGCCAAAAACTTATTTGTGTTGCTTTGGGTATGCTATGTTTGTTAACCGTGATATTGAAAGTTTGATGATCGTGGTTTGTTTCAATTGAACCATGTAGCAAATAATCGCCTTTAAAGCTAAAACTTGCAACTTTCATTAAAAGTCTAATGTCGCTTTGCCATACACACTAAAAACTAAAGTATGCCACTCTATGGGTCATCCAAAATGTAGTAGACTTGTTTTTCTCACATTTGGCATTGCTTGCCGAGCTTCTTCATCGTGTAGCTTTTGCCTAAAAATTGTGTAAATCAATTTATGAGTTAATAATCAGATCCTAAATAATGAGCTTTAAATAACAATACATAACTTACTTTTTCTTGGCATGTCAAAGAATCCTTTTCGGTGTGTCCAACATTACCGACCTTCCACACTTAACCGTACCGGTTCCTCTCGATCTAATACCATCTTTGTTCTTGGGTCTACCTAGATTAGTTTAGCCATAAGTGGCGGCTTAACAACTTGCAAGTAACTAGACACCGCCAACTTGAAACTTCTCCAACAGATATTACCAAGTCTTGGTACGTAGCTTTAAGCTCAATTTTCCTAAACCATTCTTTTGCCAAATGATTACAACCCATTCCCATAACTCTACAAACCGCTAAACATGACCACAAGGCAAAGCGTAAACTTGCCATTTTCTACATGTGTGTGAACGTTGACCTAAATCCACTATATGTATATTTTGTCGATCATCGACCGGTAAACTCGCTCATCTCAATCCCGCACAAATTCAATGAACGCTTTAACATTCGGGTTCATTTTGGTTGCCCACTCACTTAGTTCATCCATTTGTGCATCTAAATTATAATATTCGTTAGTATTTTTGATTAAAACAATAAATAAGGTAAATAGTTTACTTTAGGAAAAATTACATAAACCGCTGCACTTTATATTTTTCTCGATCATTGAAGTACCACTTTGGACAAGGGCCACTACCCATTAGGTTAGTGATGGGTACTTTTCGACATCTCTTGTTAACGAATTGATTGACTCGGCTCATTAGATGTCATGTAATTGTAACGATTAGCAATGAATATGCCCTAGATCACCTTTCAACCCCTGGGCCATCGCTTGTCAGGCTTTTTTCCCTTAACCTCTTCTAATGCTCTATTAAAATCATCATCATTAAGTAGGCTTTGCACACCTTCCAATATAAAGCCTTATGCTTTTTACTCTTCAAGTTACAATTCATCATCAAATGCCTACAACAATGCCCATGGAATGCATTTGGGAAAACAGATTCACATGCAGATTGTATTGCTACATGTCGAATATGATAGCAACTGAACTTCACCAATGCATTCTCTCAATTTTGACAAAACCATGTCCACGATCACCGGGCCTCACCCCGAGACACCTGCTTGTAAATGTATAATTTGATTATTCCTGCCCATTCCAATCAGCCAGAGATTTGTTCCAAGGTAAGTACCTTTAAGATGAGTTGCATCAATTATTAACAATGGTCGTGATATGGTGTAAAGTCAATCTAATTAATTATTAAACGTTAGTTATATGATAATAATACTCAACAAAAATAAATTTAATATTAAAAATATATATATATGATTACCGTTACACCAAAAGCTATGAAACCATCTTAAACCCGCTTCATCATCGCAGATCAATATGTGTTACGCACCGCCATTTGTCAATTCTAAATTATGACAATAAACCAGAATCGCTCAAAAGATGCTTTCAAAATCACCGCCGTTGCGATCCAATGCCACATTTTTTGATCTCCATGCTTGTTTGTAACTAATATCGATGTTGAATTCTAGGTTTATGTCGCTTTGTATGTCCTTTGCCGATATATACTACCGTTGTCTTGAACTTAGGTACTAGTAAATGACCCAACAAGTTTTCGTGAGAAGACAGTGATGCATACCTATTTTAGTTTTTGAACAAGTGTGATGGTCGTTCACCATTCCTAATTCCCATTCACTACTAAATTTGCACTTATTTGAAATTATTTTCCATTTGCAACCCTCATGCACACAAATTACATCATACCTTACCGGATCTGACATTTTCAACCTTAAATTCATAACCATCTAAAAGAGCTTTATAACCAATTTTATTCATAACACATTTTTATTATCAAATTTTCACCCTTTCCAAAATACATCTAGCATGATCAACTTTTCTCCTTTGGAGTTTTATAATAGGTTGTGGATCCTGATGATTGTGAATGTTGTTTATAGTATTCATTTGCCAATTATGCTCAAACTTTTCTCTTGCCATAAAATCATTATGGCAATCAAAATTTTCTTTTCGGGTAATTTTGAATCATTGTAAATATTGTATTGTTGGTTTAAATTACGGTGATTTCAAATATTCTTGTTTTGGTATTCGAATCATTGTAAACAAGTATTGTGGGTTTAAATAGAAAGGAGATAAAGGAACGTTAAGATCTATACCCAAAGAACTAGAAGAAGAAGGATTTCCACAGAGTAGCATTGCTCAATCTTTGCAATAAAAATAGTATGTATGTACCTTTTCCTTTCTAAATTTCGTTTTGTAAAATCTCACATCATCATCATCTACAATGTGGACACACTTTGTACCAACTTTATCGTGAACATGAGGTTGCACGTATCGTTAAACTTGTATTTTTTCTCACAATAGCTACCATGATCAGTAAGTATTTTTTTAAGGCAAACACCAAAAGTCATTCCTCCAACCAAATATACACTAAATTCGACCATTCTCCCATTTCTTTTGAGTGAACAATCTAATTCTTTCTAAAAGTAAATTTGTTATATATACTTTCACAGTAAATTCATGTATGCTTGGTCATGACTTTTAAAATAAATGTAGTATTTAAGTTAGTAGATACCACTACTTGACCCACTCGCTAATTTACCTATAGAATTAATTGACACATTAATACGATTTAATATGCATCGCTACATATGTGCTAAGTAATGTGAATTTAAACGATACTGAATAAATGAAAAACCTAATGTAGTATAATTAATGACCTGGATACTGACCACTTTAATTCCACCTCGGCCACTCCACCTACATGGATGGTGATGTAAGTAATTAATTGTACAAATTAATATGCATTTAATATCGTATCTACTACATATGTGCGTTAGTTGTGAATTTAAATGATATGAATAAATGTAAAACCTAATGTAGCATTAGGCGATCTGACTACTTAGACCACTCACTACTAAGCAATGAGACTGTAAAGTAATTAATTCAGTACATTTGATTAATATGCATTTAATATTGATCTACTACATATGTGTGTTAAGGAATTTAAATTGATACTTAATTAAAACTTGAAACCTAATGTAGAATTAATGACCTGACACTGACTATTACTCATCGACCCTGACGGCAATTTAATCTACTACGTAAGTAGATGTAGTAATTAATTGTACACATTAATATGCATTTAATATTGCATCTACTACATATGCTACAAGTTGTGAATTTAAATGATATAAATAAATGTAAAACCTAATGTAACAATTAATGACCTGATACTTGACTACTCCTCGACCGACCTACACTGACCTATGGTTGGGTAGATGTAGTAATTAATTGTACAAATTAATATGCATTTAATATCAGATCTACTACGTGACAAGTGTTAGTTGTGAATTTAAATGATATAAATAAACGTAAAACCTAATTTAGTAATTAATGCACTTGATACTCACCACTCGACCGACCACTACCCGCCATGGTTAGGAGAGTAGTGAATTAATCAGACAAAATATGCATTTAATATTGATCTACTACATATGCTGTTAGTTGTGAATTTAAATGATATGAATAACAAAACCTAACGTAGAAAATTAATGCAATGATACTGACTACTCGACCGACAGGTACTCGACCTATGGTTGGGTAGATGTAGTAATTAATTGTACAAATTAATATGAATTTAATATTGCATCTACTACATATGTACAAGTAGTGAAGGATTTTAGTTCATTCAATATTCCAACGCCACTTTTGTTTCTGTTACATAAATACGCACCCCCACCCACACACAAATACATCTTATTCTTCCACTCTTCTTATCTTCGATTTTAGAGTAAACATTTGCAGATTCTAGAGCCATAATGCATTGTTTTACTTTATAGAAGAACTAACGTTATTACATCTGGACAAATGAAACCCCGGAAGACGCTTTATGGATCTGTGATCATGTAAGTGTTATTTTGTAAAAAACTAGGTTACAATTTCAAATAATTAATATGTTACCTTTCTTGTTTATTAGGTATAGTAGATTGACTTGATCCCCGATAGCCATCGCGTCAGAACAATTATCCAGTGTCTATTGAGAAAGTAAGAAACAAAAAAGCTAAGCTCAATTGTTAGAAGCACAAAGTGGAAAGCAAAAGAACGAAGAAGTTTGTTGGTTTTGGTGGTTATCATTTATAGCTTTTGAATTTTTTAAGTTGTTTGGTTAATTTAGTGGTTGTATTTTTCAACAAAGAATGAAGAAGTTGTATATGTTAATTTTAATGTTTGTATTGCAGTTGTTTGCTAATGTATGAATTTGTTTGTTGTTGATTCAAGTTCAAATTTAAAAACGAAATTTATAAATACCCATTCAAGTCATACAATCATGTCATACACTTAACACATACACAACTCATATACTCAACTCACACACGGATTTTCAAAAATGTCATACAAAATATTTTCTCAACAATTCCTAGTCCACCTCAAAATGAGCATGTTTTGACGCTCACCAATATCTCTTCCCGGTATTCACAAATGAAAATGAAGTAGCAAACGCTCAACCGTAGTTACGCGGGTAATCCCAAATGAAAATGAAGCGAAAACGCCCCACTTGAAAAGGACCCACCTTTGGAATAATGCATCCCAATCCATTGGCTAACTCAGGATCAACTTCACTACTTGAACAAGATATGCAAGTACTCATTGAGTTTGAACTAGCCGAGGAACGTGAGGAAGCTGCCGTATGGAAAGCTCGCGTAGGAGAAGTCGTCAGAGGGAGCGGACAATTTGAATATCGATGGAAATGGGGCTTGGACCTGAGCAATCATATACTTCTAGTGACGATTGGGTCTCCGATGATTCCTTTTTTTAATTTCTTGTTTTATTATGAGAACAATGTATTTCATGTCCTATCATCTAATTTCATGTCCGTTAATCTAGTTATTAAATAAATTGTTAGTGTTTGTAAGAAATATTTGAATATAAGTGGGACGAGTAGTCGAAGTATTCCGCATTAATTACTACATTAATTTTTAAACCAAACACATATTTATTCATATCACTTAATACCAAAACTAACACACATATGTAGTAGGTGCAATACTAAATGCATATTTATGTGGACATTTAATTACCACATCTTCCAACAATAGGTCGAAAGAAATATTTGGCCGAAGTAGCCTGAAAGTATCCAAAGGCATTAAGTACTACATTAGGTTTTACATTTATTTATATCATTTAAATTTACAACTAACACACATATGTAGTACATGCAATATTAAATGCATATTAATTTGTTATATTAATTACTACATCTACCCAACCATAGGTCGAGTACCGCTTGCCGAAGTAGTGAAAGTATCAAATGCATTAATTACTACATTAATTTTAAACCAAAATTTATTAATGTATAGTTGATGCACATTTCTAATTAACGACAGTAAATTTGTTATATTTAAAAACTAAAATTTCGAATTAATTGATTTACTACAACATAAGTTATACTACAACATAAGTTATACCATTAATTTTTAAACCAAACTAGTAATATTTATTCATAACTTAATATCAAACTTTCTAATTAATGTAGGTTGATTCAATTTCTAATTAACGAGTAAACAAATTTGTCATATGTGGAAAAAACTAAAAATTTCGAATTAATGATTTACTTCCAAACAATATAAGTTATACTACAACAAAATTCTAGAATCCTAATACATAAAAACAAACTTTCTCAATTAATGTATAGTTGATTCACATTTCAATTAACGAAAGAAATTTGTTATATGTAAAAACTAAAATTTCGAATTAATTGATTACCACAACATAAGTTATACTACAACATAAGTTATACTACAACCAAACTAGTAACTAGACACATAACAAACTTTCGAATTAATGTATAGTTGATTCACATTTCGAATTAACGAGTAAATTTGTTATATGTAAAAACTAAAATTTCGAATTAATTGATTTACTACAACATAAGTTATACTACAACCAAACTAGTAACTAGACACATAACAAACTACATTCGTTAAGTGAAAAGTCATTCGATCAAACACCAATGGTTACATAAATATTCCACTTCCAAGCACCACCATCACCGCTTGCCACTTTCAAGAACCTCATCGTTGGATAAAACCTTGACCAAATTTTTTTATTGTGATGTTAAGATAATGATTGCCGATTGTTTGGGAGAAAATACGTAAACATTTTGAAGTATCAAGACAGCTCGACGTAAATTGGTTTTAAACCTCTCATCATTAACAACTTTGTGATGTATTGAACCCGACATAAACCCCTAAACGTCTTTCAATGTTACTTTTAGATCACCCAAAACATTCAGAGTACAAGACTTGATTATAGCAACAACCTTTTCAAGTTTCCCTTTTTAAGAAATTTTTTGATATCGGCAAAACAACCAACAATGATCCCGCCATCAACATTCATAAACTCAACCAAGCTTAACCCATGGACCACTTTTAAAATCCGAATACTTAACCAAATCGTCAACAACTTTCCTAATAAACTCCTCGTGATCATTACACCATCGTCCACACCATCCCGAATACCTGCAGACCGGTATTTTTCTAACAGGCTTTTCAACATAATTATCAACTTGAGAGGATATTGTGTTTTGTGTTGTGGCTGATAATCGGAGATAGAGTCGCCTATATCAAGTAATTCTTCCCACTCGTAATTTGGTGGTGAATTCATTGCATAGCTTTTAAGGTTTGGTAATCTTATCATATGTTTCTCACCTCTATTTATATAATTATCATATACCCCATCACATTAATTATATTATGTGTTAGTTGGGAAAAGGTTAGTTGTTGTAATTAATACATCAATATTAATGTAATCAATTAATAGGTGTTAGTTGTTGTAGTTAATACATGTTAGGATACTCGACCATCACTACTCGACCACCGACTTTGAATTAGATCTATTATCCATCGTAATGTCCATTCAGATCACTATATTAATCCTTTTTTTTGTTATTTACACACTTCATTTGTGTTTGTTCACTAATACTAGAAGAATTTGTATTACACTTCACTAATATTTCGTAACGCTTTACGCATTTATTTTTGGTCAATTTATTTTTGTTAATTCGATTTTTTCAATTAAAACAACATGTCTAATATTTCTAATGATATTGTATTCAAGTTTTCAATAAAAGCATATTCTACGTCTTTCCCCTAAGGTACGCATGTGGAAAAATTATTGAAATTAAACTATCTATGTCTAAAACGTTGTCGTATTCCCAAATGTGCTACATGTTGTTAGAAAAAATAAAAGAGGATATTTGGGCTTGGTTTTATTGTATACCAAAATGTAGCTTGGAAGAAGGTTTGACTATAGTGGAAAGTGATAGAGATGTTAAGAAGATGTATGAATTGGCTCAACTACACGGGAAAATTGAGGTATATGTTTCCCATACTCCTCAAGCATTCCTAGTTGATTACTATCACAAAACTTCGTGAAAGATGAGTTTGATAAGGAGGTGACAACACAATTAAAAAACCATGATAAAAGAAAGAAAGGTTTTCATTGTATGTCGTTGGAAGAGGTTAGTGCATGGGAAAATGAAGAATCTCAATCACCGGCTTACTTAAGATCACCGCATGAAAAGCCGTTTAAAGAAGCTAGTCTATTTACACCAAGGATGCTTTTTGATGATTTTGATGATGCAGCTCATGATGAATTTGATGAAGGTTCTAGTGCTCTTCCTTATGTGTCCAATAACGGTGATAACAATAATTTATGATGGGCATTTTTAATTGTAATTTATGATGGTTATGTTTCATTGCCTTGTTTGTTTTAATTTAGGTACTAGTGCTTTTATTTAACATATGTTAATTCTTGTGGGTCATCCAAGATCGTGTAATGTATTAGTTGGTATTTAATGTTATCAAGATATTATGGTCTCTAACAAGGATTATAGTCAAAAAGATTGAAGCGACATATATATATATATAAATATATATATATATATATATATATATATATATATATATATATATATATATATATATATATCATTTTTGGGTTGTATATAGGAAATTTGGGAGGGGGTTTGAAAGTAATTGAAATATAAGGTTATTTGTGTCATTCTTTTATTTTTGTATTAGTTCATACTTCATAGTGTAAGGATTTTCTATTGTAAGTTTCATTTTTTTTCAAATGCTGGGCTTCAGCTTATCTTTTGTAATCATTCTCTTCGATCACGGTTTTATGCTTTAATTAATTTTGGGGAGAGTAAAAATGTGTTGGATTTGTCTACTTATACGTGTAATAATAATTGAAACCCTACCTAATCTCTTAATTTTCATCTATTTTACTGTATACACAACCCCAAATCCCAAATCAACGCCTTGCAAAATCAATGGCAAACCAAACACCAAATCTAGATGAGTTACGTGTCGCTAGTGGTTCCGGCGATATTGCAACCATGATCAAGCATCTCTTCAATAACAAGGAAGTGTGGAGCACAAGCTCGCCTAGTGAAATTGGAACTAATATGCAGAGAACTAGGCGATGTGCTTGGGAAGCTGGGAAGGACAAGGAGCTCCATTATCTTGGCCCAAACCATGAGAAAGGGTGGATGCTATATCATGTCCGTGAAGATGAATGTAGATGATCGTGATATTTTGCAAGGCCTGAAGCTTCGTTCATTTGATTCGTAATGGGATTGAGCAGAAGCAAGATGGTGTGACCCTCATGGAGATTGACGAAGACTTGATCGGTGTTTAGTGACATCGTGACTTTTGTGTTGAAGCTTTTTGGTTTTCAAGTGGTCTAACTATGTGAATGTCTTTTGGGTATGGATTAGTAATTTGGTTTGTATGGTATATTTATATATAACTCTTATGTAATTATAGTTTGGGTTATGGTTTCTAATATGCCGGTAATGAAGTTATACGTATTTGGATGATAATTAGTCGAATTTAGGTTATGTAATGAAATGATTATGCTGGTAATGAATCGTTATAATATTTAGTTTATCCTTATTGATTTTGTTGTCATTTTGTATATGCAATTCTAGTGTAGATGTTGTTTCAGTTTTGTTAATCACATTGTAATGGAATTAGGTTTTAATGGTCAATTTTAGGCACTTGTGGGTCAATTTTAGAAAGTTGGTTTGACAACATGGATTAATATAGGAGTTGGTCAATTTTTAGAAAGGGTCACTTTTAGAAAGGACATGTTGTTGTTCTAAAGTGGGTAAGTTTTTAGATTTTTGTTTAATGGTCACTTTTAAATGTGCCTAAAATGGGTCACTTTTAGGAACTTGTTGGTCATGTCTTTTGATGATTTTATGGATTTACATATTCACCTTGTGTGTCATATGGTGTTTTGATCACTGAAGGAAAATATACTAAGACACGTCTTCTAAATTCGATGGATTATGGTTGTAATGTTTTGGAAGTGATTTTGAGGGTATTTATGTGGACGTTTGATTATACTAAGACACTATAGATGCACATCATTTTGACCTTGGCACCGCTTGCTATAAATAGTGCTGCTTAACTGTCATCATGTAAGGTAAACATGTTTGTTTGATGGTTCATGGTTTTAGGATAAGAAACTATTGTTTTCCTTCTTTTACCTGTATGCATCAAGATTGTATATGGAAAAATATAGGTCATGGTTTTATGCAATCTTGCTCTTTTTCATTCATTGTCTGTCCAATGACAACTATGAGGACTTAGATGGGTAACTAGAATAGTGGAGTCATGGTTTTATGCAAAAGTTTAAATGATTCTTGCTCTGTCTGATAGACCATAACTCCAATATCATGTGATTTTGGGTTCGAGTTGCTTCTTTAACTTTTCGTTTGAGTCTGTTCACTTGTTTTGCAACTGTGAAACATAACACAAGTATTGATTGGATCCGTCTGCTGGTTCTGTCTAACCGCAAATTTTGCATCCAAATTCTAGTTCTTTTGTGCATGTATGCTTTAAGTTAACTAGATAGACGTTCAAATATTTGTTTTGTATTTGCGTATATGAAGTCCATAATGAAGTCCATAAAAGGTTTGGTTCTTTTCTATGCTGCATGGATAACTAATTGATTAATCGATGTAAATATATATGTTGCAATTGTATAATAAAGGTTTTGAGTAGTCGTGTTTAAGTTAATTTTTTTCTTCAAGAGTATTATTCCAAATTCAGTGGATGTTTATACGTATGTTATAACAAATAAAATCATGTTCAACATATATCATGTTCAACACTTATTTTTGTTCATTATCCAAAGTAACTTGAAAAGTCAAATAGCCAAACTAACTTCTTAATTAACTTCACATTAAGTTAAACCACCTACATTATTTTCTACACCGAGTTCGAGTAAACCTTGACTACTTTGTTCCTTATTTAGTTACTAGTCTACTTATCACATCACAAAAAGTGATTATCACAATTATCACTGTTTTTCCGCAATACAGAAAACGCAATCTCCAACACCTAACCTAACAATATCAATGTTACATGCAATAGTATATCATTATTTACAAAAACCTAGTTAATGGTAATAGCATATAATTTCACCTAGTTAATGGTAATAGCATATATGTCACATTGAATGAGACAAACAGATTTAACTGGATGAGATGATTAAACAAAATTGTTTTCAACAATACATATGTCACATTGGTTTACAAAACATACAACATTCGCATTTAATAGATTATGCTCAGGCTACCTACTACCAACTACTACAGTTCCAACAACGAAAGTACAAAATACATTTGCAACTACTATTACAGTTTCAACTACCAAAGTACCAAACTACTACCAAAGTACCAAAGTTTTGCCAAACTACAAAATACATTTGCAACTACCAGTTGAGTTATTTGAACTTGTACATCAATGAGTTATTTCTACCAACTACTACACTTCTCACCTTTCAATACCACATTTCAACCCCAAACTTCAATCATTTGTGCAAAGGTAGTTCAATCTTGTACTTCCAAAGAAATCTACCAAACGCTCCCTATATGCCAAAGCTGCCAAAGTAGTATTACCGACCGCCAATGGAAGATTATTCGACAACCTATACAAGTTTATCATCACCCAGATACCGCAGTCACCATAAAGAGGGCCTTGCCTTGGCACATTATCCGCATAACGGTGATGGAGTAATGTTTTGGATCAATGCCCTTCTTTCCATTACTCGGTTTGTTGTAAAAACTTAGGAATTTTATATTCAAAACATCTCCTCATATTGATCCACCATTCTCGATTTTCAACTAGAGGCCGGAGAGGTGTCACATAGATTGTTATGACACCAGAGCGTAGATGGAGTTCTCCCAGAACCCAATGTACATTATCTTCATTGATTGGAAAATAGACCTACAATATTGGTGAACAAACATAAGACAACAAAACGATATTGTATTTAAAATTTTGTATCCAAGGGCTCAGATTTGCTCCAAAGAAGCACACACTCACCCCAAGCTCCATTTGTCTCTCCAAAGAAACTCACACAGGGGGTTTGGGTCAAGGCCGAAAGGGTGAAATAATTGTTTTTAACCCTTTTTACTTACCTAGTCAAACTTCTTTTAGGAGTCTTAGGTTAGTGTGAATGTTAGAGAAAGGTTGCATAAGTTTTGGTAGGATTTCGTAAGAAAAAGAGCTTAACTGTTTTTCTCAGATCGCACAGGGACAACAAAGATTACTCCCGTTATGGGCCCTTTTTCTTAGTCTAATTGGTACTCAAATTGTGCAAACTTTGTTTTTATTAAATCCTTGTATGCCCATCTAATTTTAGTTTCAGTTTAGTGCACTATAATCACCCCTAGCATAGTATAAAGTCGAAGTTAAAACTGCTTTTGCACAAATTCCGCTCTCGACGATCGTAGGTTACTTTCTTAGGATGGCCCTAAAACACACACCAAAGCTTATTTTTAACTGTCTAGATGCCCTTTCCATCACCAAGTTACGTTTTTAGGATTACCACTACTCTAACTTTGTTTTTGTAGTTTGATTTTGGTTTTGAAAGTCTTTTTTCAAATACAAAATAAGCTCCAAAAAAAATTTCACATTTTATTTCACTACTTTCAACCATATATAGCGAATGTTTTATGTGTGATCATCGCGAAAACTAAAGGTTAGTTATTATGGTCATGCCTGATTGTGATCTAGGAAATACTACATATCAATTAGAACCATGAAATACTACTATACGACTATCAAAAATTTCTTAAACACACCTTTTCCACAGATTCAAAGAAACCAGGGAGACCATAAGTTACCTCTCAAGATAAAAACCCGGCATCCCGTTGGTAAGAATCATGGAGCTAAAAATGGACCCGCCATTGCCCAATCAACATCGGCAGGTCTAAAATGCCATAGAAACATTATCCATAGATCAAGGTGCTGCCAAAAAAAATAAAAATAAAAATAAAAAAGTAGTTAACATTATCCATAAATCTTAAAAATTGTTAACATGAAATTTACCGTACGTAAAGCCATCCATTTCTATACTTCCTGATGCCCAACAACCTTTCCCAAAAATCATGATATGCATATATGCCATCTCCTCCCCATGGAAAATAAAATCTCCTGTCCTCCTTTTCATTCAAAAAATCCATAATTTCTTTTGGCACAATCACTCTTAATTGTCGCGAACCAGTAGGACGAGTTAGATCCTTCAGATATATCATACGTAATTGTCTAGTCCAAAGTACTTAACCAACGTTACAAAATCTTAAATAAATAATAAGTAAAATAAGTTACCTCATTCCACGGGGGAATCACTTCACCACCATGTGAAACCAACGACTGAAAACGCTTTACACATTTCTTCTTCCTAGCACGGACTTTAGGCTTTTGTGGAGTGGTTGAAGGTTGGTTCATGTACGGGTCTTGAAGATACCGCCGCTCTAGTCTCTCTGCAACATTAACCGGTATCTTTTAATAGATGCCCGCCACCATAACAAGAGATATCAACTAATTCTCATTATCGTCATTGCTAGGGGTACAACTGATCATTCATTGCCGATTTATCCCGATCATCATTCCTAGGAACAGATCGGATGTTTCGCTAAGCATTTCTCCACATCATCATTACTAGGAACATAATCTCGATCCTTCATTGAAGGAGACTGCAAATCATTGTCTTTTTGCTATATTAAAAAAAATTAGAATAAAAAGATTGTGTTATTTGATTTTAAAACCAAAAAACTTAATGTTAAATTTACCTTTTCAGGAGTAGTAAATACATATATTTGCATAAGAGTCTCCACTGCCATTAAATCTTGTTCCTGAAGCGGATTACCCGTATTCTTCAATGCCCCTTCTTCCTCTTGTTCCTCTACTACCTGTTGAAATACAAGTAATCAAGCCATTCTATTTAAGTAAACTGATATATGATCAAATAAACATGTTTTGGTGTGTCAAACGGTGAATATGGTTAAACTGACTACCGATTATCAAACGGTGTGTCAAACATGTTTTTATATTCTAATCAAATAATTCAGTTCACCGTTGATTCCACCGTCATAATATTCCATTTCCTTTGGATCATGTTGAATATCCATGTCAGGATGCAATTTGACATCATTATCAAATGCATTTGAGGGTGCATAAAGAAGTATAAATAAAATATAACGTTATTGTATGACGAGTGTTATGTAATAATATCCATAGTCTCGTTATGTAATAATATTACCTTTTCTTCATTTGCATTGTCGATTCAAGAGAGGGTCGTGATACATATAAATAAGAGAAAGAAAAAAAATTAAAGTAATATTACCTTTTCTTCATTTGCAGTGGGCTCCACATTATCGTTAAAGTTGATCTCAACCTTTCCACTCAAGGGCTCCACACTATCATTAAACCTGTTTCTACCTTTACACTAGTGGGCTCAAAAGTCTCGTTCACGAGGGCTCCAAAGTCTCGCTCACATAGGGCAAAAATTCAACTAATCTTTGCCCTTAACAACCTTCTTGTAATAATATACGCCATGTTGATAAGGAAACAAAATTCAAGAACTTACCTTTTCTTGATTTGCGTGATAACAACATTTGCTTTATGATCATGTACACTACAAGGCTCCATAGTCTCGTTAGTGCCATTCTTAACGTGTTGCTCAAGTGTCGCTAAACGCCTTCCAAAGAATGATTCAATATACTCAATCTTCTTTATAAGCTCACCTCGAGTTCGTAAGGTTCGATAATCTACTAGAGGACTGCAAAGATAAGGTAATATATAATAATCTTATTTACACATTCAATGTAAAATAAAAATTTTTGTTTATAAACAACAAACCTTTGAGTCTTGATCAACTTCACTAGGATTAGATACACTACCTCGACATCTGCACAAAACATGCATCCTTGGGAGGTTTCACATATTTCTCAAGTGCACTTAAACGACTACCAAATGCACGCTCAATATCCTCAACCTTCTTTGCAAGCGCTGGGTCATCCAATCCTTCATAGCTATGCACCTCGCGTAACATGTACCTCACGGTGAACCCCGGTCCTCGCGGTGAACCTCCGCGGTGAACATGTGTACGCGGAATAACCTTCCTCTTCTTTAAAGGTCTATGAGATGCATCTTCTGTTGACCCATTCTTGAAATAGTCTAAACTACATGTCCACCATGATGTATTGATCTCCTTTTCGGTGGGGACAAGTGTATTAATTGACTCTCTAGAATATAATAGCCTCTCACAATCACTAAATGTTATACCATTACTCCAAGAAACACAACGGGTACAACATCATCGCCTTTTGTGCCACCAATTTGTAGCATTCTAAAAAGTTCCAATAACCAGATCAGAAAGTTTTAAAACCATTAATGTTAAATAAATAAACTAACTTAATGGCTAGTTGTAAACTAAATTAATGTCCAATAACCGATCAGAAGTTTTAAAACCATATCTGTAACAAGTTGTATATGCCAACGTAACAAAGATATATAAAACTTCAGCTACAAGTTTGCGCTTAATATGAACATGTTGTGTTTCAAAGAACTATTAGTCAAGCATCTGCTTCTAATCTAAGAGAGTAAGAGTTTAGGATGAGAAAACATCTCAAATCTGTACTTCAAAAGTCGACAAAATTTGCGTACAAGCACAGCATTATGTTATTAGATCCATATAAACGTCACAATAAATGAGGTATTCTATTCCATATGACCACATATTCTGATAACAATGCATTTGCACTATAGAGTTGATTAAAACCAAACTTAAAACTAGATTTGGGGAGTCAAAGATAGCATTTAGATACTAAAGGCTGGGTTGGGTCAACATTTATGGTATGGGTGGTCATCAACATTTACACCAATGACATAAATGAGACAAACAATACATGAGACAAGCAATAAATGAGAAAAGCTTGCAAACCTTAAAGACGAAAACAAACCGCTCAAAGAATATTGAGGCTTGTATTTTTTTTCCGTGTGTTGCAATTTTTTTCAAAATATCCTTACGGTGTCTTGAATCAACATTATACACCCTAAGGTGAAGCTCTTGCCAAATATATTGTCCCCAAGGGAAAGCATCAAAAGCAGACAAATCATCCACTAGAGCCAAAATCTCATAGGATATAACGTGCCTAAGCTCGTTACCCATGAATACATACTCTAAAGCCAAGAATGTGACAAACACGGACTGAATCATCATGAGATAGCTTTTTAAAATCCTTATCCGTCTCAAGAAGTGCTTTAAGATCGTCACCCTTTATTCTTGGTAGAGTAGGAAATACCCGGTTATGGAAATTTGAGACGCTCTCACTCAAATGGTCTAAAGAAGGATTTCCAAATTTGAAACCGGTTAACAAACAAAATTCCCTCCTACCAAACTCTAATGTATTGTGACCAATATCGAAAATAAAAGGCATATCAAGAGTAGCATCTTTGATATCCCTTTGGTGTTGAAGCAAAAGTTCAGACAAGATTATCATGGTCATCCGTTCTAATATCCAACCAAGGGCCAAAAACACTACTTTTAAACTTGTTATACCTTTCCTTTTTTCCTACCAACTTCTTTGCTATTATTTTCAGAAGGTGTAGCTTAGTTCTCAAACTAACCTTCGAATCATAAACCTAGGTTAACAAAAAACGAAATATTAAAAATAAAACTAATTTATACATGATACTAGCTACAAGATTATTCAGTCTTCATGGGTATATTGTGTTATTGGTACAAAAAATACAAGATATCAACAATTTTCAACCAAAAGACTTGATCATTAAAGTACAATCTGATCTGTAACAATCCCAAACCTAACTAAAGGATTAAACATTTATTACATATAAATATGATACTTACATCAACACGATGAAACGATGAATCCATTGGAAATAAACAAAAAACCTATCTACTCAATCGGTGACAATATATGTTGTTTTGTGTTTGTGTTTGTGTTTAAGTTTGAGAATGATAATCGATTTGATTGATAATCATGTATCGATTAAAGCCAGTGTATGATCCATGGTTATTGCCGATCGGTTTCCGTGTACATTGAAAAGAAAGAAGGAGGTACATGGTGAAAAGTAGTTTTGTACTTTTTTTACTTTTGTACTTTTGCACGTGGATAAATGCAAGTCGAAAGTAAAAGTAGGTTGAGAGAATTGCCTACCAAGGCGTTAAATTTGGTGGTTATTTGGTATTCATAAAAAGTAAAAAGTGTACTTTCCTTATGACACGTGGTCACATTTTTGGTGGAGTCAAGCAATGAAATGGTCGCACAGCATGACCATTTTTTTGGAGAAGGAAAATTGACCACAAGATAACTACCAAAAAGATTTTGGCACTTTTTGGTACTTTTCTCAAGAAAATATTCATCAAATTATTCTGATCAATCCATCATATTTATCTGCGAAATGATACTCTGACTAAACTTGACCTAAAACCGTTGTGTCAGATCTCGACGACCGCATACAAAGCGATCCACTTATTTTACAACCCATTAGGATGATGCCAAATGGTTTTAGGTCTATGTATCATTTCTCTTATCTTTATGATAACGTATTAGTATTTTGCAACTAATTTAATAGGTAATTTATTTTGTGACAATGTGGCGGAAAAAGCGGTTACAAGTCCTAACCGTTCATCGCCATTAACATAGCTTAATTCACCACATCATTTTTCCTATCATCACCGTCTAAACTCTATAATTAACCTATACGAGAAAGAATTACAGTGTTAAAAGTCATTGATTGGTAAGTTTGTGTTGAATCGTCATCATGTCAAATAAACGTCATCAATCAGAACGCAAAATCAAAGCTTTGGGTAAATTTGATGATTCATTTTGCCATTTGCATAAGAAGAGGGTTGATCATGATATAACTGTTAATATAAAGGATAATACATGTCAATGATGATGTTAGCCATATGGATTAAAGTGTGGGGAAGTTGAGGGACTAGTAATAAACAAAGTGAAAGGGCATGTGAGGTCGATGGACGTGGTTATCACTTATGATGGAGGAGTTAGTCATGGTTCCACTGTAAGTCCATTGGTAGCGCCTGGCCCCTGGACCTTATGATTACCTGCCATCCAAATAATACGCCGCTTTTCTCTCCAAATGACTGACATGACCGGACGCTCCAAATTGATAACCAAGCTTTTTGATTTTTTGTTTTGTTTTTTTAAACATTTTTAGATAAACTAAAATTTCATTAATAATTAAATGTTATAATACTAAATCAAAACAATACGTTATGGTTTGAGGTGAAGTTTCTAGATTTATGTTTAAAAATTAAAAAAAGTTTTTAGTTTAATGACCAAACGGTCAATTTTAAAAAATGTATTGATTTTATACCGGCCAAATGCGGGAACATGGGATTTGGAAGCTTTAACATCGAGTGAATTTGCACTCGATATTGCAAATACTTGGTGCCCAACCGATGTGCCAACCAAAGCTTGCAACCGTGAGGACCGATGTTAACATCGACGAGGAGGCAAAGTTTTGGTGCCCAACCGATTTTCATGGCTCGAATGCAACTAGCAATAGCAATGTTTTGAAAACCGGGTTTATAATCAACCCGGTCGAGGCACCGGTCACCGGGTTAACCGGTTTAACCGTCAAGCTTCTGCTTTTCCATTAAATATATATATATATATATATATATATATATATATATATATATATATATATATATATATATATATATATATATATAAACGGGTCAATGTTCAACCCCGGTCAATCCAAGTCAACCCGTTTTTATAAAAAATTAAAAATCAAACCCTACGTGTTTCGGAACCGTCACTCAAAACCCTATGTCTAACTTACACTCGCTAAAACCCGGGCTTATTTTGAACTTTTGCCCTAAAACCGTCCAACCTAAACCACGGCCAATTTTCAAAACATTGGCTAATAGCATAGATACTTAATTACTTATCATACTGTTGATTCTAGTTCCGTAGATAATAGTTTAGAGCACAAGCTGCGCCACCAAGCTCCAAGCATATAAAGTTTTGTTAACCACAACTCATTATGTTGTGATTAAGGTTACTATAACTGAAAAATCAATAATTAATTAATATCAAACATTCATGTTTAACAACAATTTTTATGATCGTCGACATTAAATATGTATAAATAAAGAAATAAGTAGTTCATTAAATGCTAATTTCACATACATGATGATGCTTATCCATAACCTATTGAGTTGTGGTTAACAAAACCCATATATAAGTGTAACAGGTTTGCATAAAAGTTAAAGTATCCCTAATGCATAAAGATATAATGGCTTTTTACTATTTTAACAAGTCATTTAAGAGAGTTTTTTAACATTGAAATGAAAACTTTTTGAAAAGCTTTTAAGAAAGACTTGTTAAACTACAAGTCTTTTCTCATAGTCTCGAAAGCATCTACACAGCTATTTTGGTGAAATCTTACTATTCAAAAAGTTTTTCAAAAGCTTTTTAGCATCGCAAGGAAATATTTTTTTAAAAACTTGAAAGAATGACTTGACACCTTCCAAGCATTCGAAGGAAGAGCTTTTACTTGCAAGGGTTGTAATAAATGAATCAAATAATAACACGTTTAACATTTATTGTCATAATGCATCAAATCTTTTATTCTCTCCGTCTCATATTTATTGTCCGTACTTTTTTTTATAGATGTCTCAAACTGATTGTCCACTTTTTATTTTTTGTAAAAAAAAGAGAGTTTATTGAAAGAATATTTTATCCGGTTGTACCGGAATTATAGTAGTCGCAACTTTTATTAAATCCTGATGATTTCTTCAAACAATAATTTTGGAGACATACTAAAAAGATTGGAGCATTGTGATGCTCTTTGAAATTTTAAAGAAAATGACAATAGTTAATAGTGGAGTTATTCACAACTCTCATAGTGTAGTGTGATCCAATGATCAAGACATTGAAAAGCTTATATAATGCTAGATCACTAAGCCAGACATTTTAACTAAAAACCTCGTGATTGTCACATCCCTAGTTAATATGACAATTGTTCAAACGTCTTTGTCACTTATATTCGAAGCTTCACTGGTGTTTCAATGAATGCAGCAAGAAGATAAGGTCAGGATTGAAGAAATAATAAATGAGAGCATGTGAACACGTACTATAGACGACTTTGAGTAGACTTTGTATTTTATCAGATGACTCGGTCACTATGGACTTGTTCTAAAAAATACGCGTGTTAGATACTCACACCAAAACTTTTTATAATTTCATCACACTCAGAAATTACAATATCAGTAATTTATATAATTGTATTACAAAGTAATGTAACTATCAAATAAAATGGTGTGAGTATCAACACCCAAAAAATACTTGTCGAGTTGCTATGGAGGATTATTCCCCATTATTGTCATTCTCAAATGTGTAACTCAGATATTTGTATTATGCAAAGTGATATTTCAAACTATGATAGCACTGTTCGACCAACTGGTGACCTGAAGACAAAACTTACGCTGCCTTTACTTACGGGACACAAACTAACGAGTCAAAAAGTCAATCGTCAACGGTCCGTATGGTCGGATAAAACATAACATAGTAACTAGAGAAATGTGACGTGTCGCATCATTTTTTTGTGAATCCAAGACCACACTTGAAACCGTACCGAAAGTTAAACCATCCAAACAGCAGTTCCCCTGACTCGAACCACTAGGAGAGACCCGCGAAGGGAAAACTCCTAGAACTCATTGTTTCAAGAATTGGAGCAAAAACCAAATTTTGTTCTCGCAAAACTTGAACCCCTGCAGAAAACCTCCCCAAGCTCTGTAAAGAAAACATAATTAACCAAAGCAAGTTTCAGTATTGTCGCTGTACTAATTTTATTACATGTTAAAATGTGAATGTTTTACTAAAACAAATTTCATTATCATTATGATATAAGTGAGAAAATGTAAATCAAAGCTTCAATATTTTATTTTTAAAATTATTGACGACATATTTGTAAGTGTCTAACGAATAAAAAGTCAATCAAGTCTTTGAATATTCATATACAACTTATAAGCATACTACTCTATAATATACCAAAAAGTATATTGACCAATTCATTCAAAGTACAACACAGATATACACACGTGTATGACTACAAAAGAGAAAAAGACTATACCCCAACCTAACATTGCTACTTCCAAAACAAAAGTAACCTTAAAATTTAAATTGCTATTTTCACACTAAGCCTAATTACTATATCCAGAAAACATATTAACCCTACTGTGTTTCTTCATCTTCCTACTAACTCCGATGGACATGTCCGATCTCCGACCGGACTTCTTTTTTTATCTGCTTTTATTCTTTAATCTTTGAAATTTTCAATCCAAGGTGTTTCCCAAGTAATTTCTAAAGTAGGTCCTAAAAATAAATCCTATATCACTTCTAAAAGAATTTTTCGTCCAAGGTGGTTCCCGGGCACCGCCAACGCAAAGCGTAGGTCCGCCTCTGTGTTCGACTATATATATATGGATCCACAAAAGGTAAATCTGGCTAATGAATCTAAACCACCAAGCTCCATATGCACGGAAAGTTTAAAACTATATGGACTCCAATTGCAAAAAAGTGGTGATTTGCACACTTTCATAAATGCTTTGGCATATCAAATTTGTTTCGCCTCGGACATATGCCTCTCACATTAATTTTAAATTTACGCTTTTTATCCCCTGAAGATAAATGCCTAAAACACTCTAAATCAATGTCCCAATCATTTAAGTGAATGTGCAAATCATCTTCCATTGCAAAAATTGAAACTAAATATGTAATGTGTTTAGTGATATCGTAAATCAATACCACATGTAAAACACGAATACCATTGTTGAGTTGTTGTAATTCAACTCAAAATTAGTTAAATACTCTTAAATATTATTGAAATTACACATCAAAATTGTCTTCCCATGTAGTTTCTTAATTTACCATTACAATATTAATATTCCAACAACAATTTTATAAGTTGCAGCAACTTAGCATAATTAAATGCAGAATTACATACATTACAAATTAATGAATTAAATACTTAACAGTAATAAAAAAATTGTAAAAAAAAAATACTTCTTAGGCAACAACACAATGCATACGATCTATATAAAGCAAAACTACAAGAAAATAATAAAATAACAAAACGAATGATTGTCTATGGTCAAATGGTGATGGTCGATGGTGTTATCATATGGTTTTAAAGGCGCATCGAGTGGTGCTAAGGGTGGTTGTTGCTATCATGCAGATGGCTAGGGTTAGTGGTGTCATTAAGGTGGTTATAGATTTTTAGTGGTTTGATAGAAGATTTGAGGTTGGATTCCACATGAATGAAAGCAAAGTGCAAATAAATTCGAAAATTGGTAGCATATACAAACATATGAAATAGATATCTATTGCCTAACAAGATACTTTTAGGGGTTATTAGCACGAAAGTGTATCATACTTGTCACCTTTTGTTATTGTGTGTAGCGTCATTTTTTTTTCAATCTTTACACCAACCTTTTGAATTCGTGCTATTGTGTGTATCAAATTCAGAAAAACTTGGCATCGTTAGTCGTTTATACTAACGGTCGTTAGTAAATAACTTAAAGTCCGCTTTCACGCTTTCATCCATATTATAACGTTTACGCTTTCGCCCGTATATCGTTTTCTCTGCTTTTGTTCGCTTCGTCTGCTTATTATTTTTCGCCGTTTACGCTTGTCCGCTTTATACGTTGTTTACGCTTTTATACGTTTCCTCCGCTTATATGTTTTCGCCGCTTTTATCTTTTATGTTTCATTCGCTATAATGCCATCCGTTTTCATACGCTTCCTCGCCTCATTTTGCAATATTCTCTTACGCTTTCATATCCGCTTTGTACGTTTTCATCGGTTTATACGCTTCTCATCCGTTTTTGAACGCTTACGCCACGCCTGCTTTTATATATCCGCTTTATATCGCTGTCCGATTTTATATTGCTGTTCGCTTTATATCGTTGTCCTTTACATCCGCTTAGCGTATAAAACGAACAAAAATGTATATAAACGAATGAAAACGTAAGAAAACGGACGAAAACGTATAAAAACGAATGAAAATGTATGAAAACGGATAAAAACATATAAAAACGGACGGAAATGTATAGAATGGAAGAAAACACATATATACGGATTAAAACGTAAGAAAATAGACGAAAATGTATAAAAACGAATGAAAACGTATAAAAATGGAGAAAAACGTAAGAAAACAGGCAAAAACGTAGAAGAATAAGCGAAAACGTAAAAACGGATGAAAACGTAAGAAAACGGACGAAAACGTATAAAAACATATAAAAACGAATAAAAACGTATAAAAACGAACAAAAACATATAAAAACGGACAAAAACGTAAGAAAACAAGCGAGAACATATAAAAACAGAGGAAACGTATAAAAACAGACAAAAACGTATAAAAACAGACAAAAACGTACAAAAACAAATGAAAACATATAAAAACGAAATAAAACATATAAAAATGTATGAAAACGTATAAACATGGACAAAAAAGTATAAAAACATAAGAAAACGGACGAAAACTTATAAAAACGAACGAAATAGTATAGAAACGTATGAAAAGGTATAAAAACGTAAGAAAAAGTCCATAAACGGGCGAAAACGTATAAAAACGGACAAAAACGTAAGAAAACAAGAAAAACATATAAAACGGACGAAAACGTACAAAAACGGATGAAACGTATAAAAACAGACGAAAACGTAAGAAAACGGACGAAAACATATAAAAACGGATGAAAATGCATTTAAAACGATAAAAACATATTAAAACGATAAAAAAAAAAAGAAGCGGGACTTTAAGTATTTACCAACTACCAGCAGATAAATGACTAACGATGCCAAGTTTTTCTTGACTAGATACACACAATAGCACGAATTCAAAAAATTGGTGACAAGATTGAAAAAAAAAGACGCTGCAAATAATGACAAAAATAGCAAGTATGATACATTTCGCGCTAATAACCCTTTGCAAACTTCCGGAAAACCCAACCAATAAGAGATTTGTTTTTTCACATTATTAAAGCTAAAACCCCTATAATAATAATATTTATCAATTTTACCAAGAAAAACATACTTTATTTTATGATAATGATTTAGATTGCATTAAACCCTATCGAATTTTATATATTAATAAAATTATATGTATCTTTTTAAAGATAATTAAAGCTAAAATTAGTAAACTTCAGACATAAATATCAGTATTTAAATATGAGTGTGTATATTTATATCTATATATATTATATATAATTGAGGGATGACATTGTTGAAATATTATGTTTATTAAATTACCTTAAAAGCTTATTCACATTATATAAGCTACAATATAAGATGATTATAATGCACTTTCTAAACAAATTCACTAATCTATTCATTTGTCATGATTTATTTCCTTAATTTTATTTATTGATATATAAAAATAAACACACAAAATAATTATTTAGTTTAAAAGAAGAACTTTAGGAAAAATTAGGAAAAAATACAATTATAAAAATAAATCACTCAGTTATTTCTCTACATGCTAGATAATGTGAATAAGTTTAAAGGGTAATTTAGTAACTTTGTGTTACTTTATTTTTCAAGAATATCACCCCTCAATTACAATTTTTTAAAGTAATTTCAAGCGAAAATGTTTGCCATCCGTAAAATTATCTTCAAGCAACATATGCAATCGAGAAAATTGGTGCACAAGAAATATACTATCGAAAGACATTTACTCGCAATAAAAATTACTTACACGGATATCAATCATCGCAACGCGTAGATACCTGGCTAGTGTATTAAGAATAACTGCAATACAAGGTTTTTAAAAGACTTTTCACTATTTACATTAGTCATTTGAATGACTTAATTCATTGTGCCAAATGCTTTACAATTGACTTTTAAGATATTAGCTTGGTAAAACGTTTGATAACAAATGTCACAAGTCAATCTCAGTCAATCTCATTAGATGAAGACTTGTTGAGGAGGTTTGTAAAGTGGAGGTGATTTGATATTTCATAAATGATTGGGACACTTAAATTTTGAGTTTGGACATTTATACCCTCACATTAATTTTAGTTTATCCTGTAAATGTATAAATGTTCAAACACTCAAAATTTGAGTGTCTCAATCATTTATGGGAGTGCGCAAATCATCTCCCTTTGTAAAGCTATTGAAAAGCTTTTATGCATTGGAGAAAGTCTGTAAAGATGATTTGTTAAGTGATACTCCCTCCGTCTCAAAATTATTGTCCCCTATTGACTTTTTTAATCTTTTTTTTTACTTTGATCATAATTATTTTTATTTGTGTTATATAATACTTGATGAAAAATATATGAATGTATTGGATTTTAAATATATTTTTATTGGTATAATTTTAATTAATTATCATATAACACAAATAAATAGATTAATGGTTAAAGTGGACAATAAAAATGAGACGGAGGGAGTAACATTGCAAAATTAATTGTTTTAAATAATTAAGTAAGACAGACTTGATGCATTATTAATGTTCTAAAAAAAAAAAAAAAAAAAAAAACCTGCAAAATTTTGAAATAAAGGATTTGATACGCCGGTTAAGGGCGTAGCATTTTTATATTTATCGATATACCTCGCTTCACAAATAAGTAAATTGTAGGTAAAGTTGTCACAAGGTTGACCTCGAGAAAGCTTGATCACAGACAAAGCAGAACCACACTCAACGCTTATCGCGACACTCCGAAAGCCTCCCTTTCTCCGGCGCTTCTAGACGAATCAAGCTTCCACGATCATTAATACAATTTCTTGACCATGCACCAAATTTCACAACCATTTCTTTAAAAAATCTCAAATCCTTAAAAAAAAACACACATATGACAGTGACATTGTCCTATGATGATAATTAATCAACCTGAGGTTTTCCATGTACAACAGTAGCTTTGAAGCTTTTCATCTCCAATGAGTGGTCTTATATGTACAGCCACTTTCACCACAACAATCCTCAGCCAACGTTGTTGGAATACTTGTTTCCATAATCATGTGCAAAATAAACTAACCCAAACAACCCCTTCTATAAAACATTAACTAACGGTGGAGAAAATTAATAAGACGGTCTCAACAAATAAGGAATAGACATTTGAAAAAAATAGATGGGCACCCTGAATTCAATGACCTAAATCACAACATACCGACGATGGTAAAGTATAAGTACACCAGATAAATAACTTTCGTATGTGAGAAGCATGGGTATGGTCAAAAAATTTATTGTCTGTATAAGTGGCGTCTATGTACGATGCTCAAAAATGTAACCTGAACTTGTCACGGGTCTTTGACATACAGATTGGAAGCCACCCGCAGCACGGAGTGGAGCCATATTTTGCACCGGCACACGGGATCCTAATACACAGACACCAATAAGACGGTGGTAAGTATAAATATACAAAATGGCAAAGCAAGAAATAAATACAAATTCGAAGATGTTGCACGATCCCATACGAAAAATATATGAATCGCCTCAATATCCGAACCTGTGCTGGACGACGGTGCTGAAGATAAAGAGGTATGAAGATCGTGTGACATACCCATCATATATTCAGCAGGATTTGAAAATTGAAATAACAGGTGCCCAAACTCTAATAAAGTGGACGCCTGATGGGGGCTGCAGGCATTCAATAATTATAATAAGGATGCATAAATTTCATAAACGACACAATAAACAATGGTAGCGAACAAAAAATGTGTGATTGAAATAACATAGCACGAACCTGTTACACGTGAGTGTATAGGGTCATAAATCATATCGCTATCAGTCAGTGGCATTCCTCTGTATGAACATTGAGTCGAAGAATTAGAAGTATCATTCATCTTAGACTTTCCCTTGTTAGTAGTAGTAGATGTAACACCCGTATATGACGATATCGGCACAACAGACCTTGTATCCTAAAGATGCTCGCAAATAACTATACCCGTGGTTGAACGAATTTTTTTTCGCGCGGTTTCTATGAAATGGTTCGGGAAACGTAGTGTCCAATAGCTGCAGCCCCACAGAAGGTTTGTCCTGACGAACATATCAAACGAAGCCTGCACCAAAGTCTAAGACCACCGAAGATAATGAAAAGAATCAAAGGATATTAGGAAGAGCAGGTGGTTCACACGATCCAGCCACATAAGGATCAGACACATGAGAACGATGAACAACAGCCGAACTAAAGACAGGACCCCTTCCTTGTATACCACTCCCTGCAAGTATCTCGCAGAAACAACCACATATGTTAGTATATTAGCTGTGTATAAAAAAGGTACTAACAAATCACCCACCTAACGGACATTGTTGCTGCGCATCACAACCTCCTTCACGTGGTGGTGATGGTGCCACAAAATGTGCATTTATCGAAATAGGCTGGTCTACACTGACGTTAACATCTAACCGCCATTTTTCTGACCATGGATGGTGCTAGAAGAGACACTAAAATCAACAGCTGTTGAAAGGCTAATGTTGGGCAAGTCATAAACAACATTTTCAGGAACATGAGATGATAAATGATTAGATGACACCTCTACAGATGGTATGTCATGGCATAACGGCACAGTAGGTTCACCAACTGCTGATGGCTGTTCACCAGAATTGAAATCAGTTTGTGAATCTTGTACGAAGTGCATAAACGCATCTTCTAACAGCCATCGTGCTGAACCATTTTGGCACCCAAGTTGTGCATCTCCGTGACAGTCACCAGACACAGACCTGTGTGGCCCAGCTATAACAATACCGAACATTAATGGAACCATTTACAAATCCTGAATTGCAGCACAACAGTCGACATCAAAATTATCAACAAATATAATAAAAGGGCAGACGTAACTAACCTGCATGTAATGGCAACACACGCTGACCATGATCGAAAGTAGCCTCTGAATCTTCGTTCGTGTGCATGACTGTATCTTCTAACAACCGTTCTGCTAAAACATGTCATCATAATACAAAGGCATGAGCATATAATTAATGAGTTTGTCATACGATGATAATAACATAACAAAACATATGCGTTCTACCTCGATCAGCTAATGAGATCCAAGTAGAACTGTCAACAGATTGCGGGTAAATATGATCTATCTTTCGCTTCCCTTTATCGGTAGCTTAAGCGGTCATTGTAATGGGTGAAGCACTAAGAGAAGCAACCGCTGGCCCAGGATGTGGTTCAGCAATGACCAGGTGTTTTGATGGCCGCATACCGCCCAACACACATCGTCCAACGTACAATGGGCAATGCAACCTCAGATAAAGGCCTCTTTCCCTTTGCCACTAACCTACAGGAGTGACTGATACCCCTAAAATGTACGGACACTGACATATGCCGAACACCATGTGACCGCAGCGCCAACAGGTTCGACCATAGACGGTGTAATAGCAGTGGTAGCTAAACTCATATGTTGTACAGACCCATCGGTCTGTCCCGCACTAACCCCCAACAACAGGCATGGCAAATCGAAGTCACAATCATCGACGGCCGAATCAGTGTGACCACTAACACAGCTAATTCTACGGGCACCTAGTTTTTTGGTTCGCATAATTAACGTGGCTAAATATCTATTTCTAAAGTAAAAAAGCAACAGCTAAATGGCGACGAATGTACAAACGCAGGTTAGTTAAATATCTATTTCTAAAGTAAAAAAGCAACAGCAAAGGGCTTACTCACTGCTATAGAACTGAACCATACCAAAGCTTATCAGATTAAAAAATAAGTAGACATGCTAATCAATAAAGCAAGCCCAAGCACCCCCTTAAATTAAGCAGCTTAATGCATTGTAGAAACTGAACTGGTCCGATGCCCCTGCCATTCTCGTGTATTTGTAAACAGAATTAAGTAAAATAAGCAAGCCCAAACACCCCCTAAATTAAATTCAGTAGAAAAAATAATATAGAACTGAACCAAAGTAGACATGCGCATCTTAACTTCCTAACACATCAATTAGACCGAAAAATTGACATTTGGAAGAATTCTCGAATACAATTATTTACCTTTGAAAGTAGTATGGCTGACCCGACCCAACCGATCCAGCAACAGAAGACACATATATCGCCAACACCCGAGGACTGTTTTCGACTCATTATAACCTCCTACCTTCGCTATGAACTGCAATAAAATAAGCACTCAAGTATAAGTAACTATTTATTCATTAAAACCATTCTTATACATACTCCATGTTTATATAAAGATAGAGGAAAACACAGAAACTACAAAGCATCGGGGCCATATATGACCTAAACTAACAATTGTATAGGATGTACAAAAGTGTACTGTAAAAACCTGTAAATAAGAGTTAACGTAATATGATTGAACCTTCTTTAAGTAGCTCATAAGTGATAACCAAGGCCATCATCCAATTTACCATACGATATGTATGCATTTACCTGCACAAACATAGAACCACGTCATTACAGTAACATTTTTTAAGCCCCTGATATATAACAATTTCCAAAGCTGTATTAGACATGTGCAAATCACCATTGAGAAATATCTAAACTTTTGTATGTCAAACTGAAACTTCGTAGCAGGTCTAAATGGTTCAGAAACCAATAGTTTGCTTTTTACCTCTATCTAATCCAGAAAAGAAGTCACAAAATTAGTACTTGATTCCTAAAGTAACCACCACTAACATTACTTTTATCACATTTTTCAACCAAAGGGAAACAAAAATGAGCTTCAAATAAAGAAAACATAGTTTCCTCTCCGACTGAATGTCGCCTAAGAATACTTACATAAATTTTGAAACTTTCTTTTGCAACAAATGAATCGAAACACATACCTCCACCCTTTGAACCAACGAAACCACCATTCTTCAAATCGTATGAAACAACACAACAGCCGGAAAAGCTTTCTCCAATGCGTTTGCCCATACCTCAAAGGTGTCATCGTTCGCTTCGAAAACTGACACATTTCATAACCAATACATTGACATCGGAAAAGCAAGTTTAAACGTAATTATAGAAAAACCGAAAGTTAAAGCTGGTTTAAAGTTGACGAAAACAAACTTACGTATTGTCTCAGGACTTTTATCAAACACCTGGTCGGTATCTCGCCTTCAATATATTCACAAACTAAACCCCGTCACTTTACTTTCTATTTTTCCTTGAAACGATAACTGAAAGCAAAAAATACTGACATGAAACACTATCACTCTTTCCTACATACTGAATAACAAAAACACATGAAAAACACAATTCAAATTCACTCTAAACACCCCTGAAAACAAACACCTATGATTGAAGGAATGATTAGCTAACGTGAAAATAGCAACACAATTAAGTAACACAGCATGATTGTTGAAATCGAGAATGATTACCTAACGTGAAAGCAGCCACGCAACTGAGAAACGGTAGACGATTGTTGTAGAAGAGATATGAATCGCCGGGCGTTTTCGTATTCTTTATCTTTGATATGTGTAATCCTCAATCAGCTAACAGTTACATATCACGACTCACATATCTGCAACTCCAAACTCCTACGAACAGAATCATCTCCTAATGTTAAATTAAACTGGTTATCTGTTTTTTTTATGCATAAACATAAAGATTGCAAATAAGCAACCTCAAATCCCCAAACTCTCTAGCAACTCAAATATTAACTTGAGACACTTGTTAATCACTCTAGACCCAATAACACATACACAATCACAGTTTTTTCACCAAACCCCCAAAACTAAAATTAAAAGAACTCGTACCGTATTGAAGCCGTGAATGAAGATAAAAAAATTCCCACAATTTGATTTGGGTCTTTTTTTCCGTCATGTCTGAAGCGGTGTATTTGTTTGCAAACTTCTGGAGTTCTGGGTGTATCTTTGAAGCTGAAGATACAATCAAAGCAGAAGCAACAACTGGTAGCCAATCATCCACTGAACCCCAAATAAATCTAAAGCCCTAAACTTTTCATGATATTTTACTCGGTATGATAGTAGTTTGATTGATCTTCGGAATGTTACCACACGATTGCTGAGACTGACGGACCGGAAGAGACATGAATGCCGATTCTTGAGAGTGGTGACAGAGGGAATGGCGCCACGTATAAACTGCGATGACACGTATATGAAAAGCACCGTAAGAGGGCTGAAGAAGAAGCAATTGGGCTGAAAGAAAAAGCGGGAGCCTAAACGACAGGTTTTGTCGCCGTTTCATATCCTCCCATTATATATATATTAATTGCCTTGGAAAGTTGAATTGATGGGTCATGGGTGTTTAATTTGGGCTGAAAATTGGACCCCGAAAATGGTCACGAAGTTCTTATAAACTTGGGCTAAAAATAGTATTCACTATTCAGATTTAATCAAAGTTGCTCAAAAAGAATTGGTAAAGCCCAAAGTAAGCCCAAACCAACTTTAAACATAAAACCGAACTGAACCATTCCCAAACCAACATCAAGCGAACCTACCATTCGAGAACCTCAAGAATGGTTAGTGCCAATACGTCAAACCGAGCTTAGCCAATCACCTGGACGAGATATGTGAATATGTGATCATATAAGACAATAGCACTCATATATGAAAATTCTAGTCAGCCCATCATATGATTCTATAAGATAAGATCGTATAGGTAATGAATGATCATATATTCATACGGTAGTTTTTTACCACCAAATACTCTAACATACTTATCAGTTGTTACTCGTACTTGAACCTGCTACATTTTGTTTGGTGAGTAGGCTAGTTGTAAAATAAAATCTTGTTTTGGCATTAAATCGCAGAAACAAGAACCAAACCCATATCTTCTTCCTGACTTCCTCAATGGCCTCAAGGTACGTACTCGATCTCTTTGTTTTATTTATATTTTACGGCGAAAGAATTGCTAAAGATATTATCTATAAAATGTTATGTTTCTCATACGTTACATTGATTGAAATATGTACGCATGTTTATTAGGTTGAATATTATTAGTACCTCTGTGTAATCCAAACAACTTGTTTTAGATTTAAGATAATTTGAGGACAAAAGATTATTTACATATCAAGGGATCAATCTCCACCATCCATTTTTATTTGATCTAATGGATGAGATTAATCACACAATTTAAAACACATTTTCATCATCTTTTTCAAATATTAATAACTTTCAAACCGTTAATCGCTAATAAAAAAAATATCATCATGATTTAACATTTAATTATCTTTCTATAGATAAAGACTTTGATATACTTTCGGAAGAAAAAATTTTACGTATTTTTTAAGTTTTTCGCTTTTTTACGCTACGTGAATTTACATTAA
>OU343222.1:277250090-277393840 GCA_910596185.1 Chrysanthemum makinoi
TGTTTTTAAGAACGTTTTGACACAACCCTTTTAACCACAACTCCCATTCATGATTATGTTGTCCTTGCGCTTACGCGTAAACCACACAAATCACAATATCTCAAGATTAAGCCGTTGGATTCATGAAAGATTCAAAACCATTGTTTAAAAACTTGTTAACACACAAAAACACTTATAAAATGATGATCTAAAACACAGATTTCTTGAACGATTATTAACGTAGGATAAGTTTGGTTTAAGTATTAAATGTGAGTGAAAAGTAGGTGGGTGTTGTTTTTATTAAAATGACTTTAACCTTTTGGCAGTTTTGGTCCCTCCACCTTTTCCTTTTTCAACCAAAGCCATATAACTTCCATTTTGGTTACCAAATGATAGATTTTAAGAAAGAAACTTGACGACACTCCCCCTCGACTTAAGAAATAATGAAAGGTTATGAATTTTAGTCCGAGGAGTGTCAGTGAACCAGAAATGTTTACCACCATTGATAAAAGAAATAACCAGAATATGATAGCATGCAAGTACACGGATGTTTTGAAACAGTTAAGAGTTTATTTTCTCCCCCTCAACACTTGATCGGAAAAATACTGAATTTTAGAAAGATTATAGTGTTGACGGAAGAAATGTACTTGCAATGTTGAAAGAAAAAAAAATAGATAGAAGAATATTTTTGTCGTTTTGTCAGATTTTCTATTTTTGTATTTTGTTTTTGGAAAAATATTTACAAAAGAGATTTTGGTGTTTGACAGGTTTTTAAGACTGTTTTAGGAGGTCATCCAATTCCTCTTTAGTCAAACCCTCATACCAATCCGGTGGACCAACTCATTAAACCTAGCAGGAGGCAAGGCTTTGGTGAGAAGATCTGCCAATTGGTATACTGTACCCACAAAATATAATTCAACGTAAACCTGTTCCACGTGATCCTTGATGAAATGATATCGAAGATCGATGTGCTTTGATTTCGAGTGTTGAACTGAGTTGCACGAGATCGTAATAGCACTCTGATTGTCGCAGTACATCGGGATTCTGTCAAATACGTAACCATAGTCTTTGAGTTGTGTTCTCATCCAAATGACTTGAGCACAACATGCCGACATGGCTACATATTCTGCTTTGGTTGAGGACAGCAATGTACAATCCTGCTTCTTCGATTGCCATGACACCAGTTTATCACCAAGAAATTGGAAAGTCCGAAGTACTTTTCCTGAGACTAACATCCTGCGTGGTCAGAGTCTGAAAACGATTAGTTCAAAACCGAATCCTCGGATACAAGATCCCAAATTAATGGTTCCCTTGATGTATCGAAGGATTCTTTAGCCTCAGAGAGGTGGGTTTCCGTTGGTCATGACTGATACGCGGGAGCAAAGATATCACGGCAAACAATATCAGGTCTGCTAGCTGTTAGATACATGAGAGACCCAATAATACTACGGTATTTTGTAGGGTCCACCAATTTCCTATGTAAATCAGTGTCTAGCTTCTTGGTATGACCCATTGGTGTGGCGTAGGTGTCACAGGTTTTCATTCCAAATTTGTTTAACAATTCAAGGGCATATTTGGACTGACTCAAGAAAATACCACGGGGTTATTGATGAACTTGCAATCTAGAAAGAACGTAAGTTCACCCATCATGGACATTTCAAAATGTTTCTTCATTAGTTTTGCAAAAGCGATTGAGTATTTTTATAAGTTACCCAAAATGATGTCATCCACATAAATTTGAACAATTAAAATATGTTCCCCGTGATATTGTAAGAAAAGAGTTGGGTCACCGAACCTTGGTAAAGTTATTGGCAATGAGGAAAGATGATAGCTTATCATACCATGCCCGAGGAGCTTGTTTGAGACCATACAGAGCTTTGTTCAGTTTGTAGACATGGGTCGGAAGCGCGGGATTAAACGAATCCTTGGCTGGCTCATAAACTGTTTCTTTCAGTTGACCATTCAGAAAAGCCGTTTTGACGTCCATCTGAAAGACCGTGATGTTCATATGAGCTGCGAACGCCAGAAATATGAACTGCCTCAAGACGAGCACCGGAGAAAGGATTTTCAAAGTCAATACCCTCTTCCTGTCTATAACCTTAGCTACCAGACGTGACTGTTTCTGATGGCATTTCCTTCAACATCCAATTTGTTCTTCCAAATCCATTTTAGACCAATGACGTAGACCCCTGTTTGTCTTTCAACCAGTTCCCATACTTCAAGACATTTAAATTGGTTGAGTTCTTCCTGCATGGATTCAATCCAGTTGTCCTTTGTCATTGCGTCTTTATGTTTTGAGGCTCAGTTGGCAGACAATGAGTGCATAAATGCAATGTTCACCGTCTTTGTGAAGACGTTGTCTCGTAACGACTGGTTAATTCGGGTTGCCAATATATTTCTAGAGGATGGTCTTTTGTCCATCTATGTGTAGAGGTTTGATGTTGGTATACATTGTGCAGATTCTGAGGATTCAAATGGCTTGTAGATGATTACGCGACATCAGGTGCAGCAGTTTCATTAGCAAACGGGTTAAAGAACGCATTTGGATCAAAATCTGCAAGTTGGGGTACTTCATTCAGAACATCATCAGCCGGTTCATCATTGTTGGAAGCGGTTGTTCAACTGTTGTGTTGGAGTCAACTGGTGGTGCTTCTTCAACATTAGTTGTTGTAGCAGGTGTATCAGGTATAAGAGTATTATCAGGTTGAGCAGCGGCAACAGCGGATACACCTGGAGCACGTTCATCAATATCGTCACTGAACAGCGGAGCAAATAGCCTTTCCATTTGTTTACGAGTGAGCTTTGGGCTTTTGTTCAGCTGATGATGGGTTTGGGGAAAGTTTAAGCGGTTGGACCGGGTTCCAACTGTAATGCTCAAAGCCATTTCCGTAAGTTCATCAAAATGAGCATGAATCGTTTCCATAACCGCCTTTGTTCGACGATTCCAGATTAGGAAACCTTTATAATTATCACAATATCCAATAAAGACTCAATGTGACTTTGGCTTTGAGCTTTCCAAAGTCATCACGATCATTATTAGATAGCAAGATCCAAATACATGAAAGTGTTTGAGATTCGTTTTTCTGTTGTAGACAAGCTCGAAAGGTGTTTTGTTGTAGCGTTTTGTAATCATAGAATGTTTTGAGTATAGCATGCAGTAGATACAGCTTCTGCCCATAAGTAATCTGGAAGTTTAGCATTGATTAACATTATTCTTGCAGCTTCCACTAACATTCGGTTTCGTCTTTCAACAACTTCGTTTTGTTCTAGTGTGCGTGCAATAGATGTCTGATGCTGAATTCCCACCTTCTCATAAAATTCACGAAGAGTTTGGTTAACAAATTCAGTGCCTCTGTCTGTTCTGATTTGTCAGACGGTGTTTCGTAGCTGAACTTGTATTTTCGTGAGAAAGGTGATGATCATCTGTGGAGCTTGGTCTTTGCTTTGAAGAAAGTATACCCAAGTCCATCGTGAGTAGTCATCAACAATTACTAGATGTAGCGTTTGCCATTGATCGTTTGCACACGCATCGGGCCACACAAATCCATGTGAAGAAGATGAAGCACATGTCGAGAGCTGTGTTCCACCTTTGAAGGAAATGAGCATGAGTGCTTTTCCTTTGTTCACAAGCTGAGCATAGGTGATCTTTAGAATACGAAATCGTGGAGTCCTTCAACTAGTTTGTGTCGAGCAAGGTTGGTGATGGTTTGAAAGTTTAGATGTTAGAGACGACGGTGCCATAGCCAGGATTTTGTTGATGTTGCCTTTGAAAGTAAGCAATATGGGAGATGAAGCACCATGTCCTTGCATAGAGATAGGGTAAAGACTGGAATTACGCGAGCCAGACATAAGGTCGTTTCCTTGTAGATCACGAAGAAACAGGTTCTCCCTGAAAGCAACCTCCAAATCTCCATCCAGAACTGAACTCACGAAATAGATTGTGACCGAGGCCTTCCACATAAAAACCCTGCTAATTTCGATGTTCCCATTGATGTAGTCTCCGTAGCCCATGATAGCTGCGAAGTGATCATTCCCGAATCTGAAAGTGCCAATGAACTTTGAAATAAAGTTTGATAAACAGTTTAGGTTTGCCTGTCATGGTCGGGAGCATCCGCTATCAACAATCCAGAGAATGATCTGTATCACCTGCAGTACCACACGACGACACAGATGGAATAGAAGTAGATGTGGAACCCAAAATGTTAGAGGGTTCAGGAGCAGTTATAGTAGACATACACACATCAATAGCTTTAGGTATCCATTTAAATCCAAGTGTGTTATATATCCATTTCCGCCATCTCCAACTAGTATTTGCTTTAGTCTTAGTGAATGCACTAGGCGGTACAACATTCCTAGGAGTGAAACTGGAGCTACAGGGACGCAAAGCGTTTCTTAGAATCTAAAGAGGGCGTTCTACCAAGGCAGACTTAGAAAGATTAGTGGGCCTAGAGGTATTCGGTTCTTAGGATTCCTTAAACGAGAGATGATAGCTTTAGCAACACATTTATCATGACAATCAGAAATCATACTTTTACGACAAATAACACAAGGTGCATCAGACTGAATATCAAAAGTGCTTAAAGGTTTAGCATTCGTTACATCACTATTTCTAATACATTGGCCATACCCAATATCTGTAGTGGAAGCAACGTGAGTCTTATTCATAGTCTAGGTTTGATCTTCTACTTCAGCATTCGTTTTATTTTCTTTTCTTAGGTCGCAACTTCTATTCTTCTTGTATTGCTCCTAGGCTGGAAGTGCGGACATTTGGAAGAGGCAACTATCCTGTTTCAGTAGAAGGAAGCACGTTAGCAACTGTGTGATTTGGCAGTAGGATTCTAGGTTTCACGATTACTAAGTGTTTACTAGGGCTATTCTCTTAATTACGGTAGGCGGAAGTTTGTTCATACTTCCCTAACATTTCTCTTAACTTGATGAAGTGTGAATTCAGATCTTGATTTCAGACCGAATATTTCCACAAAATGCATAACTTCTTTAGTGTGTGCAAGATAATGATCAAGTTCATTTTATGCTTCATCACGAGTCTTTTTGAGTAAATCAAATATGACACCATATTCCTTTTTAACTTTTACAAGTTCTTGTTCATATTTTGAGATTTGACACTTAAAAGACACGTTTTGATCATCCATTTGCTCAATTTTAGGATCAGAAGATTTTGCACGCAACTTGCGAGTTTGTGTTGAAAAAACAAGTTGTTGATCGTGAATATCTTTTTGACACCAATTAAGACGACGAATCGCATTTGAAAGTTCGTTTGACAATCGTTTATTTTCAACTTTTAAGGACTCGATCTGAAGCACATTATCAGTGTTCTCAACATTTACCACAGAATCAACAGTATCAGCAGAGATATAATCAAATGCATATGACAAAGAATTCAATAACACAGCATTATGGACATCAGCACATATGACATCTTCCAAGAGTCGATCAACATCTTTTCTCAACATTTTCTTTTTACGTTTAGTATTAGAAAGAGATGTTTCTGGTCTCGAAAATGACATTCATCAATCCAAGTTCCTTATGAAAGTCCCTTTCCCAAGACAATGCACAACTTTTCAAATTTTTAACATTTGGTAAAAGATTTTCTGAAAAATATCTCTTTGTTCTCGCGCTAGAGGCGATTGAAAATGTTGAACTTTGATTTCAGAATGATATTCTATCTCATGTTGTAAAGTTTTGAGGTCAGCCATGAAAGGTCAAAATATCGAAGAATTTTGCGATTTTCAGGTTTTGAGTTTACTTCACTGATGGAAGGTAAAGGACCATAAGTTTGTGCATAATCTGGTTTGGGATTAACATTAGAAGACGTTTTTATGATAATCCTTGGTGTGTTAGAAGAATCCGTTGGTGTGACGAAAGTGACCGCTTTGAATATTAAAAGGTTTGTTGTAAACAACATTTTCTAATTTTGATCGACTCTCGTCTTCTGCATCTAATTCCTCTTGGCGATGATATTCAACAACACTCATAACATAATTATCAATTTTATATTTCTGCACTGGAAACTTCAGGATTTGGTTTGAATGCTTTGGTTGAAAGCTTAGGTTTGTCAATCAGCAAATTTGGTCCATATCCATTTTGGATTTGGTTTTAAAGTAAACTTTTCAATAGCTGTGACCGACTCACCATGTTTTTAAACAACAGTTTTAAACTCTTAAGTTTGTTTTGCAAGCCGATGATTTCTTCAAGATGATCATCTATTCGTTTCGTTGAATGCTTTTTGTATGCAGAGAACTGTTTTTGACAAGTTAACAACTCAGGCTTAGCTTTTTGAGTTTCCAAGGTGAGAGCGTTAATTTGCTTTTTATGTTCATGTTTCTGTTGTTCTATTTCAGACAACAAAGCATTCTTGCAAGCGGCAGATCACGCATTGTTTCTCTCTAAATATGTTCGTTTGATGAGATTTGGCAAAGGCGGCTTCAAAACCTTTTTCACGTTTTTCTTGAGTTTTGAAAAAATTGAGTTGCTTTTGTAAACATTCAAAGTCCTTGTTAACAGGGCATTTACTTTCAAGTCCTGATTAATTGGCATGACATTCTTCCACTATGGTTTGTTGGTCTTGTTAAACGAGCAAATCTAGATGAGGCAAAGTTCGGCTTGTTCCACGGTCACCACTTGATCATTACTAGATCCTCAAGTATAACCACGGAATCTTTGAGTTATCAAGAAACCATTTGGTCATCTTGATCGTCAAATATAACTACGGGGTCTAGTTGAAAATCGTCGGAATGAGATGTGGATGACTCATTTTGACCATTCTGAGCCTTGCCGGATTCAGATGTTGGCGGAGATATTAGATCAAAGATGAATATGGTTTGTTCGGGTACCTGAGACAAGCCATCAGTGTCATACACTGGGCCTGTGTCACTCATGTGTAACTCATGCATATTAGCAATCAACATAACAGCTGCATTGTCCGCATCCTCCATATCATCATGATGCTGCATTTGCCATAAAGCTCTGTTCTTTGTCTGTGAGAGTTCCACCAGCTTCATCCTTAAGAGCCAAAGAAGAGCCTCTTTGTGATAAGCACTGCCCCTTGTCCTCGGCTTTGGGCATGCATTAGCTGGTGTCCCCCTCATGCAGTTGTAGCATCGAAGACCATTCACCCCATTCTGAGCATTTCCCTGTTCCACCACTTGAGCTCTATTGTTATTCCTAACACAATAAACCCTTAACCACCGCCCATCTGACAACCATAACCACGATTCTGAACTTTAACTCGTCCATTGTTCCACCAGCTTGATTTCGGGTGTTATATGAGGAATGAATACGATTGTTGGATTTGTTGGTATAACGGCTAAAAGCATTAGCAATCATACCAAATCTTGTTGCAATGCTCGAACGGATCAGATTCCTCATTAGCTTCACTGACAAATGCTTGAGCATTGTTGTTGTTGTATGGGGACCAATTGAGTTTGTTGAGATTGTTGGCTGTAAAGGATCATATGGTGTGATTGTAGCATTTGGTTGATTGCTGGTTGAGGAGGATAAGTGTTTTGAGCATACAGGCAAGTTGTTGTTTTCCGGATTTGACGTTGAAGCAATTTGAGCACGGAGAATCCTTTCCCTATCAACTTCCTTTTCATGAGGCTTCAAGTAATCGTACAACAATCCGTATGTAGAATGATGCATGTTCTTCGCTTGACGGAGAAAAATGACATACTTCTCTCATTCAGGACCAAGACTACTCAGGAACTTAGTATTAACTGCAATTCTTGGCATGATGATGTTCTGTTTATCTAAACCATTTATGATGTCTGAGAATCGATGATGATAAGACTCGAGTGTCTCTACAGGTTCAATCATGAAGTGTTCTTAAGCCAAGTAAATTTTGGATTCCATATCCTCCTGATTGAGTGCAGATCCTTCCATAAGAAGATGAATATGTTCCCACATCGCCTTTGCAGTCGTTTGAGCATCAACACTTTGAAGAATTGGGTTAGGTAATCCTAAGAGGATATATTGCATTGCAAGTTCATCAGCTTCATAGTGTAAAAGTTCTTCTGCATTAAGGTCTGCAACAGTAGCAATGTTGGATTGTTCATCTCTTGGTGGATTAGCATTTGGATCGCCGGGTACAATGACAGTAGGCATCTGAAATGGACCTTCTAATATGACCTTCTTTAAGACTTTCCATGTGGCTTCTTCAGATCACAAAACCTAAAGAACCTAATCACCCATTGATCGTAGTTTCCTGGAGTGAGCATTGATGGTCTATCAAGTGATCCAGCTTCATGAATTGATTGTGGCTGCTTAAGCTTCACACATCTTTGCAAACCAAGTGGGTTCCTTCATAGTGTTCCTTGATGGATGTTGATTGTAATCATTTGTGTAGGGTTGAACTTGAAGACTTGGTGGTGGTTGAACCATTTGAGGTTGTGGAATTGCAGCAAGTTATGGAGTATGTTGTTGATTAAATTGTTGTTGATAAATTGCTTTTTGTTGATTCCATTGTTGATGTTGTGGAGTTAGTTGTTGTTGACGTTGAGTATAAGTGTAAGGGAATAGTTGAGTATGGTGGTTGTGACATGTTGATAAACTTGTGTTGGTAAAAATGGATCGTTTTAGTCGAATGAACCTTTGTTGATGAAGTATCCTTAGGCGTAGAAATCACAATCAACCAAGTAGGACTTATGCGTAAACCCAAAGTTACGCGTAACAAGAGAAAAGACACTAAGTTTGCGTAAGACCAAAAGTGCGAGAAACTTATGCGTATGAGTACCTTATGCGTAAGACTAGCTTAGGCAAGATGATTCTTATGCGTAGGATTTCTACGCGTAAGCTTATGCTTATGCGTAATTTAGGGTTTGCCCAATTGTCTTTTACACTATCACAGTGCAAAGATATCCAAGTCGACGTGTTTTCAGGCTTCCAAGCAAGAAACCACGAGTAAACCACAACTGAAGACAACCAAGGATAAAGTTACGCGTAAAACTAGGGTTTTCATACGCGTAGCTTTACCTTACTCGTAAATTGATTTTGCCAAGTTGTTTCTAAACCAGATTTTTGTGATGGATAGCTTCCATATCACCAAAATTAACATAAAGTATGAAACTTGATGACCAAAACGTCTAAAACGGTTACAGCGTAAGAAGACACCCGTTACAAAAACTAGCTTAAAACATACATCCCCACGTACAGTTTGAAACTTTTTGCCAAAACATTATGTTAAAAACCTTAAAACATTGAAGGACAAGAATCTTGGATTAAAAAGTGTAAAAAACGTGTTTTTAAGCGAACCAAAGTATCATTCATTAGCCTTACGCGTAGGACCAAAACCCACTTCAAAAGAAATAACGATTCACCCAACTATTAGGCGATTGATACCACTGTTAGGTCACTATTTTTTACAACACGCAACAATGAAGAAATGAGAAGAAGGATCGATGAACAATACAAACCAAACCTTATGCGTATGTAATAAGAGAAGGTTATGCGTGTAAAGTGAAAGAGAATGAATTGACCCCACCCCCATGAGGGTTCTTACAGAGTATTTATAGAGGGAAGCTAGGGCAACACTCCTAGTTCACATCCTTTTCCTTATTGGGCTGGCCTATGGTATGGGCCTTCTACATAAGCCTAAGGCTCAAACCAAACATAAAGGCCATAATTCAGCTAACTATTACATATTATTACTACACTTGACTTAGGTTTAGGATGATCCAACAAAAACAAAATAAAGCATTTTTACAAATTTAAACATGAGAATAAGCAATCATTAAAAGATATATGACACTAACAAGCAAACAATTAAGCATGGGTTGCCTCCCACGAAGTGCTTCTCTTTATTTATGAGTCTTGTAGCTAGACTCGTATCGTGCCCCTACGTACCGATATAAGTAAGCCTATCCTTAACAATGTCATAAAGATCAAACTTATCATTTAGTTCCTAGTAGTACGTCGGTTCGATATGCCTTTTCAAACTTTTCATCCGTCGGGATCATAGATTGTATCCTAATGTGCCACTCTCCATTACCATCACTAGGCGGTCTATTCCAATCCCACTTATGTTTAGGCTTTTCAATTTTCCACCTATTCATGACAAGGTTGACGGGCAAACTTCCTAGGAGTTCGGTCATCTTCCTAAATACTAAGGCATCCTCGAACGGGTTCACTTCCATGTCCCTAGCCATCTCTCTTTCATGGAAAGTTGCTTTACTAGCAAAGGCTTCATCTAAGTAGAAAGGTCGTTGGGGACATATGAGGTTCTTATCTATCCAGGGTCCATATCTAGAAGGCGTCCTATCCAACCTAATCTCATGTGGGATTTCGTCTTCTTTGTAGTATGTATGCTTTTTGACATCGTAGATTGACCTAGCACTCCCTTCTCCTACCACTATCTTGGACATCTTACAATCGATGATAGCACAGCGTAGCTAAGAATCCTCTTCCTACTAGTAATGGGCATGTCGGGTCTTTTTTCATGTCTAGCACATGAAAGTCGGCTAAAAGAGTCAACTCTCCTTTGTACTACCAGTCTTTAATTTCCCTGCCGGATAGCAACACTACCGTCCGCTAAACCTAAGATGGTTTCCGTTGGTTCTATCTTACCTAAGTTAAGGCTTCTATGGAGGACAACGAACAAGATTGATGCATGATCCTAAGTCGGCTAGAGCATCGAGAGGTTTGGAAGTTCCAAGCCTACACGGAAGAGTAAATAGCCCCGGATCGTCTAACTTCTTAGGTAGATTATTTCGCACAAAAGCGGACCCATGTTTTCCAAGTTTAAGTTCAACTCATATTTTCTTTTAAGCATTATAATAAGGTGCATGAGCTAAGACTTCATGAACCGGTTTTTCTTGATGGAGTTCCTTGTACTCCTCCTCTAGATTAGGTTTGGGGTTCTGGTTGACGGGTTTCTCAAGAGTAGGTTCTACCATGGGCAGGGGCTTGGTACCTCATCTTTGGATGGCTTGGAACCCTTTTTGATAGCATTTACCGAGTGAATCGTTGGGTGTGAGGGGCATGGATGTGCACTCTCCCATGGTGAACAAGAATATGAAGTCGACAAAATCGAATTCACTTTTGGTTCTTTATAGTATCCTTTGGGAGTGCTCCAATTTCCCCTTCATTAAAGGCTTTTAAGAGGGCATCAAGCTTATTTGTCATCTCGCTTTGCCTTCGCTTGAAATCGGCTTCAAGCTTGTCATCGAGTCTCTTGAGATGACATGAATCTAGTGCAATGCCTCAAGATTATGGATTCCGTGTTTGGAGAATTGAAACCTATTAGGTGGACTAGATGAGCTTTGGGGTGTGCTTGAATTTTAGTTCCACTTAAGGTTAGGGTGGATTTCTCCATAAGGGGTGTAGAGTTTCCTAAGTTATTTGTTCGGGCTTGAAAGTGTACCATTCTCTCCCACTCCGTTGGTACGCATGGAGGCTAGTCCGCAAAAGCTTGTTCGGGGATCTTGTGCAATCACGAGTGTCATGGGGAACCACTACATACTCACAAGGAAGAGTGATTTATTCACTTGATGTGAAGACTTAGGATTTTCGTAGGAACTCATTAGGAATTTACTTGATTTCAGCTCGATCATCCTACGATCGGAAGATTGTGAGTCAATGGGAGGCAAGGAGATTTCCTTAACGGTTTTGGGCAACTCACGGGGGTCATTCCAACTTTCGTTGTAATAGAGAGCAAGGTCCTCTATTATGCCCCATGATTCTTCCACGGTGAGATCACTAAGTTTTCCACCAGCCGCTTGGTCAATGGATCGCTTTGGTGGGGAAGTGACATGATCATAAAAGATTTGGACTTGGAGCCAAAGATCAATGCCGTGATGAGGGGAATTTATGAAGTAAGTCCTTGAATCGGGTCCAGCTTCGTAGAGGATTCACCTTGACGTTGTTGGACATCAAGATGTCATTCCCTAAGCTTAGTGGTTCTCTCCCGGTGGGAAAAATTTGAGCAAGAAGCGAGAAGTGAGATCATCCCAACTTGAGATGGAGCCGGCGGGAAGTCGCTCAAGCCAATTACTAGCTTGGTCCCGTAGAGAGAATTGGAAGAGACGCAGACGCGTGGTCTCTCGTAGAGTAGCATCAAGGTCGATGGAATCGACAATTTTAAAGGAACCTTAGATGCTTATTTTGGATCTTCGGAACGAAGTCCAATGGAATGCACATCGTTTTGCACCAACCGGATGGTGTCGCTCGTAGGGCGGTATTTGGGCTTGGTCGGGAAGCTCAATGGTGTTCCTATAGCCTATGTGGCTTGGTCTCGAGTATTCACCAAGAGTACGGGCTCTTGGCGGGTCATTTGGTGGTAGGTTATCACCTTCCATGATGAAAAGTGATGGGGTTTACGAACAAAGGTCACGAAGAAGGGGGATAGACTACGAGGAAGCTAAAATGAGAAAAATTTACTTGATAGGAATCAGCAAAGAAACCAAAGATGTTGGACTACTACTAGCTATTCTATTCCCCGCAGCGGCGCAAAACAAAACTTGATAACGCTACACAACGCTTCGTTCGGGGTCAAATGAACTTCTTTTCTTCGAGCAAGTTTTATAACACCCTAGGCAGTGAACCTAATCGTTGTAGTGTATTATTAGGGTAAGCCACGGGTATTGATATCGTTCTCTAGGGAATAGGAATGCTAGTGAGAAGTTACTACGCTAAGATTGGGGTTGAGGAAGATTATTTTTTTTATCTGTTTTGTTTTTAGAAAATGGAAAGGTCCGTGTTGGATATTGGATTTCACCAACACTCTAAACCATGATCAAAGTAGGCGTATAAGAATGTTAGAGAGAGAGAGTTCTAGAGAGAGAAAGGAAGAGTTTGGAACTATAGTGAGAGAAAGAAAATTTTTATTATGAGCTCCAACTCTCTACCTTGGGAGGTAGAGAGTATTTATAGTCTTACATAAAACGCCACACAACGGGCTGTGGATCAGGCATACAGTGGGTAAAGACCCGTCCGTCCTCCACGGTGTTACTTAACTAACTACTACTTAACATAAATAACTATGACTACGAGCTTTCTAACGATTACATATACTTGAGGTGACCGACTCTTTAATACCTGGAATTTCTAATTCCTAACAATCTCCCCTTAGGGAGGTCACCTCAACATACTAATTACATTGAATACAAACAGATATACATTAACAATTGTTCTTGTATTCTTGATGTATACTTTGCTCTAGCTCGTAGTCATTGATTCTTCTCATTGCATATTTGGTTACTCTAGAAGGAGGTCTTTTACAGATCCACGTGATAATAAATTTGAGCCAGCTTTTGAGATCATCAGCTACTGAAAATCTCTGAGACATTCATTGTGGTGTTGGTTCTATGTCATGTTGTGACATTCGGAGACCGAATGCTCACATTCGGATCATGATATCTTTCATCAGAGTAGCGAAGCTTTAGTTGATTCATGATATGGCAGCAACGTAGCAGAAGCATGGAGTGAAAATATCAGAGTCATTGATGCACTAATCATGATTTCTTTTGAGATGAATGTGTTAGGTGAGCATGCGACTATGGATTGACCGCTTCATTCGATCACTGCAAACGTCGGGGTGTACCTACATAAGACAGTTAGCAATAAAGCGCACGAGAGTGTCTTTGATCACTTTCGATGAATTGAGGTACACGGCCCACGGTTCCCCGTTGATCAGTACAAGTACTGCCTGTGATCAGGTATAATTCTGAAGAATTTCCTTGACAGGGTTTCGTAGCTGCTCTAGCTATTCTCAAACCGGAACGTCTCAGAGAAGACAACACGGAGTGAGTGAACCAGCGAATTTACGTCCACCGATTGATGAAAAGAGATTTAAAAAACAATTGTGTATTGCTCAATAGAAATTGTTTTTGCAATATAACGAAGGTTTTAATGAAAATCAATTATCAATCATAAAACACCTTTTGATTTGAAAAATTAGTACACGGTCGACGTGCTAATGAAAAGTGTTTTAAAGCACAAAGACCGGTTTTTCAAAGGTATCCGTCAATCCATAACCTGAGCCAGGATTGATTCAAAAGATTGAATCGCCCCATTGTTTATGTTCAGTTGTCACATGGTTGATCTGTATAATAGATCTCACATGCCACCTACCAGGAGCTTGTTAGATGTTGGCTCCAGAAGGCTTTCCATCTTCACAGTGATAATGTAAACACATCACTAGATGTGTCTGGCAATACCACAAGGATAATGCGTAGGACTCAGATATAATCTCTCTTTCCACATTGTGTGAAACAGAGAGTCTTCGTTGAAAGTGTCCTAATGAGATTTATTGATGATCTCGTGGCACTAGACTCAATTTGTGCATATTTGGATCCTATATCGGAGACTAGGGAGAGGGTCTCCTCCTTCAATATCAACAATCTCTAAGAGAAAGTCGATAGATAATGTCGGTTCCCCGTGAGAATGAAACAAGTCCTTTTAAGAGGAACTTGAGTGGTTTGGAAAGTTGTAGTGCAGAGCGTCACTGGGTCCATGACGTCTTGTCTTCAATACCAATGTTACCATCAGTAGCATATGAATTGAACCCGGTTTCTGCCCTAAGGTTGAATAAATGGAGGGCTATTTGTTTTCACCCTTTTCTCATTCAATCTTTTTAATTCTTCAACCCCTTAAGTGCTTACCGAGACTTCTAGCAGAAACTTGTTGGGTTTATTCCAGTACTAGCTCAGTCTCAGTCCGCACTCTTCCCATATCTCATTTTTCCCCTTTTATCATCATACCTAAGAACTCTACACTAACTAGTGGATAGTCCCTGGGTAGATCCCTCCGGTTCTGGCGGATCATGGAAACACATACCTAACCTTATCGTCCTTATATCACCATACATAATGTAAAGTTGGTCGGTCTTTTGGTATTGTTCATCTGCCATAGGAACCAATTGAAAATCATTTGAAAATCAATCCAGATACTTATGATATTTTATCAAAGCATTTTGTACCTGAATTGTTTTTGATATTTTTAGAATAGTGCTCCCCCTCAACATGTGCATCAAATGTTTGAAATCGTTTTGCACACGGAGGCAAGAGGAAGAAATTACTTCTTTGATTACCATTTTTCTAAAAGATATCAACATCACTTCCCTGATCAAATCAAGTAGATATAGCATTTCGGGAAGGATGAGGTTTTCATAAGTTTGCTCCCCCTCAATATGTGCCTCGAGTTTTGAAAGAGTTTTGCACATATTAGAGGGAACCTGCACATGAGATAATGATCACGTTTCAAGTCATAGGTGTAAGATAGATGCTCCCCCTCACATGTGCATGGAAAATTTTGAAATCGTTTGTTACCTGCGGGAGGAACATGTACATCCTTATAAAACCATTTACCGAATCCTCAGTTTAAGTCCAATTTAAATCACAAATTCTCCCCGATCACAATTATCAAATCATTTGAGATTTGTGATCTCTTATAGATTTAAATTGATTTTGAAAGCTTTTAAGGAGAATTGTAACTAGATTATGAAAGCGTTTAACTTTATGGATCGGATTTTAAGACTTTAAACTCCATTGATAAAACATGCATGAATATCTTTTGAAAACAATTGAATGCCAAATAACTTTTTAATTTAATTGAAATCATACTCTCCCTCAATCAATGACATAGGTTGTTGATTGAGAGATTGATATTTTGACAAATAAGTCCAGATGATTATCAAAAATAGAGAGTGAGTTATTTTTCAAAGCATTATTTTCAGCAGAAAAGTTTATAGAATCAGAGCATGGAATTTGGTTTGATAAGAAAGCTTTTTGATGAACGTTCAAACACATTCTAAATCTTGAAAACATGAAAAACATGGCTCTGTTCTTTCATAAAAAAGCGGTTACTGCCTTAATGACAATAAACCATTGTTCTCTTCTCTCATTTTTTTTTATGAATTCGAACAACATCTAAAGTCCCGTGTCATTCTTTGAATGACAGCACAAAGACCGTAGATAGTATCGAACCGAGAAAAACCAAAAAAAACAAACAATATATTTTTTTTTTTTTGAGATTTTCAAGTTTTTCAAATTTTTAATGGTTTTTTGAAAATATTATATTTTTTTATTTGATTTTTGAATAGATATATACAGGATATAGATGAAGATAGACCTTTACTCCTCGTCTTCCTCCTGAAGACGTTTGAGTATTTCTGTTGAAGGCTTTTCATGCCCAGTCGTGGAAGAATAAACTCAAAGCGTTCTCTTGGAAGAGCTTTGGTGAAGATGTCAGCTAACTGATATTCAGACCTCACAAATAGAGTTCCACCACACCTTTTTCCACTTGTTCCCTGATGAAATGATGTTGAATGTCGATATGCTTTGCTCTTGAGTGTTGAACGTTGTTGCATGATAGAGCAATAGCACTTTTATTATCATAGTACAGAGGGATTTTGTTGAATTCAAAGCCATAGTCAGATAATTGAGATCTCATCCATAAGATTTGAGCACAACAAGATGACATGGCTATGTATTCAGCCTCTGTAGAGGAAATAGAAGTACTCATTTGCGTCTTTGACGACCAGCTCACTAGCTTATCACCCAAAAACTGAGCACCTCCAGACGTACTTCGACGTGTATCTTGACAACTTGCATGATCAGAATCTGCATAGGCCGTTAGTGACATACCGGTGTCTTTCGGGTACCATAGTCCCATATTGATGGTTCTTTGGAGATACCGAAAGACCCGTTTAACAGCTTCAAGGTGCCTTTTAGTAGGCTTAGCCTGGTATCTAGCACACATGCAAACAGAGAACAAGATGTCTGGTCTACTGGCTGTGAGGTACATCAGGGATCCAATCATACTTCGATATTTTGTTTGGTCTACCATGATTCCTGAGTGGTCCTCATCTAGTTTGGTTCGATCAATCATGGGGGTGTCAACAGGGTCACTTGAATCAAATCCAAATTTTTTAAGATTTCTGTTGCATATTTAGATGATTTTGAAAATGCCTCCGGGACTTTGTGAATTTGTAATCCCAAGAAAATGACATTTGTCCCATCATTGACATTTGAAATTTTGAACTCATTTCATTAGAAAAAAGATCACATTCCATTGGGTCAGTCGAGGCAAAAAATATCATCAACATAAATTTGAACATGAATTAAATGTTTGCCTGACTTCCTGGTGAACAATGTTGGATCCACTGCTCCTTTGCTAAATCCGGTTGATAGAAGAAACTTTGACAGTGTATCATGCCATGCCCTTGGAGCTTGCTTTAAACCGTAGAGGCCTTCTTCAAACGATAACGTGAGTAGGATGCTCTTGATTTACAAATCCTTCAGGTTGGCTGACGTAGACGACTTCTTTAAAGTCTCCGTTCAGAAATGCCGTCTTCACATCCATCTGATAGACTACCATGTTCTTACTAGCAGCATTAGCCAGAAAGATTTTGATTGCCTCGATTCGAGCAACTGGAGCAAAAGATTCTTCAAAGTCAATACCCTCCTCTTGACGGTATCCTTTAGCAACTAATCGAGCCTTGTTCTTCAACACATCACCATGCTCATCAAGTTTCACTTTGAAGATCCATTTTAGAGCAATAATCATAGCACAATCTGGAGCAGGTACTAACTCCCATACATCTAGTCGATCGAACTCATGAATTTCATCTTGCATAGCATTGAACCAGCTATCTTCATTCATGGAGGTTTTAACATCTTTGGTTTCGATCTTGAGAGTACGGAGTTGAAGAAGCACATAAGGCATCGTTTTGCAAGTTGTTTTCCGTGTGGATATGGACGAGAGGATTTCCCATGATGTTGTCTAATGGATGATCGTGAGTCCATTTTCTGAGGTGTTCATGTGGTAGTTGTTGAGGGACTGAAGTAGCAGAGTTGATGTCTCCTGACGAAGATGGTACTGATGAAGATTCAGAGCAATATGTTTTCAGACGGAGCATCTTCAGGAGTAGCAAAGGGATTAACTTCATCATTGAAGCCAGAAACCGTTCCATGATGTACATTTGAAGAATGATGATTTGTTGATGAGACTGAAGGATCAGCAGCAAGTGCTTCTTGACTTAAAGATATTGAGACTGAGGGATTGACTTCATTCACTGGAATATGAGCAGCCTCTGTTGTAGGGATCAACACCTCATTAGTACTCGGATCATAAACTTCATCAACATAGGATCAAACAATTTCTTTAAATCATCTTCAGATGGAGGTACATATGGAGTTTCTTGAGAAGAGTTTGGAACAAGGGATGAACCAATTGGACTGGTTTGAAGTGCGGGTCCAGAACTGAATTGTTCAGGAGCCGTTTGACCGGTCAGCTCATCAAACGTAACGTGAATTGTTTCCATGATGTTTCGGGTTCTTTTGTTGTAGATTCGGTATCCCTTTTTTTTTGGTGCATACCCTACAAATACTCCAATGTCTGCTTTAGCTCTAAGTTTGCCTAAGTCTTGACCCTCATTAGTTGGATAGCACAATGCTCCAAACACACGAAGGGAAGAGAGATTAGGTTTCTTTTGGACAAGTTCATATGGTGTCTTTCCATGAACAGTGTGAATCAGGGAACGATTTTGTGCGTAGCATGCAGTGGCAATAGCTTCAGCCCCGAGAAACATTGGAACTTTTGAGTAAATCAGCATTGTTCTAGCGGCTTCTACAAGAGTTCGATTTTGTCTTTCAACTACACCGTGCTGTTGAGGAGTTCGTGGAACACTTCTTTGATGGCTGATTCCAATGCTTTCATAAAATTCACTAAGTTGTTTGTTAACAAACTCAGTTCCATTGTCTGTCCGGATAATTCTGACGGATTTGTTAAGTCGAACCTGCAGCTGTTTGATCAGTTTGATGATGATATCAGGAGTTTCATCCTTTGTCCTTAAGAACTTGACCCAGGTGAATCTAGAGTAATCATCAACTACAACTAACACATATTTCTTCCCAAAGATATTCTGCACTCTCATTGGTCCACATAAATCCATATGAATTGTATGAAGAACTTCTGTGACAGATGAAGGAATTAGGAATCATTGGTGCGAAAAAATTAAAACCAGTAACGGAAAATTTTGGGCCTTGATAACGCTACACGCGTCGTTTGGGGTCAAAGGAACTTCCTTTTCTTCGAGCAAGTTTTATAACACCCTAGGCAGTGAACCTAATCGTTGTAGTGTAGTATTAGGGTAAGCCACGGGTATTGATATCGTTCTCTAGGGGAATAGGAATGCTAGTGAGAAGTTACTACGCTAAGGTTGGGGTTGAGGAAGATTATTTTTTTATCTTTTTATGTTTTTTAGAAAATGGAAAGGTACGAATCTCGGGGTTTGGATTTGGGGGTTGGTATTTCTACCGATTACTCTACTAATCTAATTATCTAATCTAAGGTCTATGTAGTCTATGTCTAATAATTGTGTGCTCGTATGATAGTTGAAGCCAAAATGTGTTTACTTAGGTTTTATTACTCCTTAATTATCTCCTATTGATGGTTGAATTGTCACGTCCTTATTCTTAATCGCGTTGTGTGTCTAAAGTCGTAGGGTATGCAGTTATCCCTAACTCTTTGAACTTACCAAAGGGTCTCGTCTACAAAATCTCTAGGAATTATAAACTCTAACTCTGCAAAAAGCACTTTGGATGATTTAGCCTACAACTGCTCTAAGTGTTATAGTCCAAGGTTCACAAAGATTAATCAAGCATTAATTACACAACGAATGACCTATCACATTACTAGATCATTAACAATTAAGATAAGAGACAACCAATCAATATTCAATAATTAAGTTTCATATTCCCTAAGCAAACACACAAGTAATTAGCCGGACATGGAGAACATGCAAGCATACACACAAATAATTGAAGACATAATCGAATTAATGAAGTAGAACACTTATCTTGATGTAAGATAGGGTTTGAAACCCTAAAATACTGTACAAGACAGCCTTGGTTCGGTTTAGGTTTTTACTCCAAAAGACTACCCATTAAAACTAAAAAATTCGGATTCTATATATAATATTACAATCATGGCTTTACCTTATGATTTTACGCCGTCTGTCGCCGTCATTGTCATTGGTTTCGTCTTGGCCACGTTAGTCTTGCGACGATGTCACCTTGTGCTTGTGACGCAGTCTTCAGTCTCTGACCGCCGATGGATCAAATCTAGGCCGTCTGATTTGCGACGACCTACTCTTTTAAAGCCTGACACCGTCACTTGAAAATAAGCAATTGGCTATGTCCCGTCACAGAAGTTGCTCTGACGGCCGTCGCATTATAACCCTGACGCCGTCACTTTAGAACCTGACGCCGTCTCCTCAGATTTCCAGCAGCCTGAGTGTCTCGATTCTTGACTTTGGCCATTTTCTTCCGATATCGCGCCTTTTCGTCCAAATAAGTGCCATTACAGCAATTTGCCTTCAAGAGACCTAAAAGTGAAAATGAACGATATTAAGTAATAACGGATACAAAAGTGATCAAATAAGGGCTTAAACGACCCCTCAAAAAGGTACATTTTAAAACCTATCAAATATCCCTACACTTGGTATTTGCTTGTCCTCAAGCAAATGTGCTTTTAGCCAATTAATTTATAGTTAGGGGCCTGAAGCATTGTTTTAGAATAATCCACAACACATATAAGCCCCCAAGAAAGTCATAACAAGCACGGAATTACACTAGCACCTTTCACAAGGGGTGTTTGGGTACTCACATCTCTCGGGTGTATATGAAATATAACAAGTTGGAAATGGAAGATAAACACTCATTAACCGGTCCTAGTACATAGATTACCATAGGCTTGAGAATAGATCAAACCTCCACCGCTAAGCTTTGGGTAAGCACCTAGGAAAGACTATCAAAGAGGTCTTTAAAGGGTTGTAATGTTAGGCTTACGGTAGGAAAACAAAGGGTTTGGTGGATAGGCTATTTAGTGGTGGCAAGTCAAAAATCTTTATGTTACAAGCATACGAAGAATGGCGTTGCTAAGCCAAGACTCGACACTCTAAACTCTAGATAACTGAAACAAACAAACATAAATTTAAAGATAGATGTAGGATGGTAGCCCGTATTTTTTTTTTTTTTTTGAACACTCTAGTATTTTCTTTTCTCTTTTTCTATTTTTTTTCGATTTTTTTTTTATTTTTTGTATACACTTTTACTCTACCATCCTCTACGGTAATATCAAAATGATAGGGATTTATAGGCACATCCCTACACTTGAGTTTTTATTACTCTAACACTAATTTGACCCGAATTGAAAAGATCAAAACACTTGGGGTACATTATTACGCAAATAAGGAAATTTAACGTTTCCTTCCAGTCATTAAACTTTCCCATGAGTTCCAATCGTCCCAAAACTGTATACAAATGATATGACTCGACTTAGCAACTCATGCAAGCAACTAGATAATTGAACTAAGGGTTTAGGGTGATAACAATAATGCACTAAAAGTGAGTGCATACATGGTAGGCTAAGGCGATTTGGGTGTACATTTGGGGGTGGGGTGTAAACAATGCTCTTCATTGATATTCCGGAAAAACTGAAACATCACGAGAACCGAGAAAAGGATAGGCTCGAGGGTTTTAACTAGGGGTATCGTGTACTAAAGATAAGTACAACATAAAGGTTTGGGGGAATTATTCAACTGATGTGGAAGAAGTAATTATATTACGGGTATCAAACAAGGTTATCCTAATGCCTCTTATCATTTAGTTATTCCTAACTACACAAGTGTAGTCTTACCAGCGATCTCGGGATGCATCACAAAACAAGTACTAGAATCTAATATACTACCGGTTCACACACTAAGCATTAAAGATGAATGCTTTAATTCCTACTAATCTAAGGGAGATCCTCACATTTTGGGTGGAATTTAGGTGGTAAAGGGTTTTTGTGCTAGTCATGCAACTTCCTATCCGTGAGACGCTTTTGTTAAGACTAATTGCCCACTCCTATATGTCATGAAAAATTTTAAATTTGGTGCCAAAATTACCCTAACCGACATTTTCTCATGGTTTATTACACAAATACAATTGGACAAAGCAAATAATCAAGGATAAGCATAGTTTCAAAGTTCCCGTTTTATTTTCCCTCCCTACACTTAAACTGAACATTGTCCCCAATGTTCCCCGAACGTATCAAAGTTATGATAATAGAAGGTAATGAAAACACAAGAAACTAGTACTCCCCTGATTAGCTCGATAGGATCCGTGTGTGAAGTAGTGGTTAAATCCTTTCCAAGAAAAATGCTGCGTGAAAAGCTCCTTCCAATCTTATGTAACTTCTTCTTGATAAATTAAACCTGCACACTTGAAGAAAACAAAACGAAACCTTCGCGTAAAATCGGCGGTAATAATATATATAAGACTCGACTAAACTAATATATAATGCTTGTGGAATGGATGTTTACAATTTCTATGAAAATTAAGACCTGGAAATTCCAAAAATTTATAAGTAGCTCAAAAGGAAAAAAGTAATCTTTTGTTTTTACTCCTTCCTCGACGCCGTCAGGTTGCGATCCTGACGGACACTGTCAGTTATCCCCGACAAAACTGGTCTGCGATACCGATTTTACAAGAAAAATTCTGAAAATTTACATCTTTAGAATCTGGAAAAATTTCTGCAAAACATCCATTATGACTCGATACAAGCATTTGACTCGAACAAACACACATATATATCTTTTAATGAATTGTAACATATTGGATTTCACGTACACACTAAACCATAATCACAAGAGGCGTACAAGAAGGTTTTTAGAAAGAGAAAGAAAACTCTTATTATGAGCTCCAACTCTCTACCTTGGAAGGTAGAGAGTATTTATAGTCTTACAATAAAACGCCACACAACGGGCTGTGGATCAGGCATACCGTGGGTAAAGACCCGTCCGTCCTCCACGGTGTTACTTAACAAAATACTACTTAACATAAAATAACTCTGACTACGAGCTTTCTAACGATTACATATACTTGAGGTGACCGACTCTTTAATACCGGAATTTCTAATTCCTAACAATCTCCCCCTAAGGGAGGTCACCTCAAACACACATTAAAAAATACATTGAATACAAAGCGGATATTACATTAAATTGTTCTTGCACTCTGATGTAGTACTTTGGAAGCTCTGTACTCGTAGTCATTGATTCTTCACAATGCATGTTTGATTAATCCAAGTGGAGGTCTTTTTACTGATCCACGTGATAATGAGATTTGAACCAGCTTTGAGATCATCAGCCACATTAAATCTCTGACTCTTCCTTTGTGGTGTTGATGTTATGTGATGTTGTGACATTTGGACCGACATGCTCACATTCTGGATCATGATTTCTTCTTCATCGAAAAGAGTAGCGGAAGCTTTCGTTGATTCATGATATTGGCAGCAGCGTAGCAGCCAGCATGGAGTGATAAATATCGAGTCATTGATGCACTAATCATGATTTCTTTAGAAATGAATGTGTAGTGTAAGCATGCGGCTATGGATTGACCGCTCCATTCTCGATACAGCTGCAAACGTCGGGTGTACCTGCATAAGACAGTTAGCAATAAAGCACACGAGAGTGTCTTTGACCACTTTCGTCGAATTGAGGTACACGGCCCACGGTTCCCCGTTGATCAGTATAAGTATTGCCTATGATCAGGTATAATTCCGAAGAATTTCCTTGACAGGGTTTCGCAGCTGCTCTAGCTGTTCTCAAACCGGAACGTCTCAAAGAAGACAACACGGAGTGAGTGAACCAGCGAATTAAGATTCACTGATTGATGAAAAGAGATTTGAAAAACAATCATGTATCGCTTAATAGAAATTGTTTTTGCAATACTACGAAGGTTTTAATGAAAATTAATTATCAATCATAAACACCTTTTGATTTGAAATATTCGTACACGGTCGATGTGCTAAAGAAAAGAGTTTTAAAGCACAAAGACCGGTTTTTCAAAGGTATCCGTCAATCCATAACCTGAACCGTGATTGATTCAAAAGATTGAATCGCCCCATTGTTTCTGTTCGGTTGTCACATGGTTGATCTATATAATAGATCTCATATGCCACCTACCAGGAGCTTGTTAGATGTTGGCTCTAGAAGGCTTTCCATCTTCATTGTGAATATGTTTGCATATCACTCGGATGTTCTGGCAATACCACAAGGATAATGCGTAGGACTCAAGATATAATCTCTCTTTCCACATTGTGTGAAACAGAGAGTCTTCATTGAAAGTGTCCTAATGAGATTTATTGATGATCTCGTGGCTCTAGACTCAATTTGTGCATATTTGGATCCTATATCGGAGACTAGGGAGAGGTCTCCTTCTTCAATATCAACAATCTCTAAGAGAAAGTCGATAGATAATGTAGGTTCCCCGTGAGAATGAAACAAGTCCTTTTAAGAGGAACTTGAGTGGTTTGGAAAGTTGAAGTGCAGTGCGTCACTGGGTCCATGACGTCTTGTCTTCAATACCGATGTTACCATCAGTAGCATATGAATTGAACCCGGTTTCTGCCCTAAGGTTGAATAAATGGAGGGCTATTTGTTTTCACCCTTTTCTCATTCAATTCTTTTTAATTCTTCAACCCCTTCAGTACTTACCGAGACTTCATAGCTAGAACCTTGTTGGGTTTATTCCAGTACTAGCTCAGTCTCAGTCCGCACTCTTCCCATATCTCATTTTTCTCCTTTTATCATCATACCTAAGAACTCTACACTAACTAGTGGATAGTCCCTGGGTAGATCCCTCCGGTTCTGGCGGATCATGGGAACACATACCTAACCTTATCGTCCTTATATCACCATACATAATGTAAAGTTGGTCGGTCTTTTTGGTATTGTTCATCCGCCATTGGAACCAATTGAAAACCATTTGAAAATCAATCAAGATACTTATGATATATTATCAAAGCATTTTGTATCTTAATTGTTTTGATATTTTAGAATGCTCCCCTCAACATGTGCATCAAAATTTGAAATAGTTTAGCACATGGAGGCAGATCTTAGAAAGTTAGATTGAAATGAAAGGTCCATCTTTTGATTAACATTTTCAAAATATCAACATCACTTCCTAATCAATTTCAAGTAGATAAAGCATTTTGGGAAGGATGAGGTTTTCATGATTTTTCTCCCCCTCAATATGTGCCTAGATGTTGAAAAATGTTTTGCACATATTAGGAAAGACTGCACATTGAGATAATTATCACGTTTCAAATCATAGGTTTAAGATAGATGCTCCCCCTCAACATGTGCATGGAAAATATGAAATCGTTTGTCACTACGGGGAGGAAACATGTACATCACTTATGAAACCATTTACCGAATTATCAGTTTAAATCCAATTTAAATCACACATTCTCCCCGATCACAATTATCAAATCATTTGAGATTTGTGATCTCTTATAGATTTAAATTGATTTTGAAAGCTTTTAAGGAGAATTGTGACTTGATTATGAAAGCGTTTTAATTGATAAGGATCGGATTTTGAGACTTTAAACTCCATTGATTAAACATGCATGATTATCTTTTTGAAAACAATTGTAACAAGGTCTTGCCATTGTTTGAAAAATAACTTTTTGATTAATTGAAATCATTCTCCCTCTCAATCAATGACATAGGTTGTTGATTGAGAGATAGATATTTTGACAAACTGTTAAGTCAGATGATTATCAAAAATAGAGTCCAGTTATTTTTCAAAGCAATTTGTTTTCATTAGATAGTAGGTGATAAATGTTTATAGAATCGAGCATGAATTTCAAAACCATTTAAAGCATGTATGGCTCTGTTCTTTCTTTAAAAAGCGGGTTATAGCCTAAATGACAATAAACCATTGTTTCTCTTTTTCCCAATATATATATATATATATTTATATAATATATATATATATATATATTATATATTTAAATGAACATTCGAACAATATCTAAAGTCCCGTGTCATTCTTTGAATACACACAAAAAAAAAACCGTAGATATTTTCGAATCGAAAATAAAGATAAAATGAATTATATTTTTGGAATTTTCAAGTTTTATAATTTTTATTTGATTTTTGAATTTTATAATTTTGTATTTTGTTTTTTGAATAAATATATACAAGAGATAGATGAAGATAGACCTTTACTCCTCGTCTTCCTCTTGAAGACGTTTGAGTGTTTCCGGTTGAAGGCTTTTCAAGCCAAGTCATGGAAGAATAAACTCAAAATGTTCTCTTGGAAGAGCTTTGGTGAAGATGTCTGCTAACCGGTATTCAGTCCTCACAAAATAGAGTTCCACCACACCTTTTTCCACTTGTTCCCTGATGAAATGATGTCGGATGTCGATATGCTTTGCTCTTGAGTGTTGAACGTTGTTGCATGAGAGAGCAATAGCACTTTTATTATCACAGTACAGAGGGATTTTGTTGAATTCAAAGCCATAGTCCGATAATTGAGATCTCATCCATAAGATTTGAGCACAACAAGATGACATGGCTATGTATTCAGCCTCTGTAGAGGAAATAGAAGTACTCATTTGCTTCTTTGAAGACCAGCTCATAAGTTTATCACCCAAAACCGAGCACCTGACGTACTTCGACGAGGTATCTTGACACCCGCATGATCGCATCTGCATATGCTGTTAGTGACATACCGTGTCCTTCGGGTACCAAAGTCCCATATTGATGGTTCCTTGGAGATACCGAAAGACCCGTTTAACCGCTTCAAGGTGCTTTTGGTAGGCTTAGCCTGGTATCTAGCACACATGCAAACAGCGAACAAGATGTCAGGTCTACTAGCTGTGAGGTACATCAGGGATCCAATCATACTACGATATTTTGTTTGGTCAACCATGATCCCTGAGTGGTCCTCATCTAGTTTGGTTCGATCAATCATGGAGTGTCAACGGGGTCACTTGAATCAAATCCAAATTTCTTTAAAATCTCATTTGCATATTTAGATTGATTTATGAAAATGCCTCCGGACTTTGTGAAATTTGTAATCCCAAGAAAAATGACATTTGTCCCATCATTGACATTTGAAATTTTGAACTCATTTCATTTGAAAAACGATCACATCCATTGGGGTCAGTCGAGGCAAAGATAATATCATCAACATAAATTTGAACGTTAATTAAATGTTTGCCGACTTCACGGTGAACAATGTTGGATCAACTGCTCCTTTGCTGAATCCGGTTGATAGAAGAAACTTTGATAGCGTATCATACCATGCCCTTGGAGCTTGCTTTAAACCGTAAAGAGCCTTCTTCAAACGATAAACGTGAGTAGGATGCTCTTGATTCACAAATCCTTCCGGTTGGCTGACGTAGACGACTTCTTTAAGATCTCCGTTCAGAAATGCCGTCTTTACATCCATCTGATAGACTACCATGTTCTTACTTGCAGCATTAGCCAAGAAGATTCTGATTGCCTCGATTCGAGCCACTGGAGCAAAAGATTCTTCAAAGTCTATACCCTCCTCTTGACGGTATCCTTTAGCAACTAATCGAGCCTTATTCTTCAACACATCACCATGCTCATCAAGTTTCACTTTGAAGATCCATTTTAGAGCAATAATCATAGCACAATCTGGAGCAGGTACTAACTCCCATACATCTAGTCGATCAAACTCATGAATTTCTTCTTGCATGGCATTGAACCAGCTATCTTCATTCATGGCGGTTTTAACATCTTTTGGTTCGATCTTTGAGAGTACGGAGTTGAAGAAGCACCATAAGGCATCTGTTGCAAGTTGTTTCGTGTGGATACTGGACGAGAGGGATTTCCAATGATGTTGTCTAATGGATGATCGTGAGTCCATTTTCTGAGGTGTTCATGTGGTAGTTGTTGAGGGAATGAAGTAGCAGAGTCGATGTCTCTGAGAAGATGGTTCGATGAAGATTCGGGAGCAAATATGTTTTCAAATGGAGCATCTTCAGGAGTAGCAAAGGGATTAACTTCATTGTGATCAGAAGCATTTCCATGATGTACATTTGAAGAATGATGATTTGTTGATGAACCGGAAGGTCACAGGTGCTTCTTTGACTTAAAGATATTGAAGTTGAGGGTTGACTTCATTGACAGAGGATAGAAGCAGCCTCTGTTGATTGGATCACACTATCATTGTTACTTGATCAAAAGTTCATCAAACATAGGATAAAACAATTTCTTTAAATCATCTTCAGATGGAGGTACATATGGAGTTTCTTGAGAAGAGTTTGGAACAAGGATGAACCAATTGGACTGTTTTGAAGTGCGGGTCCGAGAACTGGAATGTCCAGAGCCATTTGACCAGTCAGCTCATCAAACGTGACGTGAATTGTTTCCATGATATTTCGGGTTCTTTTGTTGTAGATTCTGTATCCCTTTTTGTTTGGTGCATAACCTACAAATATTCCAATGTCTGCTTTAGCTCTAAGTTTTCCTAAGTCTTGACCTCATTAGTTGGATAACATAAAGCAATGCTCCAACACACGAAGGAAAGAGAGATTAGGTTTTCTATTGTGGACAAGTTCATATGGTGTTTTTCCATGAGCAGTGTGAATCAGGGAACGATTTTGTGTGTAGCATGCAGTGGCAATGGCTTCAGCCCAGAGAAACATTAGAAACTTTGAGTAAATCAAAGTTTCTTGCGGCTTCTACAAGAGTTCGATTTCGTCTTTCAACTACACCGTTCTGTTGAGGAGTTTGTGGAACACTTCTTTGATGGCTGATTCCAATGCTTTCATAAAATTCACTAAGTTGTTTGTTAACAAACTCAATTCCATTGTCTGTTCTTTGATAATTGACCGTTTTGTTAAGTCGAACCTGCAGATGTTTGATGAGTTTGATGATGATATCTGGAGTTTCATCCTTTGTCCTTAAGAACTTGACCCAAGTGAATCTAGAGTAATCATCAACCACAACTAACACATATTTCTTCCCAAAGATATTCTGCACTCTCATTGGTCCACATAAATCCATATGATTTGTATGAAGAACTTATGAGGAGTTAGTAGGTTTGGGTTTATGGGCATACTTCTTGCTTTTTCCCAATTGACATGCTGAACAAAGATGATCCTTTTCATACTTTAGTCGAGGTAAACCTACAACTAAGTCCTTTCTGGAGAGATCATTGATGGTGGCGAAGTTCAAGTGATTGAGACGTCGATGCCATAACCATGACTTTGTTTTTGAAGCCTTTGACAGCAAGCAAATTGGAGAAGACTTCATCATATCTTCTATAGAGATGGTGTAAAGATTTGAACCACGAGTTCCTTTTAAAAGTTCCTTACCATCAAGTTCTCTAACAAAACAAGTATGTTTTCTGAAGGCTACTTCTAGATCAGAGTCACAGAATTGACCGACAGAGAACAGATTATGACCAAGACCTTCCACATAGTATACTCTAGAGATAACACTATCACCAACAACATAATCACCATAACCCATAATTGCACCGAAATGATCATTACCGAATCTAACTGTCCCGATGAATTTGCTCACGAAGTTCATGAGCTGCGACCGGTCTCCAGTCATATGCTTGGAATAGCTGAGTCCGGTACCACAGAACGATTTGAACGATCTGCGGTTGAACACAGACAAGAATGGATAACTGGATAATTGGGATCCCCATGCAAGAATGGGTTCCACTTGGTTAGTAACAGTAATTGGAACACCCACATCAGAAAAAGAAACATCCATATCAGAAGTAGAAGCAATGGAATCATTAGGAATAGATGCAATGTCTGGTGTCGTATTTGACCTATTCAAAGTATGTTCACTTCTTAAGGGAATAGTTCTACCAGTAGGCATCCATTTTCTAGTGGGCATAATCTTAGCAGTTTGAGAACAAACTGATTATTCTTATGGCCAAAAGGTATCCAATAATAACCTATCTTTATAAAAGTTCTTCCTGTGGGTTTCCACTATTTTCTAACAATCATTCGTTTTTGCCTTGTTGCCTTATTTGCACGATTATTAGCATTAACAATTTTAACTGGGCATTTGACAAAGCATTAGACAAAGCATTCACACCACATTCATGATTAGCAACAGAATTCAAGCAGACATCATTACAAGGTTTGCAAATAGTATCAGAATTTGAATTAATTACAGTACGCCTAAGGCTAATACTAGAATCAACACGATTCGTTTTATTCAACACAAGCTTAAAGATCCTAGGTTGGTCTTCTACTTTCTTCCAATGCACATTTTAGCTTGCAAGGTCCTATCATTCCTTGTATTGTCTTGAGACTTTGACTTGCTCGCTTTAGTGTCATTGATTACTCTGTAGAGGAATTATGGGAACATTAGTTGGTTGATCTACTTTTTGCCCCTGAACTAGACGTGCAAGGATGCGTGAATACTAGAGGACACATTGATGTATACTTTCTTAAAACGGGCCTAGAATGGTTTGAAGGCTCAGCACTAGGCAAGAACAAGGCATCACAGCTTTGCCTTTTGCACCTAAGGTTAAGGATTTGGGACATGTTGCAATTACACATTCTAGCAACTCTTGAGATCGTTTGGCCTGGAGGCAAGCAAACCTAATTTCACTATCAAGAGGTTTGTTAATGAAATCCTCTTCGACAATCTCACGGAGACATTCTAGACTATCCTTAAGGTGAGCACTATATTCATGAAAAGCATGTTCATTATTCCTAAGATGAGGAGGAATATATTTAACTGTCACAGTGTATTTGCAGTCTAAGGGTGACTTTGAGACAACAATCTTATTTTTTCGTTGTTTTGGTCACGGGTGACTTTTATTGAATCATATAACTCTTTAAAATGTCGTTTAACTTTTTCATTTTCATCTAGAAAACTCTTTTTTTCCTTTTGTAAGGCATCAACTAAGTTTTGAAGATGAAAAGTTTGAGAATTCTGAGAATCTAAAGGAGGAGGCATTTGGGAGCCTGTCATATTGTTCGTTTGACCCTTTAATTGAGAGATTTGGGCTTTCAACTTTCTGATCGCGTTGCATTGAGCTTGAATCGTTTCATCACTTTTGTTAATTTGAAAACTGCATCAAACTCTGGAGCATCCGAGGATGTCTTGATATTTGAAGTTTTGACATTTTCTTTAAGATGTTGATATTTTAGTTGTAAATTAAAATGCTCAACTTCCAGTTTAGAAAAATGTTTAACCAAATTGTCGTGATCATCCAGTTCAATTTTCTCGTTTAGTTCAGAATTAGTTTTTTCAAGCTCAATGACACGATCATGGGAGACTTTCAGTGCAACCGATAATTCATGAAATTTGGAAGCATTAATTGAACAATTTGTAGCATGAAAACACATCTGAGTAATACATTCAGAAATCAGGTTCTCATTTAGTGTATGCAAGTTCTTCCTCTCAATCTCATTATATTTTAGGGCTCGCTCATAGTCACTAACTTCAACTATCATTGCATCAAATTCCTTTTCCATTCCCTTAATATCAGTTTCTATCCCCTTTTTAAGACTCTCAAAGTGATCTTTTAGAAGTTTAAAGAAAGGCATGACCTCAGTTAAATAACATTCTTTCATTTGCTCAAAACCCTTTCTCCTTCCGTAATACCATTGGGTGTGATCCTTTTCTTGCAAGTTTTCTCAAAATCAACAAATAGTTGAAGTATAACATATTGGCTAATTAAGGTCTTGCTTTTAGTGGCAATTGTTCTAGGAACAAGATGCATTGGTGTATTAGGAGGATACACAGTCGCTCTAGGCATTTTCCAAAGAGGAGGATTTGTTTCAACAATATTTTCAGCTTTCTGCTTATCTAAATCCATTTTCCAAAACTTGTTCGGAGTCAACAATGTCTGAGGTTTAAACATGTTCAAGGAAATCCAATTTTCCTTCTTGTAATCATGGGGTGTGATCTTTATTTTCTTCTCTCTACATTTAGGATCATCTAATTTCTTGTTCATCTTTTCCATAGTGACTTCATCTGATTTCTTATCTCCCTGTGCACTCAACGAACTAGGTTTCTGTCTAGGTTTAAGGATTTCATTGCCATCATAAAGAACCTTATGAGCATTTCTAGCCCTTTTAATGACCCCTGGATTTGGTTCCTTAACAAGGGGAATGCTATGCTTATCGCTTAGGACCCTATGCTTAGTGATCATGTGAGCAGTCTGAATGGTGTTCCCTTGTATGTACAACTTGTTTTCAAGTTTGTTTTTCAAAGTTTTCAGATTAGAAAAATCTTTCAAGAATTTTGATTCCTTTGCATTAAATCCTTGCTTAAGCATTTTCACATTTTCTTGAAGTTCTTATTTTTGCTTAGCAGTTTTAGAAAGCTTTTCTTGCAAGGAATTTAACTCTTGTTTTAATACTTCTTCTCTAAAATTTCTTTTTCTAATAATTATGCGCACTTGGTCATCCATTTCTCGCCACGAGTGGTCAACTCAAATTTAGCACGTTGTTCATAAATAGCAACACGTTCTTTATAGGCATTTAATACATATATTACAGACTCATCGGGGCACAGCAGGTATTCATCAAAAATATAGTCATTGTTGAATGCAGGAGATGCATCACTTGGTACAACTTCACTTTCACTTTGTTTCACATATTGATCATATGGGACAACATTGATATTACCCATATTTTCAATATTTGATACAAAAGTTTCAGTTGATAGTACTTTGTTATGCATCTTTTGCACAAGATCATCGTATAGTTTTAGTACCTCTGAGATGAGTGTGTCTTTGGATGGGCCCGCTTGTGGTGAAGAGGAGACCTTGGGAGAAACCATTGGAGAAATGCTAGCCATAAAGATTGTGTGTGCATTAGGTCCATCATCCACATCAGAGTCGTATGCATCACAATCTGACTTGAAAGGCATTCTGATGATTGTGACCTATCTCCTGAATAGGCTGCTCATCCACATCCGCATCATAGGTCTTGGCATTGCCCTCAGCTAGAAACAACAATTCCTCTTCATCCAAAGCAGCACCATTATCCCGAGCTTGCACAAGCAAAGATCTCTCTCAAGTAATCAAGATTCGTGGACGCTTTGGAGATGTGCAGTTCCTTGCAATGTGTCCCTCACCACCACAATTATAACATTTGATCGGCTTAGCTTGACCTTGATTACCATTCCTTCCTCGATTTTGATTACCAACATAACCTCTACCAGCTCCACCTCTTCCCTGATCATACTGTTTCTGAATGGTTGCACCACGATCCTCCCATCTTTAACAAGAGCTTGATTGTGTGGGTTAGATGTCGTTCGAGGTTGTTATTGGTTTGTGGGAGAGAATTCATGTTTTGACTAATCAGAAGAGCTAGTTGATTAATGATGTTATCCACGTGTGCATCAAGATCGCTTGTTTGAACATAGGATCAGAATTAGTTTGTGATTACCATTTCCCATGGGTATGACTTGTGAGGCTTTGGTTGTGATTCCGATGTTTGAGTAGAAGGTAGTTGAGTCATTAGACGAGCTTGTCTCTCCTGGTTGGTTTTGAACTGATTAAGAACCAATTTTCAAACATAGCATGTCTCATTCAAGGAGGAAGGCATAGAGTTGCTCATAGTTTGTATTCTTCAATCCTTTAGTGAGCTTCACAGAGGTGACAAACTTGTGCCATTCGGGATTCATGTTGTTCACAAATTTTGAGTTCAAATGAATGTTAGGCATAGTCATTCCGATGTTCCTCATGTCATTCACCAACTTATGAAATCTCACATAGTACTCATAGACACTCTCATCTGGTTTCATCTTGAAGTGTTCAAATTCGTCATAGAGTTGTGATTCTCTTTCTTCCATAGTTAATTCAACCCGAGAGAAGCATCTTGACATTATCCCATACCGCCTTTGCTTCTGTTGTGATTGATCGCTTGTAGATGTCTTTAGGAAGACCTTGAAGAACAATGTTGAAGCCCCTGATATCAGATCGAATCTCTTTTTCTCCTTATCATCAAGCTCATCATACATCTTTGGTCTGGCCATTCCGTAATCGAGTTCCATCTTCAGTATCAAGTACATCTCTAGTCGTCTCAACTCGATACGGTCCTTCATCAATGGATTTGAGAATGTTGACACCATTTTCCTTTCCAAGGCAATACAATCTGATTCGTTGAGCCCAAGAATCGTAGTCTGTTCTGTCAAGCATGGGTGGACGAGTATTCAAACCACCTTGAACATCCTCGCAATGATGGAGATGATAGTAGGAACGTTGTAGACATGTTTCAAGCTCTACGGGATTTTGCAATTCTTGATTAAACCGAAATTGATTCTTTCACAGGATTTTACTAAACCAAAAGAACAACCGTAAGAACGTAACACTAAGAAGAAAAAGGTCTAAATGAACAAAGTCGCTATAAACACAAAACCTCGCATAAGCAAATCAACACGCTAACACACTCAACTCGCTTAATTAATCAAGTCGCTAAATAGCCAACTCGCTTTAAGTTCAACTCAAACACAATCAACTCGCTAACACTAAGTCGCTAAGTTAACTCGCTAACGCTACAACTCGCTAAGTAAAGAAGTCGCTTAGATCTCAAGCTTTAAAGTGAAACAACTCGCTAGAACCTAAGGCATAAATATCAACTCGCTAAACAAGCAAGTCGATGTACCAACCTCGCTTAAATAACAAGCAACTCGCTTGAAGAAACACAAGTCCGAGACACAACTCGCTAGTCCTTTTCAAAATAACCACTTTTCAATCCAAAACAACCAAACCACAATGATTTAAGGCTTCAAATCAAAACCTAAACACATATGATGATCCTAAACACAAAAGTACAATCAAAATTCAAACTTTAACACTAGAAATTGTCCAAATGATTCAAACTCTCCTAAACCCTTAAACTCCAAAACCTATGAAATCCACCAAAACCAAGAGCATGAAAGATGAGTGATCAAACCATGGCTCTTGATACCAATTGTTGGATATTGGATTTCACATACACATCTAAACCATAATCAAAGTAGGCGTATAAGAATGTTAGAGAGAGAGAGAGTTCTAGAGAGAGAAAGGAGAGTTGGGAACTATAGTGAGAGAAAGAAAATATTATTATGAGCTCCAACTCTCTACCTTGGGAGGTAGAGAGTATTTATAGTCTTACATATAACGCCACACAACGGGCGTGGATCGTGCATACATGGGTAAAGACCCGTCCGTCCTCCACGGTGTTAATTAACAAAATACTACTTAACATAAAATAACTATGACTACGAGCTTTCTAACGATTACATATACTTGAGGTGACCGACTCTTTAATACCTGGAATTTCTAATTCCTAACAGTACGAATCTCAGGGTTTGGATTTGGGGGTTGGTATTTCTACCGATTACTCTACTAATCTAATTATCTAATCTAAGGTGTATGTAGTCTATGTCTAATTATTGTGTCTCAGATGATATTGAAATGTGTTTACTTAGGTTTTATTACTCCTTAATTATCTCCTATTGATGGTTGAATTGTCACGCCCTATTCTTAATTCCTACAAGCAGTGTCTAAAGTCATAGGGTATGCATTTATCCCTAACTCTTTGAACTTACCAAAGGGTCTGGCTACAAAACCTCTAGAATTATAAATCCTAACCTAAGGCACTCTTGATGATTTAGCCTACAATCATTTGCAGTATGTTATATAGTCCAAGGTTCACAAAGATTAACCAAGCATTAATACACAAATCTAATGACCTATTCCATTAATAGATCATTAACAATTAAGATAAGAGACAACCAATCAATATTCAATAGTAAAGTTTCATATTCCCTAAGCAACACACAAGTAAATTAGCCATATAGAACATGCAAGCATACACACACAAATAATTGAAGACATATAATCAATTAATGAAGTAGAACACTAGACCTTGATGTAAGATAGGGTTTGAAACCCTAAAATAGGTCACACAAGACAAAATTTTGGTTGGCTTGAGTTTTTACCCAAAGACTACCCATTAAAACTAAAAATTCGATTCTGATATAATATTACAACGCTGGGAAGGCTACCTTATGATTTGCAGCCGTCGCCAGCCATTAGGTTTCCTGCCTTGGCCACGTTAGTCTTGGCGAATACTCTGTCACCGTGCTAGACGCCGGTTTCTCCCCTTTCTGCTCTCACGCCGTCTGATCAATCTGGCCCCAGAGTTATGCGATGGCCTACTCTTTTACACCGATACCGCCACGAAATAAGTATGGCTATATTGTCCATCACAGTGCTCACGGCTGCCGCATTATAAACACCCGACGCCGCTACTTGTAGAACGAACTGACGCCTCCTTCAGGCCTCGTACCACCTGGAAAGTGTTCTCGATTCTGACTTTGCCATTTCTTTTCGTAGATCCGCTTTTCGCCCAAATAAGTGCCATTACAGCTACTTGCCTTCAAGAGACCTAAAAGTGAAAAGGAACGAGCATATAATAACGGATACAAAAGTGATCAAATAAGTTTGAAACCCCTCAAAAAGGCAGTAGCATTTAAAACCTTATCAGGCCTCTCAAAACTTTGAGTATATGAAATGATGGAGGAAGATCGAGAACTAGGGAAGACAAATTCTTTGACTTCAATTAACGATTCGGAAAGACCGAACTACCTTGGCCTCGATGATCCTGGATTCTGTACAATTGGATCAAATCAAATACGGAAAAATTGACATTTTAACCAAAAAGAAAATCCGGGAAGGTTTTATGAGAAACCAACCCAAAGACTTAAGCTCCCGATGAAAACCAACAGATGACACCAAGGACCTACCAAAAATGCAGACATGTTCTCAAACCAACTTTGAAGATACCAATTCCGACAATGATTTGACATCTCCGAAGGCAAGGCGAAGACACTTTCATCGACCCACATGATAAGATACATGAGAAACGAAGATGCAAGCTTCTTGGCATTCCCACGGAGAGCTACCTCCATGAGAAAATTTTGAATTTACGCGATACATTTGGGACCAAGAAAAATTCTGCAAGATACGGAAATTGAAACCAAGAATACTGCGCATCTAACAAATGCGGATGGGTTCAAAGCAACTTAATGAAGGACATGGAGGAAGTTGTGGGGTGCCTAAAGACCCCATGGAGCCCCGAGCTGGAAGCCTAACTTAAAGACTCGAAATAAAGAAGTGCTCTTTCTGGGAGACAACCCAATTATTCTCTTTCTTTTGTTTTTATTTCCTTTCTCAAGGTTTTGTGTTTTCTAACCGTTTTGGCAGGAAACAATGAAGTAATACTCGCCCAGCTTGTCGATTCGAACAAGAGTTACTTGCCAGAATCATCTTGGTGATTTACCAATCAGAACCAACATTTTAGCAACAGAATTCCTGATGCATTACCAACTACTACAGAATACTATCATCGCTGGTTACTACTGCAACCATCTTCATTTTATTCTGTATTTGGTGAAGTTACGGCGAACTTTCTTATCGAGCTACGATCGGAATCTCTCCTCTGCTTTAATTTTTCTTTCATTTAAAACATGCAGAACCTATAATTAGTTTTATAAATGAACTTTGTGGGTGTGTTCCTGAACCCTCAATTTAGACTTCACTCGCCCACTTGGGACACTAAGTGGTTTGTAAAGGCTTGTTGCATTCGCTAAATGCAACACGGATTCCACGAAAGTTAGCCAGTTTGTTTTTCATTTTATTTTTTTCTTTTAGAAATATGCTTGTCGGGTATTGTGATTCTTGTGGATTGGTTTGCTCATGACGCTTAACTAAGGCACGATCCTTTCTCGTAGGAGTCTTTTTGGAGCAAATTTCGTGGAAGTTCTCGCTTCTAATTCTACCTTTCTCTTCACCTTTATTTTAATGCCTAGTACAAAAGGGACTTTGTAAAATTCAAGTGGGGATCGAGTAGAATTATATCTTGAACTTTATTTCGACCTCATTTTTCTAGTTTATTTTGAAAAATTATGCCATTTTTTATATTTTGACATGTTTTCCCGAATCCCAACAAGATTAGACCTTAACCGAGCAATACAACCCTTGATATTACATGGTGAGATTAGCCTTTATCCGCTTCCTATATTTTTTACCCAAATCCACCAAACTATGAGTGTGCCGTGAAGCTAAACTTTAGAACTTGGCCTTTGCATCATTTCTCAGACCATAGACGCAGGTATGTTGAGTTAGCTCGATGTATTTGGACTTTTCATTAGAAGGCATTATTTTAGATTATCACCAATGCCCTACCATAGAAATTAATCGATTAGAATACTTCACTTTCAACCCCATGTGAAACCCTTTGTTGCACTCCCTTTAGTGCAAGATACCCCTAGATACACCCCTTCTCGAGCCATTCCTTTCATTTTGTCACTCCCCTATTGTCACAGCCCCCAAATTACCTGTTTGCATTTTAATGGAATTCCCGTCACCATTATAGCATCAAAGTTAAGGTTATATCGAATCGACTAAAGTGCTTTGAAAATATCGCTTGATTCTGTAAATAATCGAAGCTTTACAAAACATAAGTCCCAAGATTTCCAAGATACCAAAATAAGTTTGTTACAATCAAACGATAGTTAAGTGCATAAAATATAGGTGAGACGTGTCGACACCGCGACTCTATGATAAATCCACATGCATGCCATGAAGTGAATGCTTTAGATACCTGAGATAAAAACAAAAGTGTCAACACAATGGTTGAGTGAGTTCATAGAGTTTGGTTAACAAGTAAAGCTTTTAAAAAAGCATTCATGCAACAAAGGCAAAGTTTTTGGTCATTTAGAATATTCACGCAAAGGCATCGAATCCACTCGGGCCCAAGTTCACCATACCAAACTTGCAACCCGTGTGTTCACAACCCATTGCACAAAATATAGGATGTCTATTTATGTTCATGCACACGCTGACAAATGAGGTCACAAAGCAGGCATTGTAAATCCACTCAGCCCAAATCCCGCCCATACAAAACTTGCAAACTGTGTTCACAACCCATTGCACAAAAATATAGTGTGTCTAATGTCAAGGTACGATATTATAATAGTCATAGTATAGCACCACGATATAATAACTCCGTGGATGCTCCGTAACATGGGGAGACTTCACCGCTCCAACAAGTGGAGACTCCTTTGTCACTCGACCAATGAAGGAATTATTGAGAATACTCCACCATTAAGGCGAGAATTATTGAGAACACTCCACCACAAGGTATAGGAATTTATTGAGAACACTCATCGGCAGGCTACAGAATTTATTGAGAACACTCCACCAACAAGGAATTTATAGTGATGTCCAACATGGGAGACTTTATAGTGATGCTCGATCATAGGAGACTTTATAGTGATGTTCCCATCATAGGAGACTTTAGGTCAAGGTCATAAAGACAGTCCGTTCAATAAGTTCAAACAAGTCATAATTTTGTATTTAAGTTCAAGAGTTTCGTTCAAAAGTTCGTAGTTCAAAGATTTAAGCGAGTTCAAAAGTTCAAACATCAGAGCTCGAATATCAAAGGTTCAAGATAGTCGAATGTCAAATCTACGTCAAACAAGTTTAAAATATATCAAAGGGTCCTTGTACAAGTTAAAAGAGTTTAACTATATGTCAAAAGGTTCATATCAAGTTCAAAGTGTTCACTTATATGTTAAAGGGGTCCGAATCAATTTAAAAGAGCTCAAATATACATGTCAAGGGTTCAAAATCAAGGAAAGTGTTTCAACTAATAGCGTTCATAACATAGTGATCAATTTAGTTCCCGAATAATCTACTTAAGCTGCATTACAGAGGAAAAAAAAAGATATTTAAGTTCATATAAATGTAAATTAAAGCAAGTAGTTGAGCATGTATCTCCCGAAGAGTTTATAAAACAATTAAACGAGTAAAGTTACTTTAACTCACCCGTAATGTTTATTGACAAATAAATAATAAATCAAATGAGGTGCGATCTCTATCCTCGTAAACCTAATAGGAATGATGTGCTCTAATATAAGTCGTGAAACAATGTCGTGCATGCAAACTCATATGATATCCATACCACTTGTACACTTTAGAAAATAAAGTTTATTTCGAAAAAAATAATTTATAAAGTCTTGTGTAATTTATAAATTACTTTACAAGTATTTACGTTGAAACAATATCCTACGATAATCATTTAGTGATTTATTATTAAACTATAACTTTCTTCGTAAAATAATGTCATTTGATGAATTTCAAGAAAGCCGACTAAACATCTCCTTGTGCTATCGAAATGGTCACATCATGTTAGTAAAACTCACCCATTTGGGAAGCTTGTATCATTATGTCAAAGTTTTAGCATTTAAGTTTTCATCATAGAGGTCTCGATCATGGAGAAAAAATATAGGTAAAGTAGTATCATTGTGTCCAAAATATTATTAAGGTAACTTTCGCAAAGTTTGAGTGACCGATTATTCGCTACAACCCGCTTGACTAACGGTTGGACATTTTGGAAAATATGCTTGGCGAACTTACTTTTACTAGAAGACATCATGTTATAAAAAGTATTACATCCATGTTAAAAATCTACCCTCAATATGGTCATTGTGTGGTCGAATATTTGTCTAATAGTAATATACTAGTTTTGCTTATTTAATATAGGTACGCAACTTATGTAAACGCTGTAATTTAATCGTTACAAGTCCGCTTACGCTTTATATATACTTAGTCAGATCCAAGTATACTAATACATTTTTGATAAGTCGACACATTTCATAAAGCTTAAGCCTCATTTTTTACTCGTAAAAAGTGGAAGTAATATGCTGAAATATCAGAATTTTATAGTTTTCGCCGCCTAAACTGGAAAATTCATATCTTTCTGCTGTTATAACCTCGTTTTAACCCGCCTGCCGCCACGTTGCTTTTAAAGTATATTTTCTAAATATCATATCCAAAAATTTTTACCTACTGCCTAAAAATTCCAGAATTCAAAAATATGGACAGACCTTTAAGTAAACTTGTCGAAATGAGTTTTTATCGCGCAAAACCTATTCTAACCAATTCAAACCAACTCCGGGTTATTCTAATCCTACCATACACCTTCTTAGGTGTCATGGGTTTCTAGACATCACCAAAAAGTGATATATTTCAAGGGGTAATAGATTACAAATATATAATTCTATAACTCTTAAAAACAACAAAAAGTGGTATAAACATCAATATGACTTGCATGTTTTTATTAAATATGATGAAATGAACATAAAATGAATATCAAATATGAATATGAACATGAAATTCTTACTAGTAACTTGATGAGGTTAAATGAACAAGGTTAATCCTAACACTCTAGGTTTATTTCAAACCTTACTTTAAGAGTGTAAACAGATTGATATGAACTTGACTTGAAAAATTTTTATGATCCTTCTTGGTCTCTCTATGGTCGCCGGTTCTTAGGGGAGAAGAAGAAGAGAGAACAAATTTTTTTACACCTTGTATTTTTAGTTGTATGTGTTTGTAAGTAATAAAATGAATATAAGTATACTAAGAGTAGATATTTTGTGTTAAAGGTGTGTGACTCACCCTTGTGGGTCGACATATACAGAAAAAAAAAGACTAGTTGTAGTTTGTAATAATTAAATGTATAAGTGAAAGTAAATGTGTAGTTATTTAAGGATAGTTGATAACTTGTGTACATATTTAAGCATTTAGGTAGCGCTAACTAAAAATAAATTTTAACGGATCAAAATAAAATATATTGAAGTCATAAAATTATAAAAATACATTTCTTGCAAAATTTGGAGTGAAGTAATAATTATCGTGGTAATATTTAAAAACCGTCGTAATTATATAAATATAACAATTTATATACAAAAATAAATTTAAAACACCGGGTAAACTCATAATATTATTTTTATAATCTTAATACGGTATAAAAATATATCGAAATAATTTTTTTTGGAGGTGTCGGATCAAACGTTCATAATAAATGATTACGCAATAGCGTTTATTTAATAGGAAATATACGTTTAATGAAATATAAATTTGAAAAATGACCGGAAATTGAGAATTGTGACACCTATATATTATTTCGTTACACCCTTACACCTTAGCCTACCCTGTAGTCTTTATTTGTAATTGGGAAATCATCATTTGCCTAAGTTCAAGGTTCGAGTGGAAAGGAAAGGTTTGGAAATCACGCTTTCATCGACAACAATTATGAAGATCATTGAAGACACCCTGAATTCCCATTGTTCATCTCAAGTGGGGGGATGTTATGTTATCATGTATGTTCAAAAAAAAATAGTTGATTCAGTTATGATTTTGTAAAGTGCATTGTTATAAGCACTATAGTATGAGCTTTATGGTTTAGTATCGAGGAGGCCATCTTGCCACATTTGAAGATTGAGTTGGAGTAATAACAATGTAAGAAGAAAAGGTAGGTGTCCATCACGACGTCCTCTAATGACACATCTACCTTGCATTTCATGATCCGGTCTCTAGACTTCAAAACTTGAACTTTGGGACGTAAGTGGGTGATGACTTAGTTATAAATATAGACTAATTCGCTTTGTTTTTCATTTTACACCAATTATACATCCCATGTCTTATCCTACCCTTTAGTCATGAGGTGTCAGTGGATGCAGAGGGCAATCTTTGGTGTCTTGGCCATGGATTTGGTCATGTATCATTTATTTTGTCCACTCGGCCGTGACATGTTAGTAATGACGAGTCACCCCTTAACCTTTGTCATGTCTACCCATATTGCCTTCGCGAATTGTTTAGCCCTTAACTCTAGTGGTGGAGATTTGTGTAACCGCCAAGCTTAGATAGAATACATGCTACGATCATTCAATTAAGTGATCACCCCGAATTGACACTTAGAATAGTCAGAGATTTGAGTGTTTGCCCTTTGAGGTGTCTTGTTTTATTCTAGCATAAAGGATTTGTAAACTCATATTTTCCAGGTTTAGGGAGATATCTTTTTAGGAATCTATCTAATAAGGTCTACTGGCAAGTGCGTAGTTCAAGTGGGGATATTTGATAACATCAAATAGTCTGAATATTGCACCAATTTCTAATGCCTCGTATTTATATCATTTGTATGGATTTACGCTTGTTTTCCATTGTTTTACACTTCGTAAATTGCAGCATCGAGCTAAAGAGACGCGGAAATGGAAACATTACTATGGATTTATCACAGGATGTTTATTTTGAAGAAGTTACTATACCCGCTCTCACATTACTACCAGAACTATTGTGGACCCTCAAGTCCAACTCATCAAGAGGTTACGGTGTAACTCCTTCCATAGATTATGACGTAACTCCATTAGGTCAAAAGAGATTCCACGCCACGATACTTACGAATATTGCATCATGCGATTTAACTGGATTATTGAAGACTACTTCTAACCACTTATAGGCACAATACCGAACCAGCAGATCTAGTGCATTTACGAGTTACGCCAAATCATTTTTTACGCCGTAACCCGCACTGCCTATAAATACTCCCAAATTTAATTCCAGATTTCTATTCATTCCATTCCACACACAATACTCTTAGAACGTGGGAAAATACTCAAGGAAGGTCTAGGAAGCATACTTGAATGCTTTCCAAGGAGAAGTCACACCATTACGATAAGCTTTACCGTTTATTATTTCTTTACTTTCAATTCATGTATTTCATACCTTTGAATATTGAATTGATGTGCATGATTAATATGAGCTGCTAAGCACCCTTTGGTGCTAGCCTAGTTATGATTCCTTAATTATTTTGTTTACGTTTACCTTTACTTCGCATAATTATTTCAAGTGTATGCATGCATAGTTCTTTGGTAGTCACCCCGTTCGGTAGTTTTGTAGCGGTAGCAGGCCAATTGCCAGGAGATATGACCAACTGACCCTAGGTGAGCCGACTGAGACGGGAAGTGGTAAGATATGACCAACCGACCACTTTTCTTTTCTACTTCTTGTTAGATTGATCCTAACGATCACCTATCGCTTGGATGAACTTAAGAATTGGGGGTGTAGTGTCTAAGTTCCTAACGGGCGGGCACTCACTATTTAGAATCTATCATGTAGCGGGATTTTAATGACTCGGCTTAGGGACCGGGAACAACAGACTTATGACTGTTTCCATTTTCTCCTGGTGGCATCTTTGCTGATAGGTTAGGGCGAATTGACCAAATGATGTCCTCGATTTGACCCTACCCTAAGTAATTAAAGTAGTTAGATGTAGACATAACTAGTTAGGAGGATTGACTGTGTTAGCACCACTATTCCTCTATTGATTTCTACCATTTAATTGCTTTTATATTCGTGATTTGTAGTTTAATTATTAAAATCATATCAAACCATTTATATCGACAATTAGACTTAGTAATTATCCATATATAACATAGCTTTTGGGACTAATTCGGCTTTACCATTTACTACACTACACACGACCGTACACATTCGCCTTAGTGCATTAGGGTAGACCATAGGTATAGCGAGACAATATAAATATTAAGACACTGGTTCGAAAACTCACATCAACGTCATCATGTCCCCCCTATTAGTATGACAAACATGGATGCTAGACTAATTGTTGCAGCCCTTAAATTCTTTGAAACGTAGCAAAGAAGCTAAAATAATGAACCTAGGCGAAATATTTCAAATTCCCACCTCGTAAAATGTGGGAATGTTTCTGAAAATACGTCACATCAAATGATCCTAGCCACACAATTGAGTATAGGATCCACGTGGCAGTCATCGTGGATGAAGAAACTTATATTACCCTTCGTCTCTTATTATGCGGAGTATCACAAGAATCATTTTCACCATTGTTAAAAAGCTTCAACTTTCCAACAGGAAACCCTTGATAGGTAAAGGTAACGCGCTCGCGCCACTAATAATCGTATCATGGTCCGGTGGTATAACCGATTTCACCTCCGACCTGACCGAGGTGAACTTCGAAGTTCTCTTGGATTATATATTCCTTTCAAGCGCATCCGAAGTTCCGGATGCGCAGCGTCAATTGCGCACTTTCCCGAAGAGAAAGTAGGGTATACAGCCGCTTTTCGATTCGCGCGAATCAACGTGCCCATATCCCTATTCTTGAAGTGACATGTTAAATTATTACCGTCAGATATCCTACCGCACTGCATAGGTGCAGCCAAAATAACAAACTTCGAGGTTAATTGCCGTATCATGGCAATTAACCCATATCCACTCCTATTCCGCGCATTTTACCACACAACGTGGTCAAACGGTGGGTATCGTTGCTAAGCGCGCCGTAGAGATGCAATGTTACACGGAGAAACTTGACGCTTAGAAATGGAGGGAAAAATTTTTCCGATTGATAAGTGTGGTCTTCCCTGGGATTTTGATTTCATACCAGGGTTCGCTGCTAAAGGATGAGTTTCACCCCGGATCGCATACCGAGGAGTCTGCATACAATAAACACAAACCGCATACCCACCGCCTACCCCGAGGAATTTTTGGTGTATATGGGCATCAGCCGCAATTACTTTGGTAGACCTGAGGAGTTGCCGATATTCTTGGACGGGGATGGTCAGGGTGGGTGCTCGTCCTTTTGCATACCTTTGATTTACTAATGTGAGCACTTTTTAATCCTTGTACTTTGCGTAACCTATTTGTTTGTTTGTCTTTTGTTGCGCAGAGATGGATCTATTCGCAGTTGTTCAGTTGGCGAGGCCGCGCCAAGTTGCTGTTAGGGTGCGCCCCTTGAAAGAGGGGGAAGAGTCCATTTTGGAAGCTACCTCAGGGCGTACCCTAGAAATAGAGTTGGGAGAGACAGGAGGTAGTTCCTCTGTCGCACTGGAGGCGACCCCTCTTCAGAGCATGCCTAGCCCCAGGGTGCCTACCCCAGAAGGTGGAGCTTTCATGCAAATGTGGTGGCGTTGAAGAAGAGGAGGAGGAGGAAAGCCATGGTTTGAAGCAAGAGAGCTTGGTGGCGATGGGCAAGCTCTCCAGGAAGAAGCGTCCTTTTGTCCATGTCGTGGACTCATCATCCAGTGATGTTGCCTCTCCTCGCTCCTCGAGAGCAGTTCCACCCAGTAAGATTATTATTAAAGCTGCTCGCATTCCCTATTGAGGTTATGAAGTAATCCTAACCCTCTTTTCGCGTCTGATATTGAACAATCTGTGGAGTTGCCCCCAAAGGCTAGTCCTGTTCGCGCTGACTCTTCGGGACAAAAGGGCCAGGGCGTGGAGCTATTGGTATCAGGGGATTCTCCAATGGATCAGCTCGTGGAAGATCTAGTGCTGGCTCACTAGCGATCAAGCTAAGTTAGCAACTAAAGGCTAAGTACTTGGGAGAAAGTAGCCGGCATAAAGGACCAACAAATGGCGCTGAGGAACACGTTTGGCGGTCTGGAAGGTTGAAGCAGAAATTTATGAACAACATACCTAAAGACTGTTGAAGAAAAATGAATGCTGAGCCAATCGATCCAGAGCGTCTTGCATCGTATGATATAAGGCCTCGTGTACATGGGCTCTGAAATATCTTGAGAAAGGGAAGGAAGAGTTGGTCTCCCAGTTGGAGGATTTTGGTGCAAGTGTAGGAAGCTCGGTAGGAGATGAAGTTCGCCATGAGCATTGAGTATGATGAGTTATATCCATTTCATGTCTTATTGCTTGGCCTTGGTGGCTTATCGGCCATGGCCGCCTGCTTCCCTCGATACCCAGGTCGCAGGAAGTTGTTGATAAGTTTGGTGGTTGATGCGGTCTTTGCGCGGAGGAAATCGAGAAATTTGTAGAAAGAAGCCATGAGGCTAATCCATTGAAGGTGCCTGCTGATAAGGTACCATTTATATGAGCATTCTTATGATGATCACTGTTGCGGCAATGGAAAAGATGAAGCATTTGAGGTTTCCTCTAATTGCTTTGAATTGGAGCCGGCCAAAGGATTATCCAATAGGGGTCATCATGGAGGGGCTAACCTTGGCGGCATCGTCTTTGAAATGTGGAGGCATAACTTGATTATTATTTGAGACTGATGAGTCCCAATGCAAAGTGCACGTGTTTACTGGTCACTTGATATCTTGAATCGCCATGAAGAAGGAAATTCCATTAAAGCAAGTCTTGGGCGCATGCTACAAGACTTGCGAAATTATCAAAGGCAAGGCTATTTTGTGTGGCATTAGGCTGACTCATCTCCTAGATGCGACCGGGGTGCATGTTAGTGTTGCAGCGGTATCCCGTCAAACTACGCTTTCTTTGAAGAACTAAAGGAGGTCGGGACGTTGCCATACGTGGAGGGCTCATCGCAAAGGCCAATAATAGCATATGGATTGTATCCTTAGTTGTAAATATCCTTTTTGTAAGAACGCATGGTCCTTAATAAAATATTCCTTTTGTTGAACTCGTGTTGATGTAGTTGTGGCTTATAATGTTTGTACTTAGTTATTCGTCTTCACGTAAAAAACGTTTTCATTGTCTAAGATGTTAGGATTTGGAAAATCCAGTAGTTAAAGTGTCAGTCACCTCAAGTATATGTAATCGTTAGAAAGCTCGTAGTCGTAGTTATTTTATGTTAAGTAGTATTTAGTTTTGTAACACCGTGGAGGACGGACGGATCTTTACCCACTGTATGCCTGATCCACAGCCCGATAGGTGGCGATTTATGTAATGACTATAAATACTCTCTACCTCCCGAGGTAGAGAGTTGGAGCTCATAATAAGATTTTTCTTTCTCTTACTAAAGTTCCCAAACCTCTAACTTTCTCTCTCTAGAATCATCTTATACGTCTACTTGTGCTTATGGTTTAGTGTGTTTGTGAAATCCAATATGTTACAAATGGTATCAAGAGCCATGGTTTGATCATCTCTTACATATCTTTGGATTTCTAGTGACTTTTAGGTGGTTTTAGAGTTTGAAAAAGTTTAGTGGTTTTTGCATTATTTGGATCATTTCTTGTGTTAAAGTTTGAATCTTGGGTGTAGTTTTGTGTTTAGAATCATTGTATGTTCTTGGGTTTTGACTTGGTAAGCTTGAATCATCGTGGTTGGGTTGTTTTTGGATTGAAAAGTGGTGTTTATGTGATTTTCTAGCTAGTGACTTGAGCCACGGATAAGTTGTCTTGGTAGCGACTTGCTTTGAAAATTTGGTAGCGAGTTGCAGTTGAAGTTCTTAGCGAGTTGAGCTAGCGACTTGTCTATTGAGACAAGCCGACAAACAGTACACTTAGTGGATTCTCCCCTACGGGTAGCGACTTGGTGAAAGTTAGCGACTTGTACTTAAGTTTGTTAGCGACTTGGTGTTAGCGATTTGGTGCTTAGCAAGTTGCTCTTTAGCGACTTGACAACTTAGCGACTTGGTGCTTAGCGACTTGCTGTCAAAATTCTGCTAGCGACTTGGTTCTTAGAGAGTTGTTATTTAGCGACTTGACAGTGTCTTAGCAACTTGGCATTATAGCGACTTGGTGCTTAGCGACTTGGTTCAGGATTTCTTAGCGACTTGGTTGACTCTGTCTGTAATACGGTTTTCTCTTGATTTAGTAAAATCCCGTGAAAGAATCTATTTCCCGGTTTAATCATAGAGTTATAAAATCTCGTTTAATCTGTTAACATGTATACCAACGTTCCTACAATCATCTCCACTGTTGCCGAGGATGTTCAAGCTGCTGGTTCAGATATTCGTCCACCCATGCTTGATGAACCCTGACTACGACTCTTGGGCACAACGAATCAGATTGTACTGTCTTGGAAAGGAAAATGGGTTCAACATTCTCAAATCCATTGATGAAGGACCTTATTGGGTTGAGACTACTAGAGACATAATCGATACAGCTAAAGATGGAACATTGATTTATGAAATAGACAGACCAAAGACGTATGATGAGCTCAATGATAAGGAGAAAAAGATATTCGATGCAGATATCAGGGCTTCTAACATTATACTACAAGGTCTTCAAAAGACATCTACAAGCTTATCAATCACAACACTGAAGCAAAGGCTGTATGGGATAATGACAAGATGCTTCTCTCGGGTTGAATTAACTATTGAAGATAGAGAATCACGACTATATGATGAATTTGAGCATTTCAAGATGAAACCAGATGAGAGTGCCTATGAGTACTATGTAAGATTCAATAAGCTTGTGAATGACATGAGGAACATCAAAATGACTATGCCTAACATTCAGCTGAACTCAAAATTTGTGAACAACATAAATCCCGAATGGCACAAGTTTGTCACTTCTGTGAAGCTCACTAAAGGATTGAAGAATACAAACTATGAGCAACTGTATGCATTCCTTCTCTAGAATGAGAGACATGCTATGTTTGAAAAAAAGATTCTGGAACAGTTCAAAACCAATCAGGGAGAAACAAGCTCATCAAATGACTCAACTTCTTTCTATACCAACGTTGGAATTACCACCAAAGCTTCTCAAGTTATACCCATGGGTAATGGTAATCACAAACTCATTCCTGATCCAATGTTCAAACAAGCTGATGCTGATGCAACCGTGGGAAACTTCATTAATCAACTAGCTCTCATGATTAGTCAAAACATGAACACTCTCCCACACACCAACAACAACCTCAGAACATCGCATCCAATCCACAATCAAGCCCGAGTCAGAGAGATGGGAAGGTTATGGTGCACCAGTTCAAGAAAGGCGATGATCAGAGAGAAGAGGAGGTGGAGTTGGTGGAGGATATGGTGGAAATCGAATGGGGAAGGATTGGAAATCAAGGACAAACAAAGCCTATCAAATGCTACAATTGTGGTGGTGAGGGACACATTACAAGGAATTGTACATCTCCAAAACGTCCACAGAATGCGAGTACTTGGGGGATAAGATGTTGCTTGTTCAAGCTCAGGATAATGGGCAGCTTTAGATGAAGAGGAGTTATTGTTTCTTCTGAAGGAATGCCAAGACTTATGATGCGATGTTGATGAGCGACCAATTCAGGAGATAGGTCATAATCATCAGAATGCCTTTCAAGTAGCTGATTGTGATGCATTTGACTCTGATGTAGATGATGAACCTCTGCTCAAACAATCTTTATGGCTAGCATTTCTCCAATGGTTTCTCCAAAAGTTTCTCCACCACAACAAACTGGTCCATCCAAAGACAAAATCATCTCAGAGGTATTAAAACTATATGATGATGTTGATGTGCAAAAGATGCATAATGAAGTACAATCTCTTGAGACTTATGAATCAGATATTGATAATGTGGATAATATCAATATTGTCCCATATGATCAATATGTGAAACAAAGTGAAAGTGAGACTGTACTAAGTAATGCATCTTCTGCAGTCAATAATGACTATGTCTTTGATGAATCACTTGCATGTGCCTCGGATGATTCTGTTGTCTCTGAAATGAATGCCTATAAAGAATGTGTTGCTATTTATGAACAACGTGCTAAATTTGAGTTGACCACCCGTGAGCAGGAAATGGATGACCAAATGCGTACAATCATTAGAAAAAGTAATTTTAGAGAAGAAGTATTAAAACAAGAGTTAAATTCCTTACAAGAAAAGCTTTCTAAAACTGCTAAGCAAAAACAAGAACTTCAAGAAAATGTGAAAATGCTTAAGCAAGAATTCAATGCTATGGAATCAAAACTTTTGAATGATTTTTATAATCTGAAAACTTTGAAAAACAAGCTTGAAAATAAGTTGTACGTACAAGGGAACACCATTCAGACTGCTCACATGATCACTAAGCATAGAGTCTTAAGCGATAAGCATAGCATTCCCCTTGTTGAGGAACCAAATCCAGAGGTCATTAAAAAGGCTAGAAATGCTCATAAGGTACTTTATGATTGAAATGAAATCCTTAAGCCTGAAGCGAAACCTAGTTGCGAGTTGAGTGCTTGAGGAAGATAAGAAATGAGATGAAGTCACTAGGGAAAAGATGAACAAGAAACTAGATGATCCTAAATGTAAAGAGAAGAAAATAACTATTACACCCCATGATTACAAGAAGGAGAATTGGATTTCCTTGAACAAGTTTAAGCCTCAGACATTGTTAACACCCGAACAAGTGTTCTGGAAAAAGGACTTAGATAAGCAAAAAGCAGAGAATCTTGTTGTAACAACCCCCCCCCCTTTTAGGAAAATGCCTTCAACAACTGTGTATCCTCCCAATACACCAATGCATTTAGTTCCTAGGACTATTGCCACTAAAAGCAAGACCTTAATCAGTCAATATGTTATTTTTCAACTATTTGTTGATTTTGAGAAAACTTGTAAGAAAAGGATCACACCCACTGGTATAACTGAAGGGGAAAGGGGTTTAGAGCAAACGAAAGAATGTTATTTAACTGAAGTCATGCCTTTCTTTAAACAACTAAAAGATCAATTTGAAAGTCTTAAAAAGGGTATGAATTTAGACATTAAAAGAAATGGAAAAGGAATTTGATGCAATGATAGTTGAGGTTAGTGACTATGAGCGAGAATTAAAATATAATGAGATTGAGAGGAAGAACTTGCATACACTGTATGAGAATCTGATTTCTAAATGTATTGCTCAAGATGTGTTTTTCACTACTACAAATTGTTCCATTAATACTTCTCAATTTCATGAATTATTTGTTGCTTTGAAAGTCTCCCATGATCGTGTCATTGAGCTTGAAAAAACTAACTCTAAACTAAATGAGAAAATTGATCTGGATGATCACGATAATTTGGTAAAACACTTTTCTAAACTAGAAGTTGAGCATTTTAATTTACAACTAAAATATCAACATCTTAAAGAAAATGTCAAAACCTCAAATATCAAGACATCCTCGGATGCTCCTGAGTTTGATGCAGTTTTTCAAAAAAACAAACGTGATGAACAGATTCAAGCTCATTGTAACACGATCAGAAAGTTGAAAGCCCAAATCTCTCAATTAAAGGGTGAAAAGAACAATGTGATTGGCTCCCAAATGCCTCCTCCTTTAGATTCTCAGAATTCTCAAACTTTTCATCTTCAAAACTTAGTAAATGCATTACAAAAGGAAAACGAGAGTTTTCTAGAAGAAAATGAAAAGGTTAAACGTCATTTCAATGAGTTATTTGAATCAATAAAGGTCACTCGTAACAAAAATAATGAACAAATAGCTTCATTGCAAAAGGAAATTGAGAATCTGAAGAGTCGGGTAAAGGAAAATGCCAATGACCAATGGGGAGAATGATGGATCAAAGGTACCTGTTTGAAATAAATATGCTTATGTCGTGAAATATGTTCCTCCTCATCTTAGGAATAATAAACTTGCAATTCAAACATATTTCTCATCCCTTAAGGATTGTCTAGAATGTCTCAGTGAGATTGTTGAAGAGGATAAGTTAGAGAAACCACTTGATAATGCAATTGGACATGCATGCTAATATGCCAAACGATCTCAAGAACTTCTAGAATGCTTAATCACAATATGCCTTAAGTCCTTAGGTGAGAGTTAATCCTTTGATTCCGTGTTCTATGCCTAGTGCCAAGTATGAAATCCATTCGATGCCCAATGTTATGAATGTGAACTGTAGTATACCTTCAAGTAGTTCAGATCCCAACACCTCTAGTGTTAAAAAGGTGAACTTCAGTAAGCCTTCAAATAGTTCACATCCCAGCACATCTAAACAGAAAATGCAAAAAGTAGCAAAACCAACTAATGTTCCCATTCCCTCTACAAGAGTAATCAGTGACATTAAAGCAAGCAGGTCAAAGTCTCAAGACAATACAAGGAATGATAGGACCTGCAAGCTAAGAATGTGCATTGGAAGAGAGTAGAAGACCAACCTAGGAACTTTAAGCTTGAGTTGAATAAAACAAATCGTGTTGATTCTAGTATTAGCCATAGGCGCATTTGTAATTAATTCGAATTTCGATACTATTTGCAAAACTTGTAATGATGTCTGCATGAATTCTGTTACTAATCATGAATATGGTGTGAATGTTTTGTCTAATCTTGTCAAATCCCGTTAATATTGTTAATGCAAAATATCATGCTAAGAAGGCAAAAAGGCAAAGGTGAAAGAAAGTTAGAAAACAGTGGAAGCCCACAGGAAGAACATTTAGTAAGATAGGTTATCAATGGATACTTGTTGGCCATAAGGTTAATCCGACAATGCCCACTAGAAAATGGATGCCTACTGGTAGAACTATTCCTTTAAAAAGTGAACATACTTTGAATAGGGCAAATACGGACACTAGTACTGCATCTATTCATAATGATTCCATTTCCTCAATTTCTTATATGGATGTCTCTATTTCTGATGTGGGTGTTCCAATCATTGTTACTAACCAAATGGAACCCATTCTTGCATGGGGATCCCAATTATCCAGTTATCCATTCTTGTCTGTGTTCAACTGTATATCGTTCAAATCGTTCGTGGTACCGGACTCAGTTGTTCCAAGCATATGACTGGAGACCGGTCGCGGCTCATGAACTTCGTGAGTAAATTCATCGGGACAATTAGATTCGGGAACGACCATTTTGGAGCTATTATGGGTTATGGAGATTATGTAGTTGGTAAAAGTGTAATTTCCAGGGTATATTATGTGGAAGGTCTTGGTCATAATTTGTTCTCTGTTGGTCAATTCTGTGATTATGATCTAGAAGTGGCCTTTAGAAAACATACTTGCTTCGTTAGAGAACTTGATGGTGTAGAATTATTAAGAGGAACTCGAGGTTCTAACCTATACACCATCTCTATCGAAGACATGATGAAGTCTTCTCCAATCTGCTTGCTGTCAAAGGCTTCTAAAACAAAGTCATGGTTATGGCATCGTCTTTTCAATCACTTGAACTTGCACCATCAAAACCTCTCCAGAAAGGATCTTGTCAGAGGCTTACCCAGATTAAAATATGAAAAAGATCATCTTTGTTCAGCTTGCCAATTGGGAAAAAGCTCGAAATATGCCCACAAACCAAAACCCACAAACTCCGTAATGGAAGTTCTTCATACCCTTCATATGGATCTGTGCGGACCAATGAGAGTGCAAACTATTAATGGGAAGAGATATGTGTTAGTAGTGGTTGATGACTACTCCAGATTCACTTGGGTTAAGGTTTTGAGGACGAAGGATGAAACTCCAGATGTCATCATTAAACTCATTAAATAACTTCAGATCCGACTCAACAAAACAGTTTGAATCGTCCGAACTGACAATGGAACTGAGTTTGTTAATAAAGAACTCAATGAATTTTATGGAAATGTTGGAATCAGTCCCCAAAGAAGTGTCCCTCGAACTCCTCAGCAGAACGGTGTAGTTGAAAGACGAAATCGAACTCTTGTAGAAGCTGCAAGGACAATGCTGATTTACTCAAAGGTTCCAATGTTTCTATGGGCTGAAGCTATTGCCACTGCTTGTTACACTTAAAATCGATCTCTAATTTAGACATCTCATGGAAAGACTCCTTATGAACTTGTCCACAATAGAAAACCTGATCTATCATACCTTCGCGTGTTTGGTGCTTTATGTTATCCAACTAATGATGGTCAAGATTTAGGAAAACTGAGAGCTAAAGCGGACATTGGAGTATTTGTAGGATATGCACCAAACAGAAAAGGTTACCGAATCTACAACAAGAGAACCCGAAATATCATGGAAACAATTCACGTTACGTTTGATGAGCTGACCGGTCAAATGGCTCCTGGACAATCCAGTTCTGGACCCGCACTTCAAAACAGTCCCATTGGTTCATCCCTTGTACCAAACTCCTCTCCAGCAACTCCATATGTACCTCCATCTGAAGATGATTTAAAGAAATTGTTTGATCCTATGTTTGATGAACATTATGAGCCAAGTGCCAATGATATGCCAATTCCAACAACAGAGGCTGCTCCTATCCATAAGAATGAAGTCAACCCTTCAGTCTCAATATCATTAAGTTAAGAAGCGCCTGCTGCTGATCACTCAATCTCATCAACAAATCATCAATCTTTGAATGTACATCAAGGAACTGTTTCTAGCATCAATGATGAAGTTAATCCCTTTGCTATTCCTGAAGATGCTCCATTTGAAAACATATTTTCTCCTGAATCATCATCAGAACCATCTTCTTCAGGAGACATCGACTCTGCTACTTCTGTTCCTCAACAACAGCCACATGAACACCTCAGAAAATGGACTCACAATCATCCATTAGACAACATCATTGGAAATCCCTCTTCTTCCAGTATTCAAACAGAAAAAACTTGCTACCGATGCCTTATGGTGCTTCTTCGAGCATCTTTTGGTTCTTGCATGGTATTCACACGGACTCCGTACTCTCTAAGATCGAACCAAAAGATGTTAAAACCGCCATGAATGAAGACAGCCGGTTCAATGCCATGCAAGAAGAAATTCATGAGTTTGATCGACTTGATGTATGGGAATTAGTACCTGCTCCAGGTTGTGCTATGATCATTGCTCTAAAATGGATCTTCAAAGTGAAACTTGATGAGCATGGTGATGTCTTAAAGAACAAGGCTCGATTGGTTGCTAAAGGATACCGTCCAGAGGAGGGTATTGACTTTGAAGAATCATTTGCTCCTGTTGCTCGTATCGAGGCAATCTGAATCTTCTTGGCTAATGCTGCTAGTAAGAACATGGTAGTTTATCGATGGATGTGAAGACGGCATTTCTGAACGGAGATCTTAAAGAAGTCGTATACGTCACCAACCTGAAGGCTTTGTGAATCCAGAGCATCCTACTCACGTTTATCGTTTGAAGAAGGCTCTTTACGGTTTAAAGCAAGCTCCAAGGGCATGGTATGATACGCTATCAAAGTTTCTTATATCTACCGGATTCAAAGAAAGGAGCAGATTGATCCAACATTGTTCACCGTGAAGTCAGGCAAACATTTAATTCACGTTCAAATTTATGTTGATGATATCATCTTTGCCTCGACTGACCCCAATGAGTGTGACCGTTTTCAAATGAAATGGGTTCTAAATTTCAAATGTCAATGATGGGACAAATGTCATTTTTCTTGGGATTACAAATTTCACAAAGTCCCGGAGGCATTTTTATAAATCAATCTAAATATGCAAATGAGATTTTAAAGAAATTTGGATTTGATTCTAGTGACCCTGTTGACACTCCCATGATTGAACGTACTAAACTAGATGAGGACCACTCAGGGATCATGGTAGACCAAACGAAATATCGTAGTATGATTGGATCCCGGATGTACCTCACAGCTAGTAGACCAGACATCTTGTTCGCTGTTTGCATGTGTGCTAGATACCAGGCTAAGCCTACTAAGAAGCACCTTGAAGCGCTTAAACGGGTCTTTCGGTATCTCCAAGGAACCATCAATATGGGACTTTGGTACCCGAAGGACACCGGTATGTCACTAACAACCTATGCAGATGTTGATCATGCAGGATGTCAAGATACTCGTCGAAGTACGCCTGGAGGTGCTCAGTTTTTGGGTGATAAGCTTGTGAGCTGGTCTTTAAAGAAGCAAATGAGTACTTCTATTTCCTCTACAGAGGTGAATACATAGCCATGTCATCTTGTTGTGCTCAAATCCTATGGATGAGATCCCAATTATCGAACTATGGCTTTGAATTCAACAAAATCCCTCTGCATCTTTGTGATAATAAAGTGCTATTGCCCTCTCATGCAACAACGTACAACACTCAAGAGCAAAGCACATCGACATTCGACATCATTTCATCAGGGAGCAAGTTGAAAATGGTGTGGTGGAACTTTACTTTGTGAGGACTGAATACCAGTTAGCAGACATCTTCACCAAAGCTCTTCCTAGAGAACGTTTTGAGTTTATTCTTCCACGATTGGGTCTTAAGAGCCTACAACCAGAAACACTCAAACGTCTTCAAGAGGAAGAAGAGGAGTAAAAGGTTTCCTTCATCTATCTCTTGTAAATATTTATTTGAAAAACAAAATACAAAATTATAAAACCTTCAAAAATCAAATAGAAAAATATAAAACTTTCAAAATCCATAAAAATTCGAAAAATCTTCAAAAAATATTGTCTTTTTGTCATGTTTTTCTCGATTCGATAATATCTACGGTCTTGATGCTGTCATTCAAATAATGACACGGGCTTTTAGATGTTCTTCGAATTTTCATATAAAAAAATAAAAAATAAAAAAAAATTGAGAGAAAGAGAAACAATGGTTTATTGTCATTTCAGGCAGTAACCCGCTTTTCAAAGAAAGAACAGAGCCATGCTTTATCTTGGTTTTCAATTCTCATGCTCTGATTCTTTAAACAAATCCTTTCTATCTAATGAAAACTAGTTGTTTTGAAAAATAACTCGGACTCTATTTTTGATAATCATCTGGACTTAAAAAGTTTGTCAAAATATCTTTCTCTCAATCAACAACTCATGTCATTGATTGAGGGGGAGAATGATTTCAATTAAATCAAAAAGTTATTTGTCATACAATTGTTTTCAAAAGATAATCATGCATGTTTCATCAATGGAGTTTAAAGTCTATTAATCTGATCCTTATCAGTTAAAACGCTTTCATAATCAAGTCACAATTCTCCTTAAAAGCTTTCAAAATCAATTTAAATCTACAGAGATCACAAATCTCAAATGATTTGATAATTGTGATCGGGGGAGAATTTGTGATTTAAATTGAATTAATCTGATAATTCGGTAAATAGTTTTATAAGGATTTACAAGCTCTCCATCCCACATGTGCCAAACGATTTCAAATTTTCCATGCACATGTTGAGGGGGAGCATCTATCTTAAACCACAATTATTTGAAACGTGATCAATGTGCAGGTTCCCTCTTGTATGTGCAAAACTCTTTCAAACCTCAAGGCACATATTGAGGGGGAGCAAGCTTATGAAAACCTCATCCTTCCCTAAAATGCTTTATCTACTTGTTTTGATCAGGGAAGTGATGTTGATATCTTTTAGAAAATGGTAATCAAAGAAGTTAATTCTTTCTCTTGCCTCCATGTGCAAAACGATTTCAAATACTTGATGCACATGTTGAGGGGGAGCTCTTGTTCTAAAAATATACAAAACAATTCAGGTACAAAATGCTTTGATAATATATCATGAGTTTCTGGATTGATTTTCAAATGGTTTTCAATTGGTTCCAATGGCAGATGAACAATACCAAATAGACCGACCAACTTTACTTTATGTATGGTGATATAAGGATGATAAGGTTAGGTATTTGTTCCCATGATCCGCCAGAACCGAAGGGATCTACCCAGGGACAATCCACTAGATAGTGTGGAAGTCCTTAGGTATATTGAAAAAATGAGAAAATTGATATATGGGAAGAGTGCAGACTGAGACTGAGCTAGTACGGGAATAAACCCAACAAGGTTCTAGTTATGAAGTCTCTGTAAGCACTGAAGGGGTTGAAGAATGAAAAAGAATTGAATGTGAAAAGAGTGAAAACAAATAGCCCTCCAATTATTCAACCTTAGGGCAGAAACCGGGTTCAATTCATTTACTACTGGTGGTTACCAAGGTAACATCGGTATTGAAGACAAGACGTCATGGACCCAGTGACGCACTGCACTTCAACTTCCCAAACCACTCAAGTTCCTCTTAAAAGGACTTGTTTCATTCTCATGGGGAACCGACATTATCTATCGACTTTATCTTAGAGATAGTTGATATTGAAGAAAGAGACCCTCTCCCTAGTCTCCGATATAGGATCCAAATATGCACAAAATTGAGTCTAGAGCCACGAGATCATCAATAAATCTCATTAGGACACTTTCAATGAAGACTCTCTATTTCACACAATGTGGAAAGAGAGATTATATCTTGAGTCCTACGCATTATCCTTGTGGTATTGCCAGAACATCTGAGTGATACGCAAACATATTCATAATGAAGATGGAAAGCCTTCTGGAGCCAACATCAAACAAGCTCCTGGTAGGTGGCATGTGAGATCTATCCTATAGTTCAACCATGTGACAACTGAACAGAAACAATGGAGCGATTCAATCTTTTGAATCAATCCTGGTTCAGGTTATGGATTGACGGATACCTTTGAAAAATCGGTCGTTGTGCTTAAAAAATTCTCTTCTTTAGCACATCGACTGTGTGCTTATTTCCTAAAATAAAAAGGTATTTATGATTGATAATTGATTTTCATTAAAACCTTAGTTGTATTGCAAAAACAATTTCTATTGAGCAATACACGATTGTTTTTCAAATCTCTTTTCATCAATCAGTGAATCTCATTTCGCTGGTTCACTCACTCTGTGTTGTCTTCTTTGAGGCGTTCCGGTTTGAGAACAGCTAGAGCAGCTGCGAAACCCTGTCAAGGAAATTCTTTGGAATTATACCTGATCACAGGCAGTACTTGTACTGATCAACGGGGAACCGTGGGCCGTGTACCTCAATTCAACGAAAGTGATCAAAGACATTTTCGTGTGATTTATTGCTAACTGTTGTATGCAGGTATGCCCTACGTTTGCAGCTGATCAGAATGAAGCGGTCAATCCATAGCCGCATGCTCACTCAACACATTCATCTCTAAAGAAATCATGATTAATGCATCAATGACTCTAATATTTTCACTCCATGCTTCTGCTACGCTGCTGCCAATATCATGAATCAACGAAAGCTTCCGCTACTCTAATAAGAATAAATCATGATCCAGAAATTGAGCATGTCGGTCCAAAAGTCACAATATCACATAATACCAACACCACAATGGATGAGTCAGAGATGAATGTGACCAATGATCTCAAAGCTGGCTCAAAACTCAATATCACGTGGATCAGTTAAAGACCTCCACTCAGATTATCCAAACATGCAAAAATGAAGAATCATAGACTACGAGCTACAGAGCAAAGAACATGAACAAGAATTCAAGAACAATCTCAATGTAATATCTATTTGTTTTCTATGTAATTTAATATGTGTTTGAGGTGACCTCCCTTAGGGGGAGATTGTTAGGATTTGGAAAATCCAGTAGTTAAAGTGTCGGTCACCTCAAGTATAGGTAATCGTTAGGAAGCTCGTAGTCGTAGTTATTTTATGTTAAGTAGTATTTAGTTTTGTAACACCGTGGAGGATGGACGGATATTTACCCACTGTATGCCTGATCCACAGCCCGATAGGTGGCGATTTATGTAATGACTATAAATACTCTCTACCTCCCAAGGTAGAGAGTTGGAGCTCATAATAAGATTTTTCTTTCTCTCACTAAAGTTCCCAAACCTCTAACTTTCTCTCTCTAGAATCATCTTATACGCCTACTTGTGCTTATGTTTTAGTGTGTTTGTGAAATCCAATATGTTACATAAGAATCAAACTCTTATGTAAGCGTGAATAGTATGTGGAGTTCATAATCATGTATGAAAGTCACGGGATACTTGAAACATAATTTCTACGTACTCGTATCATAATTGTGTATGGTGTGATATGCAGCGTACTGTAAATATCATATCAAGGAGTCAAGTGTCTTGATTCCTAATTTATTAAACGCGCACAGTATGCATTGTTGCGCACCCATCGTGGGATGCGCACCGAACTTATTCCAACGTCTTGAGAATAAGGTATTTAACAAGTTATTTAGTAGGTTTACTCATCCTATTACCATCGTGGGTTTATAAAGTGCATGCACGCCATATAGGCAAAAGATAAACAATGTTAAGACATAAAGTATATGGAAATAACAAATTGAAATGTGTCACGGAGTTAGCTAGAAACCGCGACGTTTTATTAATACTTGCAAGTTTTTTGTAAAAGAAAATAAATAAGATATTTGCCTAAGTGAAAAAAATGTAAATACACGGATATTTATTTGACACTTCACTAAAGTGCGGAAATGTCTGTGTGCTGGGTCGTAGCCATTCCCAGAGGTAACATCGCTTAAGATTGCAAATGTTCCATGTGCGTGGTAGTTCACGACCATCCATGTCTCGTAGCTTGTACGCGCCCTTTCCTAATGCTTCAGTAACCTCATAGTGTCCTTCCCACTTCGGTCCCAGTTTACCAGTGTCTTCTGCGTGGCTCGCATCATTGGCGCGGTATACGAAGTTGCCTGGTCTGAATGAAACACTTCGCACTTTAGCATCGTAGTACCCCTTCATTTTTGCCTTGGATCTCGCTTCACATATAGCTGCGCGCTCGCGTTTTTCTTCCAACAGGTCTAGGTCGATACGCCGTTCGTCGTCATTGGTTGCAACATTGACTTCAGCAGTGCGAATAGTTGGCATCCCAATTTCGGCTGGTATGACGGCCTCTGTCCCATAGACCAGAGAAAAGGGAGTGTCTCCCATGCTAGTTTTGATTGAAGTGCGGTGTGCCCACAGAACATGTGATAATTCTTCCACCCACCTTCCTTTGTGCTTGTCCAGACGTGCCTTAATTCCTTCACCCAGACTTCGATTTGCACGTTCTACTAAGCCGTTGGTTTGTGGGTGTTTAACCGACGCGAAGTGCTGTGTGATGTTTAACTTCTCGCACCAGTCCTTGAAAGGGTTGTCACAGAATTGTTTCCCGTTGTCCGAGATAATTTCCCCAGGAAGTCTGAAGCGGCATACGATATTTTCCCAAACAAAGCGTTTTACCTGATTGCCAGTAATTGTCACAACCGCCTTTGCTTCGATCCACTTGGTGAAGTAGTCTATGGCTACTATGAGGAACTTCAATCCTCCTGCTGCAACAGGGAAGGGACCTGCAATGTCAATACCCCACTTGTAGAATGGCCATGGTGTCGTGATAGGTGTTAGCTCCTGTTGTGGTTGGCGTGGAACGGGTCTGTGAACCTGTCAGTCGCCGCACTTTCTTATTAAGTCCCGCGCATCACGGTGCATGGTGGGCCAGTAGTATCCTGACCGTAAAGCACGCGCCACCACGGACCGTGGTCCTGAATGCATGCTGCATGAATCGGCGTGGATTTCTCGGAGTACATAGTTCGCCTGCAGGGGGCCGACACAGCGGAGCCATGGTTGCAGAAAGGAGCGTCGATATAGTATACTGTCCCGAAGTTCAAACCTCTACGATGTGCGCCGTATTCTTCGGGCTTCCTTCTGCTCTTGGGGCAAGACGCCCTTGCTTATGAATTCCCTTATTGGTGTCATCCACGTAGGACCTTCCTCCTCTATTACCGTGGATATTTCCATCTCTGAGATGGATTTGCACTTCAGCATCTCCACTAGTACTTGTTTTGACAGGTGTGCAAAGCTTGTGGATGCAATCTTGCTTAGTGCATCCGCCTTTCGATTTTCCCCTCTAGGAACCTGCTTGATGGTAAACCTGTCGAAACTCTGGATTAGTGACTTGGTTTTGTCGAGGTATTGGATCATGTTTTCTTCTTTAGCCACATACTCGCCCAACACATGGTTGGCCACTAGCCGGGAATCCACATTTGCTTCCAGGTTACGTACGCCCATTCGAGCTGCAATGTGTAGTCCGGCGATTAGGGCTTTATATTCTGCCTCATTGTTTGTCGCTGTGAATTCAAAACGCAGTGCGTAAGTGAATTCCATTCCCTCTGGGTTTGTGAGGATAAGGCCTGCTCCTGACCCATCCACGCATGAAGATCCGTCCGTGAACAAGATCCATGGGTTTTGTATTGCCACCTTACCTTGTGAGGGTAAGTCCTCAGTATCCGGTTTTTCGATGATAAAGTCTGCTAGTATCTGCCCCTTAACCGCGGTACGTGGTCTGTAGGAGATGTTATGCTCACCTAGCAACACACTCCACTTCTGCAGTCGTCCCGATGCATCAGGTTTGGAGATGATTTGCTTGATCGGTTGGTCCGTGATAACTGCTATTGGGTGCGCCTGGAAGTACCTGCGCAGCCGTTTGGCCGCGAACACTAATGCCAGGACCAACTTTTCCATTGCACTATAGTTAATCTCTGTTTTCTTGAGTGCCTTGCTTACAAAATATATCGGTGTTTGCACTGAATTCTGTCAATCAATAGCTACCTTTATATTTGCTGACCGCTCCCCGGTCGCAGATAAATACATAATTAATTCTTCCCCTGGTCGGGGTGCGACTAGCGTGGGGAGTGCTGCTAGGTGTTGTTTAAGCTGTATGAAGGCTTCTTCTGCTTCCGTGGTCCAGCGAAAATCTCCCTTCTTCGTACACTTCTTGAGCGTTTTGAAGAGAGGAAGTGACTTTTCTGCTGATTTGGACAGGAATATGTTCAAACCAGCTAGCTTTCCGTTCAAGGATTGGACCTCCTTCAACGTACGCGGTGAAGGGAGTTGGATGACAGCATTCGTTTTTTCTGGACATGGTTTAATGCCATCGGGCTCTATCAAATATCCAAGGAACATGCCTTCTGTAGCGCCAAAAGTGCATTTCTTAGGATTTAGCTTCATGTTGATATCTCGTAGTGTCTTAAACATTTCCTCTATGTCACGCACCAATTCCTCCTCAGTGTGGCTTTTTATGACCAGGTCGTCAACGTACACCTCTAGGTTGCGGCCCACCTGTTTTTCAAATGCGTTATCTACCAGTCGCTGGTAGGTGGTGCCTGCGTTCTTCAAGCCAAAGGGCATTTTAGTGTAGCAATAGACACCTTGGCTTGTGTGGAAGGCCGTTTTTTCCTCATCTTCCTTAGCCATATGGATTTGGTGGTATCCTTTGTATGCGTCTAGGAAGCATTTGAGTGGGTATCCACACAAGGACTCTACTTTCCAGTCTATCTCAGGTAGCGGGTAGCAGTCTTGTGGACATGCCTTGTTGAGATCTGTGAAGTCCACGCACATCCTCCAACTACCATCGCTCTTCTTTACCATCACTGGGTTGGACAGCTAGTCATGGTAATAGACCTCTCGCATGATACCTGCATCCACGAGTTTGTGCACTTCTGCCAGAATTGCTTGTGCGCGCTCTGGAGCTTGGCCGCGCTTCTTCTGACGTACTGGGGAGTATCCTTGTCGGATTCTCAACTTGTGTTCTGTAATTGAGCGTGGTAAACCAGTCATGTGCTTTGGTTCCCATGCAAAGATATCCAGATTCTTTTGCAAGAGTGCGCACACGGCTGCCCTGCCTTTATCAGACAGCGACCCCCCAACCGATACTTCTTGATCTGGGTAGTCAGGATGAATTGCAATCCTCAGGTTTGGTACTTTAGGTGCGCGCTATTCTGGAATGTGCGTCGTCTCACATGTAACCGTGTTACATTCTCTAGGTGATACAATGGTATTGTAGAGGGTAATAATGCCTCCTTTCACTGGGAATTTGAGCATTCCATGCGCTGTAGACGGTACCGCGCGTATGGCTGAAATCCCTGGTCTTCCGATAATGCCATTGTATGGTGAAGGGGATTTGATTACCATAAAATTCATCCAAGCTGTTGTGGAGTGCTCCTGATTGCCAACTTTGACTAGAAGGCGTAGTTGTCCCATGGGCCATATTTTTTCACCTGTAAAACCGGTTAGCGATGTCTTGGCTGGGAGCAACTGACTTCGTATATCAGGTCGCAGTCGTTTGAAACAATGTTCATACATGATATCTGCGGATGCTCCTCCATCAACATACATGCGGTGGATGTCGTGACCCCCAGCATTAATTTCAATGGTGAGCGGTTCTACCACTGCGTTGTCCGCAACAAAGGTAGGGAAGGAGATTTCGCTTCCGCGGGAAAACTTTTGGTTGATCTTCTACCTAGTCATTCGCTGCCATGGTTGTATCATGTAGATGGTATCAGCTTTTTCTTTAGGTACTTCTTTCTTGTTCCCAGTCTTCTGCTTATCTTTCCCTTCTTTGATGCTTTTAACCAAATGGTCCAATCTTCCTTCTTTTACTAGCTTATCGATTAGCTGGTGCAGTTGGACACACTCATTGGTGGTATGGCCCTTCTGCGCATGGTAGTCGCATTATCCGTTCCTTACGCGCTTATCTTCTGGAGTGCACATCGGTGGAGGCCTTGGGAAATTTGCGCCTTCTGTTGCAAATATCTCCTTTGGGGTTTTAGTTAACGGAGTATATTTGTCATTATCTCGTCCGCCCCCTTGGCCACGGTAGTTTTTGTTGCGGTTGTTACTCTGGTCAGTGGATTGTCTCTAGGGCTGTTCTTGTGACCTATAGTTTGAGTAGCCCTTCCTGCTATCCGCCGCGGCTGCTTCTCCTTGGATAAAGGACCTTGTCCGTTTCATAAGTTCATCAAAGGTCTGGGGGACCTTGTCGTTTAATCTTTTGATGAGTTCTATGTTATTGATCCCATTCATAAACCATGAGATCTTCAGTACTTCCGGGCATGATTTAACCTGTATGCACTCATCTTTGAAGCGCTCTACGTAAGCACTTGTAGATTCCCCTTGGCGCTGTTTTACCTTAGCGAGTTCGATAGGGTTTTTGGCGCACTTTTTCCTCTGAGTGAAGTTTAGGCGAAACGCCTTTCGTAATTCTTCAAAACCATCAATGCTTCTGCGTGGAAGCTTGCTGAACCAGTTTCGAGCATTACCTACTAATGTGGAATTGAACATATGGCACCACACAGGCTGTGGCCAATTTTCTATGGTAGCAGCTGATTCGAAAATTTTTAAGTGATCGTCGGGGTCACCTGTTCCATCATAGGTTTTCACATTGGCGGGCATGCGCCTTCTCTTATTTTTTGAGAAATCACTGATGCGCCGAGTGAACGCATCCACCTTTTGGCAGCGCCAGGGAAGAGACAGATCTTCCTCCTCCTGGTCGCGATATCTTCCCCTAGACTTCCAGTGTCCAGTTTCGCTATCCTCATTGTCCGAGGAATCACCAGAGAACGTGCTTTCTCTTTGTCGGCGCTTGCGCCGACCGTCTAAGGAGTCTCCAGAGGATGAACTTCTTCTCTTTCGGCGCTTACGCCTACTGTTTTCAGAATCTGAACTTGAAGGGCTTCCACTTGGGGAGTGTCGTCGTCCAAGTCTGTCATGAACCCTGCGGCTTCCAAGTCTATCGTGGACATTGGTACGCCGTCCGTCCTCGTCAGATTCTTCCAGGTACTGCAGGTCAGCTGCTGCATCATTCTCAACTCTCTTCCCAATCCTGGTAAACACTGGAGGCCTGCGGCTATCTTTCCCGCGCCTCTCCTTCTGAAGGCGCGATGGAGATGCCTCATACTCTGTGTCGAAGTTTAGTCGGGATTTCAAGCTCTGACTCGACCTCTTTTTTGCTTCCTCTTGCATGAGAGTAGCCAAGGTTTCGTAGTTTTGAGACACAAAGTCACTTGGTGCTAATTGAGGCACAAATCCTTCTAGCGCAAAGGCATATGTTTTCATGTCTGGGCTCCTGTTTCGGAGAGGTGCGCCTGGTGTTTTTGTGAGATCCTTTTCCAGTAGGGGAGTGGTAAAGGGGTTACGCGGTGGATCTTCCGTGTTGGTTGTTGTTGTGGTGGCATGGGTTGTCCCCGTGCATTGTTCCACTGTTGGGAAGACCAGATCTGAACCTTGGTTTTTAGCCACGCTGGTTGTTCCAGAGGCTTGTTTGAAGGTTGATCCGCTTTGCTGTTTTTTCCCTTGTAGGTCGCCATGCGATCGCTGATTTTGGTTTCCTTGTTTGTCATTCTAGTTCTTAGTGTTCGGGTCCCACGGATGGCGCCAATTGTTGATACAAAAGTTGGACGTTCCTTATTTGGGTTCTGATTCCGTATCAATTGGTTCTTAATGCTTGAGACCTGCGCACTAAGAAAACAGAAAACATCATTAGGCTTACCATGGGATTGTCTCCCATGATTATCCTCTGGCGTGGGAGTAAGTAATCGGTTTAGGGTATAGTTAGGAATTAGGGTTTGTAAATCGTACCTTTAATGAGGGCTGAGATGCCCTTTATATACACACGAAATCCTTGTTGGTTTCATGTTCCTCAAGTTTCGGCGTATCTCGCCTAAGTCGGTTATCGGATGCTTATCTTCCAAGATAGGAGATATCCGATATTGTTAAACCATAATAACTTTAGGTTTGGGCCTTCGTGAGCCCAAATCGTTACCGGGTAGCCCATGCGTAATGGGCCTAATTGTTAGTATCGTTCATTGGTCGGGTTCATGACCCGGATGTAGACTATACGTCATCAGAGATGACTAGAAACAATTTTCTAAAATTGTTTAATATGTCCACCTAAGTGTTTTGAATAACGAGAAGCAATTTGTGAGTATTGAAGCGGAAATATGGTGAGTTTTGACAATTTGATAAATCAAAATGCATTTTGAATAAAGTCTTATGTAAGCTATGAATGAGTTTAAGGCTTTCTTATCCTTAAAGGAGACTTAGTTGAGTTCTAAGATCTTATGTTTAGCTAGTGTGAGGTTATCTAGTAAACTATATTGATGTATGGGATGCTGTATTGCTGATCTGTGGTCACGGATCCCACGGTTCCCTTAAGGGAGAGATCCATCCTAGGGATCCAGCATCTGCAGATCAGAACCATCATAGAATCATGTGCAGATTTTGCACACTAATCAACCATTAAACTAAACATAAATACAAGCATGTCATCACATAAAACATCTCATAGAAAATAGCAATATCTAAGTTAACGTAAACAAGAGTGCTAAGACATAATCATTCATACACAAAACAAGTGTTTAAGAAACAAACATAACCCTATAGTCTCTTTCGTCAATTCGTTCTTTTCCTCTTTCCCGACTTTGTGACGTGGTAAGCTAGGTTTTGAATCATACCCCTTAATTGCTTGAATTCCGCGGTCTTGTTTGGAATATCCAGAAGTTTTTCATAGTAATCAAAGGGTTCCAATTCGATGTTAGCTATGGGGTCGACGTCTTCTTCTTCTCCATCTTCTTCTTCTTCTCCTTCCGAGGAGTCCGAGAGAGCTTTAGGTTTTCTTACATTGACCATGAATCGTTTAGAGGGTTGTTTGGAAAGAGGTACCATTACGTGATCGGCAAAGAAATGATCATCGTTGATAGGAGATGGTTGCAATGCACTAACATACTTACAAAGTCGTGTTAGGAGCATACCATATGGAAGTACCATGTTGGAAGCTTTGAATACCCCGGCCATTCTCCTTACCATGTAATAGGTGAGATTAAATGGCTTTTAGTGGATAAGACAATAGATCATTTGCACAAGACATGCATTTGGATGATCCTTGTTACCAACTAGGCTAATGACGTTTTCCCTAAGTATTTCTTCCCATTTTCTAAACATCGGATGCATTTCGAAAAGTTCCATTTGAAAAGGATCACGGTGAATGAGTTTTTTGTTTCGGTTGTAACGGGATTGGTCGGTCCTAACCTTGAAGATAGTATCTCGAATGGTTGCGGGATCATCAAGAGAAGTATTGTAGATAGGTTTAGAATCAAGTGCAAGGTTTTGAGCGTTAATTTCCCAATCTTTAGAATACATACAAATTCCTTCATAAGGAATGGGAAGAATTTGAGCAAATGTGTTGAGAGGTAGAATGAAGTTTTGTTTATTGATGATGAAGGCGATTGAAATGCTATCATCGGCGTTTCGAATGATCCTAATGCTTTTATAGAATTCAAAGATGAAAACCGGACAAATATGTTCATCAATTTCATGAAGACAATCAAAGTTGATTGCCGAGAAAACTTGACGAGTGTCGGTATCTTCAAGGAAACATTCCTTGACTACACGACCTTCGTGAATAAGTCATTTTTCAAGTCTTTTGAAGACTTTGCGATCGGTTTTTGATAGCCCTTCTTCCCGATAGTAATGGGTGAGGTAATGGACGATATCATGGTGGTCTTGTTGAGTGGCTTTAGGCATGGTTGGTCCTAGAAACAAAGATATTCTAATTAGGTAAAATTAGTTGAGATGGGTTTATGGTTTTGATTTGTATTAACAATGTTGTGAACAAAGTGTAATCCTAATTGTGTTAAAATCCCCTTTTAATGATTAATTTTGAAAACCCGAATTGAATTAATTGATTAGAAATTGTGTAACCAAAAACCCTAGGATGAGGATGATGGAAATTAGAACAAGTTAGTGTAATTACTTACAATGATGTTCTAGAGAAGAATACTTGAGGGTATGGAGTCCAATGAGGATGAAATCAGTGGTTGAGTCGTTTTTGTGTTATGTGAGGAGAAGGAAAATGATCAGTGATGATTTTTGAATGCGTATAGCTGTGTTCTGTCCCACGATTCCCCCGGATCCCTTATATTTGGGATCTAGCTAGTACAACTAGAGGGATCCGGCTTCTGTGGACAGAAAAAGGGTTGTTTGGCTTTAATTTTATAGTAGGCTATAAACTAGCTTACGAAACAAAATTAGTTTAAAGATTTCAAATAAAAAGATGTTTTGGTCGACGGGATTTGATAAGTTAATTATCAAGAGGAATACTATTCCTGATGATGAGTAAGTCGGGAAAGTGACTAAAGAGAGACTTTTTAAGAAACTTGCAATTTATTAAGCAAACAAGAACTATGATATCAACATAATCATGTAAGCTAGCTAATGAAAAAGTAAACATACCTTTATGCTTCTTGGTTTGGCTTATGAGGACATAAAACCAAAAATACTTCATGAGCTCTTAAAGTAATCCTTTGTACTTAGAGTAAGTAGGTTGTGATTACTTTTAGATCCTTTCTCGAAGGTTGACTTCATTATTCTTTGAATAGAAATGAAGGTTTTGAAGAGATCCTAGCATGAAGATTTCTTGAAACTAATATGTTAGAATGATCTATCAATGTCCAACATAAAAGAAAAAAAATGTTTGAAAATATTTCCTTCTTTGTAGTTTTTAAACATACACGGATCGTATCAAGTTTTTAAAGTACAACATACTCTAAGAAACTTGATAACGAAGCTCTGATGCCAATTATGGAAAAATAGAAGGGGGGTTGAATAGTTTTACCAATTTAAAACTTCCTTTTAACTATTTAGATCGACTTGTGTCTATCTATTTGGTTGTTTATGTTGGACGTTGATAGATAGATATATAAACGTGTAATGAAAGGTAAAGAGTAAGAAGTACATAACCACGACACGAGTATTTATAGTGGTTCGGCTATAAGGACACCTTCCTTGCCCTACTCCACTCCCCGAGTCACCTACTCGAGAGTTCGTAAACACTACACGACACCAATCTCCTTATGGCGGAGAAGCCTTCACAACGTCGCCTACTCTTTTTCCGGTACTAGGCTAACCACCGGGTTCTTTCACACCAAGGTGAACCACAGCTATCACAACGTCTCCTAACCTTTATTAGATACTAGGCTAAGCACCTAGTTCTATTACTATGGAGGAACTACTACCCAACACAACACAACACTTATTCCCAAGGAGACCAACTCCTTATTACAACACCATCAAGGATATCACCATCCTTGGAAACAAACTAATACTTATATGTATAACGATGCACCTCATCGATTATACGACCTAGGCATTCTTCCCTAATGCCACTTGATTTGATTCCTAGGCATCGTTCACTAATGCCTTTGACACAACGTTTGGCACCTTTCACTAATGCCTTCGTCTTGACACCTTTAGCATTCTTCACAAATGCTTTTGACACGGACGTTAAGCACCTTTCACTAATGCTTTCGTCTTGACTATTTCGGCATCCTTCACTAATGCCTTCAACACAACATCTCCAAGAAAGAACTATCAACAAGAGAACCTCAGTTGTCTTGATGATGACGTAGCATGGCAACTCATGGACTTGAGCTTGCTCGACTTCAAGTAGTAGTGATCTCGCCTTTAAGAGGAACCTATAGAATCACACAAAAACAAAAGACAAACTACATAGGAAGATCCCTTAGGATCATTGGTTAGAGAGGTACAATACATGGAGAAAGTATGTGTAAGAGTGGCAAGCCAAAAGGAAGAAATGGCTCACTATTTATAGAGGATAAAGCTTACTGTTCCCCGGATCCCACGGATCCCTCCCACAAGGGATCCATCTAGCATAATGCTAGGAATCCGTGGGACGCTCCTCTTTACCCATGGGTATTTTGGTTATGGGTCATGGGTCATGGGTTATGGGTTGATCCATGGGTTACTTATTAGATACAATGTATCTTATAAGTTTAATGTACCAAGTCAAGTGGTTTGGATAATACCATGGGTTATGGGTCAATACCATTTGTTAGTTTTTACCCATTTTAGTATATACTAGTTAAGTATATATTTACCCAAATATGTAAACACTAGTTGTTGTACATATGTATTACTAAATCATAAAATCACTTATACTTGTTTTAGTGTTTTATGTGAAAGCGTAAGTGTGTTAGAAAACTATTGGCTCAAACAGTTTACGTATTTTATTTGTTTCGTTAAAATGATTTTACGTTTGTTATCGACAAAAACATTAGAAGATCGTAAAATATAAATAAACGTTTTTACGGCTTATTTGTATTAATAGTTTGCCATTCAGGGAAAGTTGACTTTAGTTGATAAGGACTTCGTCTTATCTGATTCAAACTTATCTCGCCTTATCCCGGTCATTCTTCAGTCTTCATTGCCTTCAGTTTTCTACTTCAGTTTGTCTACAGTGTAAGTAGTTGGTGAGGAGTTTAGGGATTCAGTGAGTTATTGTCATCAGTCACTGAATCCACCATCTTCTTCTTGACTCAGTCTTCACCCCTTAAGTTCCGCGTTACTGAGTGGAGAGACTTCTTCTTTGCCTCTTACTGAGTATCCTGAAGATGGCTCACTGAGAGACTATGCGCTCAGTGACCTGTTAATGTTTAAGGGACAACACTTAGGGTATTTTCTATTCAAATACTAGACTTGGGTATTTACTGAACCCAACAGTCTCCCCCTATTTGGATATACAAATAGCCTAAGTGTTTGATCAGTGTAAGTGAGCAAATGGCTTCTTCTTACACTGAATGTACTAATGAACATAATAAGGAACACTGAATATTTTAACAAAATATACATCGTTTATTGATCAATTACATAGTTCCTATCACTAGTACAAAAGATAAAACAAAATGTCATTCAAGATGGACCCCCAGTGCTTCAAGCTTAACCTTCTTCTTGAGGAGTGCTTCTTTGTCAGGGTGCTCTCTTATCTTAGCATTCAGGTCTTTACAGAACCTTTCGCTTTTCGAGTATTGATTTGAGAGGCCACTGGTAGATAGCTTGCCATTGTAGGCACTCCTGCAAGATCTATGTCACTCCACCTTTGGAATGTTGGGTTTCCATAGACATCAATGAAGAAAAGTCCTCTTTCAGGCTTTTCAATGCACAGACAGTTTACAAAATTTACTCCTTCAGGTAGCTCCTTATTGCATTCCAGGCCATGCACTTTGATCTCAGGCTCGAACTCAACCCTCTTTCATTTTCCTTGTGATGATTGAGGTTAAGATCCTTGAGGTTCAGTTAAGGCAGGCTGAATCCCCAGTAGTGTTGGTGCTTCCCTCAGTCTTTCATACCTTTTGCTGAGGTTTTTCATCAGCTCCTTAACTACATCATTTTGTTTCTTTGCAATGATTGGACCAAGCTCATCGAGTTCAGTGATCCCAAAGTCAGTGAATTTCATGGGATCATGAACCTCGAAATGTCATTTATCATCCCCCCCTGTAGACATTCATTGCCAGTGGTTTGGACTTGGGGATGATTTTGACATATGTGATCTTCTCAGGCAACCTTCTGCTTGTCATTGACCAGTTGTAATGGTTAATTCTTTCTTGCCTGATGGCTGCAGCTCTTTTGTTCTTTTCATCTAACTTCTTTCTCATTTCAGCCATTTGAGCAGCCTGGGCATCCTTGAACTTCTGTCTAGCCTGACCCTTTTGAAGCTTCTTAGGATCAATTCCAATATTCTCATCTTCCTCAGCAACAACTTGTACCAGTGCTTCTTTGCTCTTTCTTTCTTCCTCAGCTAGTTTCTTTCTCCTTTCTTCCTTTGCAAGATAGGCACTTAGCTGTTGTGGTGTGAGCAGGTATTGAGTGTTGCCAATCATATAGGGAATCTTCTCAGGCTCAGGTGTTTGCATTATGGCCTTTCCTTTGTCCTGGCCTGAAGAAGATGATGCTACCAAGGGTGTTATTGTCATGATTGTTGTTGTTGTTGGTGGGACTGATGATAAGGGTGTTGCTGAAACTGGTGGGATTGATGATATTGGTGTTGCAGAGACTGGTTGAGCTGGCTCCCCCTCAGTGTGAGAGGGATTCTCTTCAGTGGTCTTCTCCCCCTCCACTGTTGCTGCAACATCAGTGAGAGCAAGAGTTGCCTCGGACACTGATGGAGTTGGAGTAGCTTGACCTTTGAAGGCTTGGTAGATCTCCGTGACCATAGCCTTGATGTCAGTTGTATCCTTTTGAAGACCGGTGACTTTTTCTGCCAGATTAGCATGAGAAAGTTCCAAATCAGTCATTCTAGGCCCAAGATTCCATGCCATAGAAGATGATGCCTTATCCAAAGTAGTCACTTGAGCATCCAAAGAGCCCAGTGTAGCTTGAAGAGACTGGACTGAAGACTAAAGACCCTAAACATTGGCAGATTTGAGCATTTCGATTAGTTCAGTGAGGCTGGAGGAATTTTTCAAGTAAGCCTCAGTAGCCTCCAATACTTTAGAGTTGAGTGTTGGGTCTTCTTTGACAGAATCCCTGATTTCATCAATCTTTGTGCCACAACCCTGAAGATGCTTTAGAAATTTAACCATGTTTTCATCCTGTCTGTGAAGATGTTAGTACATGAGATCTCTGTGTTCATCAGTGTTTGCATCAAAAGCATGTACCTCAGCCTTCAGATCTGCATAGCTGGCAGCAGCTTCAGTGTGTTAATCCCATAAAGTTTTAGTAACCCCAGAATATAGCTTCTTTGAAGCTTTAGTGATCCACATAACCAGTTGCCTTTCTGTCAGTGGAAGAGTATTGTCAAAATTTCTGAATTCTTCAGGACAGGATAAGGAAGAAGTGTCAGAGTCATTATCTTCAGGCTGGAAAGGTGACTCTTTAGGCTCTTGTGGATCAGGCTGATGCTCTTGTTCAGTTTGAACATCAGCGTCCACTTCTTCTCCTGCTGATAGTATTTCATCTTCACTGTCAGCTTGTTCTTCATCAGAGAATAAAATTTCGTTAACCTCAGCAACTGTTAGTAAACCAGTGGTGGTGATGGGTTCCATATCAGCGGGTGGTATTAATCCCTCTGAGTCTTTGTCCCCCGTTGCTCCTTCAAGCACTGGTGGGTTATTCCCAGTGCTATCCCTAGAAGCAGTGGCAGTGAGATCCCTATCAGCGGGTTGTTCATTTCCCTCTGAGTCTTTGGGATCATTCAGTTGGCCCTCAGACAAAAGCTGTGATTTGCGAATGTCATCCTTGGGCATTGTGGAAGGCGTTCCCCTACCAGCGGGTTGTATGTTTCCCTCTGGATCTTGGGGAGTAGTAGTTGGGACCAAGGGCACTAACTGTGATGTATCAGTGTCCTTCGTTGTCACCGGGGTGGATGTTGTTTGGTCTCCCTTAGGTGACTGATCAGTCTGGGGCTTTCTTTGCCTTTTAGGCTGTGCTCCAGAAGCCTCAGGGCCCTAAGACTTGGGTTTGGTCTTAGTCCCAGTCTGAGACTTCCCCTTTCTCTTTTTAGGAGCAAGGTTTGGAGACACTGAGTCCCTTTGGTTGTTTACAGCAACCATATGGGCCGTCAATTCAATTTCAGTGACTTGGGATGGGTCTTTTTGAAAATTTGATTGACTCAGGATACCAGGTAAAGCAGTGTATTTGTATTCCTGAGGGTAATTGCAACCCAGTAACACTTGTAAAGCACATGAGACAAACCTAGGGTACGAAACGTATTTTGTCCTAGTTTTGCTCAGTAGCTTGGTTACGAGATCACTGTAAATGATCTCCCCAATGTCGACAGTGACCCCATTCATCAAGCAATATGCCACCATCAACTGAATAAAGTTAACTTGTTCAGTGGATGAGTGGTTCCCTCCGAGAACCTGAGTCACAAATGTGAACATGATCTTCCAAGCCGCAGGGAATGAGTTCTTGGTGACTGGTGTTCTGTCCAAAAACTTTGGATACAAAACAATTTGTTTTAACCCATCCGTAACTGTGGAGGGTTCAGGATGGGCAACATAGACTCCAGAATTATAGTCCAACCCTGATGAAGTACAAAATGTTTTATAATCCAGGGTGACTGACTGTTCCCCATTAAAAAGACTGAATTTGATGAGATACTCCCTGAGGGGTCGTAGGTCAGTCTCATCAGTAGAGGGTGTCGGGTCATAGGCCACTGCTGTAGCCCAAAACTCCCTGAGGAGGTTTTGGTACATAATTGAAGGGGACTGAGTAAACGCCGTTTTCAGTGGGCAGTTATATAAAAACTTCATGATGTCCTTATACGCTGGGACATCAGGGGGTATTCAAAATTGCCTATAACATTGTTTGTTTTAAATTCAACATTGTTAAGATCTCCTACCCACTGTGGTGCAAAATGAAGAGACTGTGTTCTTGCCATTTCCATTGAAAGGTTTTTAGGGTTTTGAAAAATATTCTTGACAAGAACAATCAAAGAGGTTTGAGTCTCTTGAGTTTTTGATGAAAAACCTTTTGTAAATTGATTACAGAGAAGATTTTAGTGAAAAAACTATTTTGTGGATTAAAAACACAAAGATTTCTGGGTTTGAGAAGTGATTTTAACAGAGTTTAGATGCAGAAATTCTTTATGTGTGTTTTTAGTGTTTTTGAGAGGGGTATTTATAGAGTGGTGAGAGGGGTAATTCTTGCATAAAAAAGGATTTGTAAATTCATTTTTTGAAAACATTTTGAATCTCCTCATTTAATGCCACCACTCCACTACCCGCAGTAAAATCCCGGTTTTCAAGGAACAGTTGCAGTGCACAGTAAAAGTGCATTCTGCAATAATAAAATATCCACAAGATATTTCATGCGAGCGGAGGCAATTAGTGCCAAGTGGGATGAGGTAAGTAATGAGGGACCCTTGACTTGGATGACAATAAGATAAAGAGACATATATTCCTTTATTAAATTGGTGTGTTTACCAACCTAGGACATTTAAGTAACTTATACTTGGTGCATTTAGTTACTCATTTAATGCTCAATATCTAAAGTCAGGGTCCCTGAATGAGTCTTACTCATTCAGTGATAAGGTTGTTTTGGGGTTTTGTTCTGGGAGGATGAACCATTTCAGAGAAAACTTACTGAGATTGGGATTGGTTTTCAAGTTGCTGACTTTCAATGTCTAGCATTCCCAATTCAGCTTTCAGTCTCCTGAAGGTAGGTTCATCTAAGGGTTTGGTGAAGATATTAGCAAGTTGATATTCAAGTAGGGATGAAATGAAGCTCTATGTCTCCTTTCATTATGTGGTCCCCGATGAAATGATATCTGATATCAATGTGTTTGGTTCTTTCGTGAAGGACAGGGTTGTTGGAGATTGCAATAGCACTGGTGTTATCACATAAGATGGGTACCATTTTGTAATGGATGTCATAGTCACTGAGTTGACTTTTCACCCACAAAACATTGGCACAAAGACCCTACAAAGCAGCCACATACTCACCACGAAGACATAGCCACTGATTGTTGCTTTTTAGCACTCCAACAAACCAATTTTCCTCCAACAAATTGACAGGACCCCGAGGTACTTTTTCGTCCATGTTGCAGCCAGCATAATCGAGTCGAATGTCCTTTGAGATCAAACCCGAGCACTTTGGATAGTAGAGTCCAAGGCTTGGAGTTCCTTCGTGTATCCGAGTATTCTTTTGGCTGCAGTGAGGTGGGATTATTTAGGATTGGACTGATATCTTGCTATTAGACAGACGAGAATTATATGTCCGGTCTGGAAGCAGTTAGATACATCACTGAGCCAACAATCCCCGAAATGGGTTTGATTGACTGATTTGCCGCTGAGATCGTGTCCAAGGTTATTAGGAGGGACCATTGGTGTCTTCATTGAGGCACGAGATATCTCATATTTCTTCAAGAGATTTCTGGTGTACTTCTCTTGACTGATGGAGATACCTTTATCAGTTTTCCTGATTTGTAGTCCAAGGAAGTATGTGAGTTCACCCATCATGCTCATTTCAAACTTCTTTGTCATCAGTATTTCAAACTGTTTGCAAAGAGTTTAGTTTGTTGAGCCAAAGATGATGTCATCAACATATACTTGGACCAGTATCACATCTTGCTTTGTTCTGTAGATAAACAATGTGTTGTCTATCTTTCCTCTGACAAACTTGTTTTGAATCAGGAAGGCTGAGAGAGTTTCATACCATGCCCTGGGAGCTTGTTTTAGTCCATAAAGGGCTTTGTCAAGCTTGCAGACATAGTCAGGGAATTCACTACTCTCAAAACTAGGAGGTTGCTGAACATACACATCTTCCTTGAGTTCACCATTTAGGAATGAACTTTTTACATCCATTTGGTAAACTTTGAAGTTCATGTAGGTAGCAAATGCAAGGAAGATCCTGATGGCTTCCATTCTTGCAACAGGTGCAAATGTCTCATCATAGTCAATGCCTTCTTGTTGACTGTAACCTTTGGCTACAATTCTGGATTTGTTTTTAATGACAGTGCCATTTTCATCAGTCTTGTTTCTGAAAACCCACTTCATTCCTATGATAATGACATCCTGAGGACATTTGATCAAGGTCATTACCTTGTTTTTATCAAACTGTTGAAGTTCTTCTTGCATAGCCTGAACCTAGCTTGGGTGTTTTAGAGCCTCAGTGACACTTTTGGGTTCTATTTCTGATAGATAATCAGCATATAGACATTCATTTGCTGAAGTTGCAGTTAGTTTAGCAGCCATGCTTCTTGTAAGCATGCCCTCAAAGGGGTTCACCAATGATGTTTACAAGCTCAATGTCCTGAGATTTTGTCCACTTACTTTGTGGTCTAGGATCAGAGCTTGAAGAGGTCACTGCAAGCTCAGGAGTGAGTTCAGGTGCAGAAGCCACAGAATCATTAAGATCATCTGTTGAGATGTCTTGTTCAGGTTGAGGTTCTTGAATCAAAGGTTCCTGAACATTTGGTTCAGTATTACCTATCCCAACAGGGACTGATTGATTATCAATGAATTCACTGATAGTTGGTTGGGGAAGGTTGTGAGGTAAGACATAATATGAGATGTCAGCATCAAATTTGTTAATACAAATAAGCCGTAAAAACGTTTATTTATATTTTACGATCTTCTAATGTTTTGTCGATAACAAACGTAAAATCATTTTAACAAAACAAATAAAATACGTAAATGGTTTGAGCTAATAGTTTTCTAACACACTTACGTTTTCACATAAAACACTAAAATGAGTATAAGTGATTTTATGATTACATATGTACAACAACTAGTGTTTACATATTTGGGTAAAATATACACATAACTAGTATGTAGTATATTGGGTATTATAAATGGGTAGAAACTTAAGTATCATAACCCATTGACCAAATACATTGAATGTAGTTGGGTACAACCCAAAGTCCATGACCCATACCCATGGAGCTTGACCCATAACCTATTACATGACATCATGCTTATGTCATATATGGATAATATCCAAAACCCATGGTATTGACCCATACCCATTTGACTAGGTGCATTGCACTCATGAGATACATTGTATCTAATAAAAGACCCATTGATCAACCCATAACCCATGACCCATGACCCATGACCAAAATACCCATGGGCAAAGAGGATCATCCCACAGATCCCTAGCTTTACACTAGACGGATCCCTTAAGGGAGGGATCCGGGGAACAGTACACATTTTCTCTCTATAAATAGTGAGCCATTTCTTCATTTTTTCTCACCCTTTTCTCACATACTTTATCCCTGAGTTAAAAACTCTCTAACCCCATATCCAAGTTATCTATGTTTGTAGTTTTGCTTTTGTGTGATTCTCTAGGTTCCTCTTAAAGGCGAGATCACCACCTTTAAAGTCAAGCAAGCTCAAGTCCATGAGTTGCCATGCTTCCTCATCATCAAGACTACTGAAGTCCTCTTGTTGATGGTTCCTTTCTTTCTTCTAAGAAGTGTAGTGTTGAAGACATTAGTGAAAGATGTCTCAAGTGTCAAGACGAAGACATTAGTGAAAGGTGTCGATCGTCCGTATTATAGGCATTAGTGAAGGGTGCCTAAGAGTCAAGTCACAAGACATTAGTGAAGGGTGTCTTGAAGATCTAGTCAAAGGCATTAGTGAAAGGTGCCTAAGATGTACATTCGATATGGTGTGTTTCGATGTACAAGATAGATTAGTATTTGATCTAAGGATATTGATATCCTTGATGGTGTTGTAATAAGGAGTGGGTCTCCTTTGGGATTAGGTGTTGTGTAGTGTTGGGTAGTAGTTCCTCCATTGTAATGGAACTCGGTATTTAGCCTAGTACCGGATAAAGGGTAGGCGACGTTGTGGTAGGTGTGGTTCACCTTGGTGTGAAAGAACCCGGTGGTTAGCCTAGTATCGGAAAAAGAGTAGGCAATGTTGTGAAGGTTTCTCCACCATTAGGATTCGGTGTTGTGTAGTGATTACGAACTCTCGAGTAGGTGACTCGGGGAGTGGAATAGGGCAAGGAAGGTGTCCTTGTAGCCGAACCACTATAAATACTCGCGTTGTGGTTTTGTGCTTCTTACTCTTTATCTTTCCATTACATATTTATATTCCTATATGTTTGTTTATCAACATCCAACACACATCTAAATAGATTGACATAAGTCGATCTAAATAGTTTAAAACGAATTTTAATTGGCAAAACTATTCAACCCCCTTCTAGTTTTCAAAAATTTGCATCATAGCTTCGTTACCAAGTTTCTTAAAGTATATTGTACTTCAAAAACTTGATACGATCCATGATTAATTGAAAACTACAAAGAAGGTTTTTCATAAAAACAAACACCATATCTTTTAAAACTCTTTGTTTGGATGTTGATTAGATGACAACATTTTTTCTTATTAGTTATTCTTCATTTAATTGCACTAATCCTTTTTGTCATGTTGCTTAGTTAAAGCTCATAACTACCAAGCCATAGGAATCACTTGGTAACAAGAATACCTTCACTAAGAAGGTATCTTAAGCACAAAGGAGTCGGAATTGTCTTCTGACATTTGTTGTGTCATTTGCAAAGACATTCCTAAGTGCATTAGAGGTATGGTCTTCCACTTATCTCTAAATGATATTTGCTTGATTAATAAATATGCTTACATAGGTATTTATATGATTCTATTTTGTGCATATACATGTAGCTTCATTAGGAAGCGTTTCTCGCATACGTGCTTCTTTTTCGTCTAAAGTCAAGGTTTATAAAACTTGTGTTTTATTTCATTTAATCCAAAAATTATATCCTTCTAATAATAAAACAAAACACAAATCTCAAAAATTCCTCCTTCCCCATAAATAAACCACCCGTCTTCAACTCTATCAAATCCCCACTTTTTCAAATCTTCCACTTTCAAAAATTACCTCATTCAAAACTTCATCCTCATCTCATTTCATCTCATCTCATCTCAAACCAAAACCAAGAAGGTTCGTCATCAACATGGTTTACATCACCCTCGTGCTCATCGCCTTAACACTCATCGCTCTTGTGTTCCCTATGATGAAGTTCTTATACGGAGACATATAATTTGTGTTGTTAATCTACATTGGGGTTATATACCCAATCCTTCGTATCATTCTTAGCATTGAAATGAAATATTATTAATAGTCTAGTTTATCTAGGTTATTTTTATCATAATGTGTTTGGCATTTCTTTTGATTTATATATTTCGTATTCTTTCATGATACATTAGAAACCATGTATGCATGCTAAAAGAAAATGTAGGCTAAAACACGTATCTTAGTATAAAACTGTAAAACCTATGTTTTTATCAAAAATCTGCTTCTGTTACTACAGATCCACGGATCCCGGCAAGTATACTAGTCGGATCCCGTATAGAAGGGAACCGTGGGAACCATCCTTCTGGATAACAGATGTTCCATTCAAAATAAAAACCACTTTCTTCCTAAAAGAAATGTCCTGCTAGAATGTCAAACATTAAGTGAGTTAAATGTCATTGTTAATAAACATCTTGTAAAAATGTTAGGTAATCATTGGTTTACCCGTAATACGTCACATCCCATTAACTTCTCTTTCCTATAGGTTTCGCTATGTCGCATGAATATGAGTTTGATTTTTCACTCACTAGCGTCTACACGCCTAACATCTCCCTTGAGCCCAACACACCTGGCAATCATGTCCGTGGGTTCAATAATCTCGAAACCCGTCACTTCCATGAAGGACGTATTGTCGACACCCCTCTACAATTCGAAGAAGGTATCAATACCTCCTTCCAAGCCATAGGACTAGAATGTCTTCTCGAAATTAACGAGAAAATATGTCCAAGGTTCGTATTGGAATTCTTTCATCAAGTTGAACTTGTTCGTAACGAGGATCGCTCTCTATCTCTTTGGTTTTGAATCAAAAACCAAAAGTTTTTTTTTTTTTTTTTTTTTTTTTTTTTTTTTTTTTTTTTTGTGAAACTGTGAAGATATATTAGCACAAAATTATAACATATTACAAACATTCAAACTAGGCCCCATGAACATGCTCATGGACCAATCACAGACTAATAATAGGAGTATTCCAATTACTCCTTGTACTTCATCACTATATCCAATTCCCTTTCAACTTTCCTAATTTGCACAGATTCTTTCACTCTCATACTCATCAGCTTCAGCTTCACATGTTCAATAATCATCTCTGTTACAACTGTAGCATCTCTTCTGACTTTATCAAACAACCTCTTGTTTCTCTCATTCCATAGATAACACACAGTGGCAGCCACTATAATCCTCCTGAGGATACTTCTAATGGCATTACTATTATTGAGTTTAACTAACTCAGAAATGACTTCCTTCCAATCACTTGGGAGTTTAACATTCCCCGTTTTACCTTTCATGACATCCCATACTTTCGTAGAGTAATGACATACAAAGAATAAATGAGAGTGTGAATCAGGACAAGACTTACACAGTGGGCACTTGAGATCAGCATTAGGATTCCAGAAAAGCATTCTATCTTGAGTAAGTAATCTCTCATGAACTGCCAACCACATAACAAAAGTATGGCTTGGGTGATTTTGAGGAAACCAAACCAGATTATGCCAAACTACATTTGCAGCATTAGAGCTACCAATATCCTTCCAGACTTGACTAACAGAGTAGGGAACTTCAGTACCACTGCAACTTCTCCATAGGATTTTGTCAGCATTGTGCTCATTAAGAGTAGGTACATTAACACTTCTCAATATAGGATATTCAGTAAACCAGTCTTGAGGCCAAATCCAATTTCCATTATAAATCACATCAACCACAGAAGCATCATCTTTTAATCTTGCTGAGTACACACTTCTTCTACTAACAACATCACAGAGAGGACCAATCATGTCCCAATTATCATACCATGCAGAACAATCTTTCCCATTACCTATTTTATGGACAATAAATTGTCTAAGATTCCTTCTCATATCCAGCAGAACTCTCCACATCCAACTATCATTTGTATCACTATTAACATCCCAGAAGTTCCTCACTTTCAATTTTACCATATGAACCCATTTCACCCATAAGGAGTCTTTTTTAGATACTATATTCCATACATGCTTAGATAACAAGCACTCATTCAATAAGACAAGATTTTTCAGACCCAATCCACCCTGACTTTTGGGAGAACAGATTGTCTTCCAAGAAACTTTTGCCATACCTCTCTTTAAATCCCCATTACACCATAAGAAACCTTTTAAGACTTTGTCAATTTCCTTAATAGTAGTTTTAGGTAATAGGAAGACTTGGGCCCAATACACTCGCATTGAAGCAAGCACAGAAGAAATTAGTTGCAGCCTACCAGCATATGAAAGAGATTTGTTTTTTCAATCAAGAACCACATTTTTCACCTTGTCCACCAATTGCTTGCATTCAACTAAACCAAGTCTTTTAGTGATTAGAGGAACTCCTAAGTATTTCACAAGCAATTTTCCGATACGAAAAGGTAGTTCATCCAGGATACTTTGCTTAACCATATTATCCACATTTCCAAGAAAGATAGTACTTTTAGCAAAATTAGGAATAAGGCCAGATGATTTACTAAACTCCTCCAAGGTTTGTTTTATAACCCTTACTGAATTCACATCCCCATGACTAAACACCATCAAATCATCAGCAAAGCACATATGAGTTAGCTTTAGATATTTACAGCCTAGATGGTACTTAAAGTGAAGATTCTGCTGTACATTCTTTTCCATCATTAATGTGTATACTTCCATAACTAATGTGAAAAGATAAGGGAAGATAAGGTCCCCTTGTCTCAGTCCTCTTCCCCCCTTAAAATACCCATATCTATCACCATTAACACACAAAGTGAAAGTAGTAGAAGTAACACATGCCATAATCCACCCAACCATTCTATCAGGAAAACCATAATTTCTTAAAATATCCTTCAAGAACTCCCACTCTACAGTATCATAGGCCTTAGCTATGTCTATCTTAAGAGCACACCTTTTAGCCCCACCTTTCCTATTATACCCCCTCATTAACTCCTGAGATAACATGATATTATCCTGAATATTTCTACCAGGAATAAACACACTCTGATTGATATTCACAAGCTTATCCAGACTACCCTTTATCCTATCAGTTAAGATTTTACTAATGCATTTGTATACAACATTACAGCATGCAATAGGTCTATAATCTGTCACTTTCCTAGCATACTTCATTTTAGGCACCAAAGTAACAAGAGTAGCATTGAGTTGACCAAGAAGCTTTCCTGATGTGAAAAATTCTTTAATAGCAAGACAGACATCCTCTCCTACAACCTTTCAAGCTTTTTTGAAAAATGCAGAAGTATACCCATCAGGCCCAGGTGCTTTGGATTCTCCAATATCAAACATAGCTCTCCTAATTTCTTCATCTGTTACTTCTCTAATCATAGAAATACAATCTTCACTACTTAACCTTCTTGAGAACAGACTTTCACTCACAGGATACAAGCTAGCCTCAGACTTTTTACCAAGAAACCCCTCAAAATGTTCAACAAATTTCTCAGCAATAGATGGACCCTCATAGCATCTGCCCAAATCATCATAAACAACAACAATTTTACTAGCATGTTTTCTACTCTTCACAAGCTTATGAAAGTACCCACTATTTCTATCCCCTGCACTTAGCCAATCAATCTTAGCCTTCTGATGCAAAAGCTTACTTTCATCTTGGACTGCAGTTTGGTATTCTTCAAGAATTCTAGCCTCATCACTTTTAAGAATAGAACAGTATGGATTAGAATCCACTTTAGCTTGAACCATCTTCAAGTTATTCCTCAATCTTTTGACATTTTCAAACAAATTACCATTTCCCCAATTTAACTTGTTCATGTGAGGTTTAAGCATCTTCAATCTTCTCACTAGTTTGTACATATAAAAACCATCCACTTGCATAGACCAATGTTGTTGGACTGTAATAATAAACTCCTTCTTTTCAGAAATATAGTTCGCAAATCTGAAAGCAGAAAGCTTTTTTTCAATTCCTTTAGGAACACACGAACAGCGGTGAGTGATCGTGACACCATGTAAGGAAGAAACATACCAGAAGATTCAGGATTAGCCTCAATAAACACTTCATTTGCCATTATTCTATCTAGTATTTTGAGAATACTTGTAGTTAGTTTAGAGGGTGATTTAATCCAGGTGAAAACTAGACCACTACTGTTAATGTCTTCAACTTCAACTTCATTGATACACTCCTTGAACTCATTCATATCATTACTAAGGAAAGACCCACCTGCTGAATGCTCTTCCAGCTTAAGAGTCACATTGAAGTCTCCCATTAACACCCATGGAAACTGCCCACAAATATTTTTTGACACCACTAATTCCTTCCATAACAACCTCCTTTCCACACCAGCATTTGCAGCATACACAAAGCTAAAAAACAATTACTTTCTTCTACTCTACAAAAAATACTCTGCCTAGATACAATAACAGGACTTACTTGTATCCTATTATTATTCCAAGCAACAACAATTCTGTACCCATTCAAACTAAAACTACTGTTGGAAATCCAATCCCAAGAGCCAAACACCTTTCCACAAACTGTATTAAGTTGATTGGCTTTGGTATGAGTCTCCAAAATGGCACACAATTGAATATTTTCATCTCTAATTAAATTCCTAACTTCTATTTGCTTTTTCTCCTGATTCAAACTTCTAATGTTCCATGAGGCAATTTTGAAATCCATGGAAACAAAAGAAAGTACTGCAATTACTGAAAGGGTATAGGACAGACACCTTCAATCTCATTTGCAGTTAAAACCCCTTCAGAGATAGAAGCATCTACCATAACTTCTTCTTCAATTTCTTCCATACCAATCTTTGCATCCTCCATTTCCTTTTTCCTATCTATATCCCATTGAGTTTTAAAATACGGCACCATATCAATGGACTAGTTACTTATCTCATTATCAGTAGGCTTCAATTTCTTATCTAAAAACTTGTCAACAATCATTCTATCCTTTAAAAGATTAAGCTCCTGCATTTCCTCAGCTAGAACAGAAAACTGATTTCCATTCAATTTTGTTTTATCACCACCCTGCACTTCCTTGTTTTGTTTTTTTCCACCCATATTTCCATTTTGTTTACCCATTCCCGCATTAGAATTACCACCTTGTTTCTGAAACGCATCTTTAGACTTATTCTGCATATTCTTGTTTCCACCTTTAAACTTGTTCCTTCTATTCACTTCAACAAAACCCTCGGCCTCTTGATCCTTTTTAGCATTCACATCACTTTCCTTCACCATACTATCCTCTACAATTTCAGCTTCACTCCTAGGTCTTTTACCACACTTCTGTACTTCATGACCAAACACTGAGCAGAAGGTACACTTAGGTGGTTCCTAACTATATTCAACTCTAACAGTTTTTTGCCCCTTAATATTACCATCACTTCCTCTGTACTGTAGAGCAATCTCCTTTTTAAGTTCTTTACTAGCCTCAATTTCAACCAAAATCCTAGCATAATCAAACCTCCCATACCCATAATGGCACATGTTAGCAGTCATAGTGTCCATAACTAAAGGCTTTCCAACACTACTAGCAATGGCACTAAGTCCTTCTAAACTCCATGCCTCCATTGGTACATCAAACAACTTTATCCAAATAGGTAAAGTGGTAGGTTCTGCATTCACAATGCCCACCTCAGGATCCCATTTCTACACAATCAATGGCTTCTTGTTAACTAACCAGGGTCCTTGTTCAACCACTTTATTCATACCTTCCTCATTACCAAACTTGAAGAAACATTGTCCATTAGCATTCATTATAACATCCTTAAGTCTAAATCTACCCCACATTCTTCTCAAATGGTACCTTACCTCTTGAACAGACATCTTACAACCCACAAACACTCCTACAACAGTCATAGACCACTTAACACTTCCTATCTTAACAAGCTCTTCATCAAAATCAACAACCTCGGTACCCTCAGTATTCACAATTGTAGGTTTGAACACTAAATTCTTTTGCACAACATTATTCATATTATTCACAGCCGTAGCATATGAAACTTTAGCAGGACTATTCTTATGCCCACTATTATCAAACACCTTATCTGCACCATTATTCACACTAGTATGAGAATTTCCAGAATTACTTACTGTATCATTGCTCTTCTTCACATCACTAGAACCACCAGACACCTCCCCACTCTTCCCACTACCATCACCATTAATCCCAGCATTACCATCATTAACCTTCCCCTGCAAGTCACCTTTATTTTTGCCCAAACTAGTATCATTCACACTTGTCTTCCTACCAGCCAAATTGATAACAGAATCACCAAATTTAGCCGGAAATCTGGTATTACGCTTAGAAGAACGAATATTCTGAGACATGATTGAATTTCAAAAAGGTACAAGAAACGTAAAATTAGGGCAAAACAGAATTCGGAGAAAAAAACCCCAATAGACTAAAACTAATCCAGAAGAACGAATTAGAATGTGAAATAGAACTAATTGAAGGTTTGATTGAAGAATTAGATGAAGAAATGAGATTAGTAATGGTGTGAATGGTTAGTTTGTTGGAACATAAGGAGAGAGAGTATAGTTTTTATTTTGTGTTGGTGCAAAATCTTTCTAAAAACCAAAAGTTTGTTTTAACCCTTGGGCAATTTGCTCACATCCTCCGGATTCCAAATCATGGACAATGTGCCTTCACCGAAGATTGGTCTCTTGATTCTCTCTTCAACTTTCGTGAAGAAAATAGTCCATATTGTTCACACATACCCTCCCCGGAGGATTTGAATCGCATAATATGCAAACCTCGACCATATTACTCCGATCCAAACATTATCTTTACACGGGACATCCGAGAAGAGTACAAAGCTCTTGCACTCATCCTACGTGAAAATGTTTGGAGTCTTAGGGGAAATCGAGAAATCCTTCCCGCTTGTTGTGCTCCCATAATGTATTGTTTGCTAACACAAGAACCATACAATCTCGACTATTTCTTCGCAAGGCGAATTGTAAATCTTCAAGGCTCCAAGAATAAACTCGTCTCTTATTGAATGTTCTTGACACACCTCTATCATAACGTCATGCATTTCCATCCTCAATTTCAAAGTCCGTTGTACGTACTTGTGAACAACGTGATGGAACCTCTAAACACATCCCTCATGAAGACTTTCTTCATTACTGAATCGGCAAACACTCATCAACCATTTGATGATCCATGTAGCGAAAACACTCAAGGAACTTAGCTTTCTTCCTAAATAGGTTCAATCCTTAGTATTCATGCTTTATCAATGTAATCCAATTTCTTTCATGAAATAAAACATCTTACATTTGATATTTTAGAACTTCTTAAACTAACCTTGAAATATAATACATTGTCAAAATCATTTGCATACCTTTAGTAAAGGTTCTGCTTAGCAGATAGACGGATCCCAAAGGTTGTGCTAAACGGATCCCTACTCTTAGGGAACCGTGGGATCCGGCGAACAGAAAATGTAATTGCAATTATTGTATTTCGAAACATACCTTAGATCACTTCACACTAAGCTAAACATAGTGTCTTAAGACAAATTGAGTCCTCTTTCAAATTTGAGTAAATTCATACTCACACATAAATCACTTAGATCACACTCAAGACGCTTGTAGATCCATCATTCTATTTAAACTAATTACTCTTCCACTCTCAAGCTCACTCATCATTTCTCACATGATCCCTCACATCTAGCTTTAGGAACTCTTGCAATTATGACAAAATTGATCATAATCATCCTTACCTCAAAATTGGTCAAAATTGATCAAATTCTAGTTTTTCCATATTAAAGCCTTTAGGATATTCTCCAAAACGTTATCCTAAGTCACTATCTGATCTCTAGGATCATTTAGCTCCACTTGACACTCTCATAATCTTTAGTGCCATCTTTGTTCATTCATTGGTACTCATGAAAGTTTCAATTTCTTCCATAAAAGGCAATCATTAGCTACATCACTCATTACCCTTAAGTATTTGAACACATCTTCATTTAAGACACTTAGATAAACTGAAACACTTAAGAAGAAATAGGCATTAGACCTTACAAACATCATTGCTATCTTTTCTTAGCTGCTGATAGACGGATCCCTAGGATTAGCCTAGGCGGATCCCTCGTTGGAGGAAACCGTGGGATCCGTATGACAGACTCATGCCAACTCTAGCTTAAACAATCATTTCAAGCTCATCTTACTAACTTAAACACTCCATCTCATCTTAAATGAGTTCCTAGATCAGTACAATTCTGAAGTTGACTCTTGTGCATGTTAATCATCACATTTCAATGAATTTTAGTGGCTTAAGTCTTGAATGCACTTGCCAAATCCCTCGCTTTATAAACCACATTGTTAGGACTCCTAAAGTCATCATCTTCATCCTCATTTTCAACACTTAGAAACCTTTACAAACCTCTTGAAATCATCTCATCATGAGAAAAACTCCAAGTAGCAACTTATCCACCAAAGAACCACCCAAGAAAATTGCTCGTGTTATACATGAAATCTCTTCAACCGAATCATCTCCGGTCAAGTCCACAAATGCAAGGATTTCTCCTCCACCAACCCAACCAATCAAACCAATCCCTAAAAGGATAGTCCCACAAAACTACCTATGCCAAACACCACCATACCTCCTAGGCCAAACAATCCCATCTCCACTAAACCATCACCATTGGTTCCTAGAGCTATCTCATTTACAACTCCACTATCATCACCACACCTCTACAATTTAGAGGATTTGCCTCCTAGGCCGTCTCATCCTCCTCCACCTGCAACATTCTCCTCATTAGGAGGAATAATGGTACAAAATCAAGGTGTTGAGTCAACACTAGCTCCGGCTTCCTTTTCGTCACCATCATATAATCCCATTTGGATTATGAGAAATTATCAAAGTCAACTACCCGACCATATGGAAGTTGACACTTCTCTACCACCACCATCACTCTTGGTCGAGCCATCTTCAAATGTGCCTCCACCAATCCCTCCGTTGTTTGAGGCTCCCAAACCCGCTTCACTTGATCCTTCGCATCAAGCAATTTCATTTCTTCCACCACCACTACCTAGCCATGACAAAGATTATTATCATTGTCAACATGTTGAAAGTTTGATACATGAAGTACGAGAAGATCAACGTTTCATGTTCTATCACCTCCTCGAACGTTTCGACGAGATTAAACCTAAACAAACTTGAGCTAGAGGATTTTTAGTGGTGTCCTAGTATCAAGCGTTACTTAGATAAGTCTAGTAATTACAAGTCATGTATCATTCATTTTCTTAGTTTTTAGAGTCATGTATATCATACCTCTAGTTTTATTAAATGAAATTACATGCTACTTGCTATATTTCTGAGTATATGATTATGTTGTATAATACATATCTCACTTTGATGTTAACATTATTTGTTATATCACCATTGCTTAAATCAATCATCAGCCAGACGGATCCCTTTAATTTGCCTAGACGGATCCCTACAAGGAGGGAACCGTGGGATCCGCGAGACAGAATACTAATTTTCTATTAACTTGAGTCATATTTGCAGGAAATTATGCATTATACTTGTTTTCTAACCTTTGTTTTGTAGTTATTCAATTTACACATGAAGACTTTGACACTCTAAAGCTAGGGGGAGCTTTGTGTCAAAGCAATACATTGCAAAAATTACTTGCAATATTAGGATTACATTTCATGACGTCCCTTTGCAAGGTTGCAATCATCAAGGGGGAGCATATTTGTCACATAGACGAAATCTTTTGCAAACTTAGTTGCAAATGAACTAGCTTAGTATTATTTTTTCTTGACGCCCTTACATAGGGATGGACTCGTCAAGGGGGAGTTAAGACGAGATCATTTCCCGTTACTTGCTCTCTACTTTTTCTTTCTTTTCTATTTTTCACATGTTATTCTTAAAACAATGTGTTAGTTTCCTTTCGAAGCTCTTTTTGTTTCGACAAAAAGGGGAGAAGAAAGTAAAAACTACAAATTCAAACTTTTACGAATTTTAGCTTTTCCTTAAAATAATTTTATGTTTTGTCATCAACAAAAAGGGGAAGATTGTTAATACAAATAAGCCGTAAAAACGTTTATTTATATTTTACGATCTTCTAATGTTTTGTCGATAACAAACGTAAAATCATTTTAACGAAACAAATAAAATACTTAAATGGTTTTAGCTAATAGTTTTCTAACACACTTACGTTTTCACATAAAATACTAAAACGAGTATAAGTGATTTTATGATTACATATGTATAACAACTAGTGTTTACATATTTGGGTAAAATATACACATAACTAGTATGTAGTATACTGGGTATTATAAATGGGTAGAAACTTAAGTATCATAAACCATTGACCAAATACATTGAATGTAGTTGGGTACAACCCAAAGTCCATGACCCATACCCATGGAGCTTGACCCATAACCTATTACATGACATCATGCTTATGTCATATATGGATAATATCCATAACCCATGGTATTGACCCATACCCATTTGACTAGGTGCATTGCACTCATAAGATACATTGTATCTAATAAAAGACCCATGGATCAACCCATAACCCATGACCCATGACCAAAATACCCATGGGCAAAGAGGAGCGTCCCACGGATCCCTAGCTTTACGCTAGACGGATCCCTTAAGGGAGGGATCCGTGGGATTCGGGGAACAGTAGGCATTTTCTCTCTATAAATAGTGAGCCATTTCTTCATTGTTTCTCACCCCTTTCTCACATACTTTCTCCTTGAGTTAAAAGTTGTCTAACCCCAGATCCAAGTGATCTATGTTTTTAGTTTTGTTTTTGTGTGATTCTCTAGGTTCCTCTTAAAGGCGAGATCACCACCTTTGAAGTCAAGCAAGCTCAAGTCCATGAGTTGCCATGCTTCCTCATCATCAATACTACCGAAGTCCTCTTGTTGATGGTTCCTTTCTTTCTTCTAAGAAGTGTAGTGTTGAAGACATTAGTGAAAGATGTCTCAAGTGTCAAGACGAAGACATTAGTAAAAGGTGTCGATCGTCCGTATTATAGGCATTAGTTAAGGGTGCCTAAGAGTCAAGTCACAAGACATTAGTGAAGGGTGTCTTGAAGATCTAGTCAAAGGCATTAGTGAAAGGTGCCTAAGATGTACATTCGATATGGTGTGTTTCAATGTACAAGATAGATTAGTATTGGATCCAAGGATATTGATATCCTTGATGGTGTTGTAATAAGGAGTGGGTCTCCTTTGGGATTAGGTGTTGTGTAGTGTTGGGTAGTAGTTCCTCCATTGTAATGGAACTCGGTATTTAGACTAGTACCGGATAAAGGGTAGGCGACGTTGTGGTAGGTGTGGTTCACCTTGGTGTGAAAGAACTCGGTGGTTAGCCTAGTACCGGAAAAAGAGTAGGCAACGTTGTGAAGTTTTCTCCACCATAAGGAGTCGGTGTTGTGTAGTGATTACGAACTCTTGAGTAGGTGACTCGGGGAGTGGAGTAGGGCAAGGAAGGTGTCCTTGTATCCGAACCACTATAAATACTCGTGTTGTGGTTTTGTGCTTCTTACTCTTTATCTTTTCATAACATATTTATATTCCTATATGTTTGTTTATCAACATCCAACACACATCTAAATAGATTGACATAATTCGATCTAAATAGTTTAAAACGAATTTTAATTGGCAAAACTATTCAATCCCCCCTTTTAGTTTTCAACAAAATTGGTATGAGGAATTGATTTCAGTGTTGTACTCATCCGGAGGATATCTTGATGAGTTATCAATTCCTATTTCCTCCACTGAGGTGTTGGTAAACCTGGTGCTTTCAGAACTTTCATCAAAGGTGCATGAAAGGTTTCCTCAACTTGTTGTCTCCTTGTGTTAAATATCCTGAAGGCTTTGGAGATTAGTGAGTAACCTAGAAAGTATCCATCATCAGCTTTAGCATAAAACTTGCCTAGATGATCCTTGTGGTTATGAATAAACACAGGACATCCAAACACATGAAAGTAGTTGATATCAGGAAGTCTACTTTTGAATATCTCATATGGGGTTTTGTTATGTCTTTTGACAATGATTGACCTGTTTTGAGTGTAACATGCTATTTTGACTGCTTCAGTCCATAAATGTTTTGATAGAGTTGAGCCATTTAACATAGTTCTAGCAGCCTCAATGAGAGTTCTGTTTTTCCTTTCAACTACCCCATTTTGTTCAGGGGTATAAGGAGATGAACAGTTTTGGGAGATTCCTTTTCATCACGAAATTCTCAAGCTCTTCATTTCGAACTCGGTACCATTGTCAGTTTTGATTTGTTTAACAGTAGTGTCATTACGGTTTTAAATGTTCACGATGAATGACATTATTGTATCAGTTGCTGACTCTTTTTGGAAAAAGTATACACAAGTGTATCTTGAAAACTCATCAACAATGACAAGTGTATACTTCTCATCTTTGGATTGATCTTGGTGATAGGTCCAAAGAGATCCATATGCAGGAGGTGAAGGCTGACTTTGTGACGGAGAAATTTTGTTTGGTTTTGAATGATGCTCTGTGGTGTTTTCCTTTTTCACAGGTTGAGCATGGTTTATCTTTTGCAAAAACCAGTGATGGTAAGCCAAGGACTTTATTTTGCTTTGCCAAGTTGTTGATGTTTTTGAAGTTTAAGTGAGAGAGTCTCTTGTGCCACAGCCAGTTGACAGTTTTAGTGGCTTTGGCAAAGAGACAAGTTCCATCTTGAGAGAGTGTTGACATGCCTAAGACATAAACATCATCTCTTCTAGGAGCTATCAAAACAACTTCTTTGTTGGCATTGAAAATGGTGCCTTGTTTGTCATTGAATTGCATAATGTACTTAGCATCACATAGTTGACCTGACAGCGATGAGATTGTATTTTAGACCATTAACATAAGTTATTCTAGAAAACTATTCCATTGTAGTATACTGAACCATAACCTTCAGTGGGACATGATAAGTTATCACCAAATACTACCTTGGGTCCTGGTTCCTTTACATACTTGTGCATATACTCCTTAACGCCAGTCATGCTTCTTGAGCATTCACTATCTAGATGCCAGATAGGCTCCCTAGCGTGTCTCTGCACAAATAGTATACTGGATTAGTTTCTCTTGCTGACCCACATACTAGTGGGCTTGGGTCTAAAGGTCTGTTTGAATTTGGCAATTGACTCATGGTCAGTGTTTGAGTGCATTGTGCTACCACAGGTTTTGCATTTAGAGGCTGAGGATGACTCAGTGACTCAGGGTTGTTTGGAACTTCTCCTTGCTTGGATGACACTGTCATGTTGGGATGTCTCATGAGCTGGATTTCCGCAAATATCACAGCATGTGTTCATGAGACAATCATCAGGATGATGATCATTAAAGCCACAGTGTGGACAAGGAGGAAAGGGTTTTGCTCTATACTTGTGAGCAGATTTGGAGGTTGAAGCATCGATGACCAACTTTGGTATAGTTTGCTTCACTGAAGGAACTTACATCTTGTAAGTGATCAGAAGTTCTGTGATCATCCTTTTTGCAGATCATACAAAAAAGGATTCTGTAGCAATTATCAGTGGTATGACTCGTATAATGGCACAGATCACACTTCTGCCTAGGTTTGGTGTTTGATTTTGACTTTGAGGAACTAGAGGAGGCTGACTTTGTTTCCTTGATTGATTCAGGAACCTTTTCGATGGATTCCATCTTATCAGTTAGCTTCCTCACAAGTTCAGTCAGTTGCTAAATTTGGTCAGCTTCAGTGGGGAAAGAGGATGTGGAAGTCTCTGTGGGGGTAGACTCTTGTTGGATTGGTTTTGTTGGTCTTTTCAGGATGGTTCTACCAAGTCCAGACCTTTCTTTTGGGGAGTGAGGATTGAATTGTAATTGAGTAAGCCCAGGGCTAGGAGCAACACCCTGAAGATGTTTCAGTGGTGAAAGCGGTGCTTGATATTCTGCTTCAGACTCAGAGATGTGTTCAGTACTACTGAGTACATTAGGAAGTCCAAGAATGCTCTTTAGAGCTTGGCTTTCAGGCTCTAGTATCCTTCCAGAATCAAAATTTGGAAGCTTACTTTCAGGATTAACCAGTTCAATCCAATCACTGGGCTTGGGAATAGTCAACATATTGGTAATCATGCCACCAGATACAAATGGTTTGGGACTCTGGTCTTTGTTGTGAGAGTCAGGGAGATGATTTTCACCAAAGACCCTTGGATTCTTAGTAGTCCAACTTTCAATGATATCTTTTTCCTTTTTAAGTTCATCTTGAAGAGCCTGATTTCTTTTGACTAGTTCAGTGTTTTGAATTTGCAAAGTGACAGCTTCAAGCTTAGCTTGTTTAGCTTGTTTTAAAAGAAGCAATTCATCCCTACACTTGTTTAATTCAAAACTTAACTTATTGTACTTAGAAAAAAGATTTAAACATTGCTCCTCTACAAACTTAAGGTCAACATTGATATAGTTCATAAAGGACTGCCAATCAGAGTCATCATCCATAGAAAGCAAAATGTTTACCTTCTTCATTGTGATGTTGACCCACTCTCCATTCATGGCATAATTCTTCCTAACAGCTAGCTTGTTCTCTTCTGAGAGGACCATCAGTGCACTGACATGCACTATTTCATCATCAGATGAGACTGGCTCTTCATCCCAGTCGAAGGTTTCAACAACTAGGCCCTTGTTTTACCTGCACATATTTAACATTGTTTGTTGTTTCTGAGGGACTGGCCTCAAGCAATGCAAGCTTAGCTTTGACTTTCCTATACTTAGCTTTAAAATCTATAGTTTTGTTTTGATTAGATTTATTTTGAAAATTTTGATGAGACTGATAGATTTTTGGTTGAAATTTGCTAAAGCACGAGGGTGATTTGACCACGATGGTTTATAAGAGGGTTCAGAAATTATTTTTGAAAAACAATCTTTTGCAAAATGACCTCTTTTGTGACACTTAAAGCATTCAGTGTCCTCATTTGCTTTAGCATTTGAAAAACCTTTGTTTCTTTTTATAAACCTCCGAGAGTTAGCTAGGAGTGCCCTTTCCTGAAATTCGATGTTCAGGTCATTTAGGTACTCCTAACTTGATCTCTCATCATCTGAATTCTCTTGAAAATCTTGAACCACACTGTTAGAATAAAAAGTAGTAGATATTGGTGTTGAAGTGGTGGTCAGGGACTTCTTGAGTTCCTGAGACTTCTTTAAGTCAGGGTATCGTCTGTTGATGAGGTTTTCCTCATAGACAAATTTCCCATAAATTTCAGGAAGTTCAAGATTCTGGATATGATTAGCATTCCTAAGTCCTTGAGAAAAATTCAGCCACTTCTCAGGAAGACTATTGACAAAACCAACATTGATTTCATGTTTGGACAACTTAACACCATCATTTGATAGTTCATTTAACAAAGTTTTGTATCGGGTGTAAGTTTGAGACAGATTTTCTGAGTCCTTAGCCCTGAAGGTCTTATACTCAAGTTTCAGGTCCATTATCCTGTTTTCCTTGGTATCAGATGGGCCTTCATGGCTATGGACCAGGTCATCCAGGTTTGTTTAGGCGTACTACTGACTTATAAGCGACTCTATAATATCATCAGAAAGACATGATATGATGATTTGAGTCGTGGTCTGGTTGACCACTCTCCTCTCATCTGAGTCCACGAGCTTGGTTTAGGCAAACCTTAGCAGTCTTTGGGATAAATGGACCTTCATTTATACATTTGATATAATAAGGTTCCATCCCAATCAAATAGCAAAGCATACGCTTTTTCTATTTGTTAAATTCACCAAATTCAAGTCTAGGGGCAACAACTGAATAAGCTCCACCCTTTTTGTCGACTAGTTGGGGTACATCAATTTCAGCCATTAGGATCCTGATTTAAAAACAATTTTGAGCAGCCTTGAAAAGGGGTGAAAGATGGCTTGTGTGTGTGTGTGTTTTACAATTCACAAGCTTGAATCTTTCACTCCATCTCTTATGCTATTTATACAATTATGAGTTTTAAATTTATCCTAAGTAACAAACTGACAATTTACAGAAGACAAAATACTGATGTATTTTGTCTCTGTTTACAAAGACATATTAAGTAAGAGATAAGGCTACTTTCCATAAGTCAGTGATGACACTGAGCCTGATAGTTTGCCATTCAGGGAAAGTTGAATTTGGTTGATAAGGACTTCGTCTTATCTGATTCAAACTTATCCCGCCTTATCCCGCTCATTCTTTAGTCTTCATTGCCTTCAGTTTGTTTGCAGTGTAAGTAGCCGGTGAGGAGTTTAGGGATTCATTGAGTTATTGTCATCACTCACTGAATCCACCATCTTCTTCTTGACTCAGTCTTCACCCCTTAAGTTCCGCCTTACTGAGTGGAGAGACTTCTTCTTCGCCTCTTACTGAGTATCCTGAAGATGGCTCACTGAGAGACTATGCGCTCAGTGACCTGTTAATGTTTAAGGGACAACACTTAGGGTATTTTCTATTCAAATCCTATACTTAAGGGGTTTGGGTATTTACTGAACCCAACATTTTCTTTCTAGGAGCTAAGGATGAGACTTCCATCATTCTTAAGACTTTCATTACAAAAGTAGAGACCCTAGTTGATAAGAAGGTGAAGATCATCAAGTGTGATAATGGGACATAATTTAAAAATAGAGTAATGGATAACTTTTGCAAGGAAAAAGGTATTAAAAGAAAGTTTAGTGTGGCTAGAACTCCTCTGCAAAATGGGGTTGTTGAAAGGAGAAATAGGACATTGATTGAAGCTACTAGGACCATGTTAGCTGATTCAAAGCTCCCCATGACTTTTTAGGCAGAAGCAGTTAATACTGCTTATTATGTGCAAAACAGGGTTTTAGTAGTTCATTCTCAAAACATGACACCTTATGAGTTGTTTAGAGGTAGATCTACTACCTTAAAGTTCATGAGGCCATTTGGATGTCATGTCACTATTCTCAATACCTTGGAGTATTTGGGTAAATTTGATGGGAAATCTGATGAGGGTTTCTTTATTGGGTACTCTATGGTTAGTAAAGCTTTTAGAGTATATAATCTGAGAACTAGGAAGGTATAGGAAACCCTGCATGTAGAGTTTTTGGAGAATAAGGATAATGTTGTTGGAAAAGGTCCAAAATGGTTTTTTGATCTTGATTCTCTAACCCAATCTATGAACTGTGTACCAGCGAATGCATGTACAAATACTAATGATATTGTAGGTTCAAATGAGTATGTCAATACAGATGAACCATGCATAGAGGAAGAATCAGATCATGATCATATTTTGGTGCAAGTTATGAAGGAAAGTTCTGAGGTTGCTTCTTCTTCAAAGTATGATGATCCACCATCTCATAGTGATGATTTAAAGGAAAATGATGCTCGTGTGGTCAATACAGATGATGTAGACACTCAGAACAAAGAGATTCCTGAAAGCAGTACAAATGAAGATGGTACTGCTACGCCAAAAGATAGTACTGCTAAGCAAAATGCTAATTCTGATGAACCAAAAGTTAGTACTACTCCACAGACTGATCTTTTTGATGACTTTGGAGCTGATTTCAAAAACATTCCTTTCACATATGATGTTCTCTCTACTCCCCAAACAACGATCCTTAAGAATCATCCTCTTGGTAATGTGATTAGAGATGTGCAGTCTGGTGTTAAAACCAGAAAACAAATTCAGAATCTGAGATCAACAAGGATTTCTTTTGGATGTTTATGAAGAAAGAAATCATGAAGAAGCAAACATCTGTTTGTTTGGATGTTTCCTCTTATAGATTGAACCAACAAATGTGCTCAAAGCTTTAGAGGAAAAAAGTTGGGTGGAAGCAATGCAAGATGAGCTCTTGCAGTTCAAACTTCAGAAGGTTTGGGTTCTTGTAGACTTACCTAAGGGTGTGATGGTGATTGGTACTAAGTGGGCGTTCAGAGTGAGGAGAGATGAAAGAGGGATTCTGATTAGAAATAAGGCAAGGCTTGTAGCTCAGGGTTATACACAAGAAGAGGGAATTGACTATGAAGAAGTTTTTGCACTTGTAGTTAGGATTGAAGCAATAAGGTTGTTCTTAGCCTATGATTCATCATGGGATTTATGGTATACCAGATGCATGTCAAGAGTGCCTTTCTATATGGTACAATTGAAGAGGAAGTTTATGTTTCACAGCCTCTAGGTTTTATTGATTCTGATCATACAAACAAGGTGTACAAGGTGGGAAAGCTCTTTATGGATTGCATCAAGCACCAAGAGCATGGTATGAGACTTTAGCTACATATTTGTTGCAGAATGGATTTCAAAGGGGCAAGATTGATCAGACTTTTTTTATCAAGAAGCACAAAGGAGATATCTTGCTTGTACATGTTTATGTAGATGATATTATCTTTGGTGCTACAAAGAAGGAAATGTGCATAGAATTTAGGAAGCTGATGCATGGGAAGTTCCAGATGAGTTCCATGGGAGAACTCACTTTCTTTTTGGAAACTCACATATAGTTTGTATTGTTTATTATTATTAGAAAATTTCAATTTACAGATGCCAGAGTAGCAAGCACACCTTTTGATACTGAGAAACCTTTGGTTAAAGATGCTAATGGAGAAGATGTTGATGTACACACCTACAGATCAATGATTGGGTCTCTGATGTACCTTACATCATCAAGACCAGATATTATGGTTGATGTGTGTATCTGTGCAAGGTTTCAGGTTACTCCTAAGGTCTCACGTCTTACAATTGTGAAGAGGATCTTTAGGTACCTTAAAGGTCATCCTAAGTTTGGTCTATGGTATCCTAGAGAATCTTCTTTTGATCTAGTGGCATATTCAGATAGTGATTATGCTGGTGCCAGTTTGGATAGGAAATCAACAACAGAAGGTTGTCAATTCCTAGGGAGAAGATTGATATCATGGCAATGTAAGAAACAGACTATAGTGGCCACTTCTACAACTGAAGTTGAATATGTGGCTGCTGCTAGCTGTTGCAGTCAAGTGCTTTGGACTCAGAATCAACTACTTAACTATGGGTATAACTTTATGGGTACTATAATTTACACTGACAATAGCAGTATAATTTGTATTATTAAAAATCCAGTTCATCATTCTAAAACAAAACACATAGAAATCAGACATCACTTTATAAGAGATTGTAATGAGAAAAAGTTAATACAGGTTGTTAAGATTGATACTGAAAACAACTTTGGTTATTTATTAACTAAAGCTTTTGATGTGGGGATATTTCAATACTTGGTAACAGGTATTGGGATGCTTAACCCTTAGAATTGGTGCATTTGTGGTTACAATAGAAATACCAAATGTACAAAGCATATATGATTCTTCTGTTGTATGATCATCTTGTCTTCTTGAAAGTCTGGGATGTTGCCTCATGAGTTGAGCAATCATCAGCTTGATGTATCTGACAAATGGAATGCACACATTCTTCTTCTTCTTCTGCGACTTCTTGCTGGTTACATGATCGACTATATCAACCCAGATCATCTTCGCATAGTCGAAATGGTGATGTTTCACTATACCATACACGATTTGGTAAAGTGTGTTAGTGCCTCTATCCATCCCTGTTTTTTACCCGTTATGCAACGGTTCAGAATTGAGAAGAGTGTTTGCCATCTCGCGGGAAGATATTTTCACTTGAATGCTGATAATCTTTTGAAGCCTTCAGCATCTTTGTCGTAACCCAGCTCAATAAAGAAATCTTGCAACTGCGTGGCATTAGGTGGTTCTTGAAAGTTTTCATGATTGTCGTGGTTCGCAAGTGGTAGATTTAGTGTTGTTCGAATATTTTCTGACGTCAGCTCAAATGTTTGTGTCTCGATGGTTGTTTATAGAGTGTCTGGCTTGATATCATATAAGAGCACGACATGACGCCAAAATTGTTGTATATAGATCATGGGAGCGGTTGAGTCTGAGGATGACAGTGCTGGAAAAATGGGTGATGTTTGAGAATTTCTGGGATTATTTGGTGATTACATTCAAAGGATTCAAGGATGAATTGATGATTTCATACACCAATTATGAGGAATTCAACTTATGGGAGAAGTTTTTCATTAGTTGGAACATGAACAACTTGAACTTCTTCCTTAATGTTTTATGGTTTTTCTTGTTCTTGAGCCATTTTTATGATGTGATTCTGATGTGTGCGAAAACACACATCATTTTATATCTAAAAATATGTCATATCAGATTAATAACCATTAAATATGTCAAATTATATTGCAAATATGTTGGATATGTGTTATTATATCTTGCAGTCTGAGGGTTTGAAAACAAAGCAAAAACGTAGAGTTTTGTTGAAACTGATCAAGATTTTGAGCATTTATCAAGGATTATTAAAGCCCTAAAAAAAGGCGGAAGAAATAGTGCCAACCGAGCCGTTTATATGTTACTATAATTTAAAAAAAACGAAATAAAAATTACATTTTCATTTAATTTATTTCCCTCGTCACAAATAGCTCTCGATTGAAGCTGTTGTCCAAATGCAAACCTGATCCACGAGCAGAAGTCCAAGCAGGGCCCAATATGAGACAATTAACATTAAATGGCCCATTGCAAATTGAAAGATATGAACTCAAAAGGAAATTTCAAATTTGCTAAGTCCCCAGCGTGTACCTCATGCTCATTAAAAAAATCCAAACAAGCGCGTGTGTTATTATTCTCTGGCTCTCCAATCACTAGCAGCACCACCTTATAATACAGCCAGTGACCAAGCGACACGTGGCCCATTGAAAGATTAATCTGAACAAGGATGGCTACGTATCCGCCGCGTTGCGGGCGGGTATTTTGTATATTTGAGTGTGGGGGTTATGTGATAAAATTGCAAAGAAAACGGACGTTTGGTTTTATTAATGGTTTATGTGTACAAAAACACGTATCATAAAGAGTTTCGTGCTGAGGGATGTTTGTTGCTGATTTCAGTGCTGCAGCAACAAATGTATCGTAATGAGTTTCGTGCCTGCTGTCGAAACAACGCAAATTCCATTAAGAAAGTTGGTAGTTCTCCCTCCTCTTCCTGGTGCCTGGATCATAAAGATGATGTCTTTTACATATATTTCACAATAGCTGAAGGTTAATGTCATAAAGATGGGCGAACAGATACTGATCATACCAACAACAGATGGAAGTTAAGAAATCAACTTGAGGTTGCAAGCATGAGCCACATCAGCGAGTATCATCACCTTTGCTACCCTTTTCTGAGAAATAGCATAAAAATCAGTGAGCCAAGCATATCCTAATCATGATCAGCAAATACATGTAATTGCAATTAGAAGGCCCAGCCAACCTTAAGGTCTGTGAAAAGTACTTTGTATAAGTAACTTTCCATTCGATGCTATAATCCACCATGTACAATAATGCAATAAGCACATTATGTAACGGGCCCTATAGATAAAAGGTATAAACAAATATAACATGTATTTTAGAAAATTGCCTGAGTAACTTGTCTATTATCCGTCACCGCGATCTGTCTGCAAGCTTTTGCTGATGATAGCCTGCAAAATGTACACACACCACATTATTCAAAATGAAAAACTAAAACGATATGAGTATATAGTATGAGTAAATGTTAGCGCCTGTAAAAAAAAGGCCTTACTACAGCTCTTTATTTCAAACTCCTTATCACAGCCTTTCAGCTTAGCAAAACACTTTCCAAGGCATGAAATTTTTCGGCAATGTGTTTCCAAGATAACGATAAACCAAAAGACCACAAATTTTCTCTTCGCCTAGTGATACCAGGAACAATTTGGTTCCACTTGTGTGCCTACACCAACAATGTTTGTAAACAACTTTTTGCTGTAAACAACTTGTGTGCCTACACCAACAATTTGGTTCCACTTGCGAAATAAATAACTACAATTGTTTGTAAACAACTTTTTGCTCCTGGTCTGCCAATCACCATTTTGTGCATACGGGGTGTTTGTTTTAGCTTATTTGTGCGGCATATGGGCTTATTATCTTTGTACGGCCTATGAGGTTATCGATTCTATAACTTGGTTAAGCTATAATGTTTGTGGGTAGACGGTAATCTTACCCGTGCGGTTGGTATGCGCAAGATGCCAACTGAAGTCAGCCACATCTTTGTGGGGAATTTTTGTTGCGAGTTCCTGCATTAAAGACCAACCGAATATATATATATATAAGTGATTGACAGGGTTTTGTGTATCACGCAATCACCACCAGTAAGTGTGCCACACCTGTGTTTTTTGGTTCATTTTATTTTTATTATTAATTTTATGTAGGCATATTTGTTACTTTAAATAGTGTTGTAATATTTGTTGATTAATATTTGCTAATTTCAATTTTAAAAGAAAGGTTAAGATGAAATAATACCTGGATTCACAAAACAGGAACGTTGATGATAGACTTATAAATAGAATATGAGGTAATACTTGCAGCTTCAACATCAAAGGAGAAACCCAGAAACCCCAAATCCATGAACTCACGACACTATCTGTTACAACGCAGGAAGTAAAAAAAGGTCAAGAATGTTGAACGGACAAACATCAGTATATAATGGCATACAATTTTGATCGTACCTCTTGATATTAGATATCCACGAAGAGCCATGACAATTCAGCAGCGCAAATGAACCAAATGTGTCAACACATAATAAATTGAAGAAAAAAGTACTACCACGACTTTGTAATGCTGATAATAGTGGTTGCACGTTTCGGTCAGTACTTGAAGCCAACAAAATCCAAATCTTTTCACCTTCCACTTCTAAAAAAGCCAAAGACTGTTCCTTTTTTAACACTAAATAACACTTTTCTCTTTTCAACTCTCATCATACATCTATGAACAATCAAAGCATGAGTGATCAAATTAGGGTAAATTTAATCAATTAAACATATACCGGTACAATAGTTCAACTAAATAGGTGTAATTTCAATAGTTCAGATAATATAAAACACAATAGTATGAAACTATGAATTCACCAACAAAAAATACCTTCAACCGAGTCCATCTCCTTCTCAAGTTTCACTTGAAACTGTTGATAAAGTTAATTCTACGGGCATCTGGTTTTTTTGTTTGCATAACTAACGTGGCTAAATATCTATTTCTAAAGTAAAAAAGCAACAGGTAAATGGCGACGAATGTACAAATGCAGGTTAGTTAAATATCTATTTCTAAAGTAAAAAAACAACTAAAGGGCGACGACTGCTATAGAACTGAACCACACCAAAGTGATCAGATTAAAAAAATAAGTAGACATGCTAATCAATAAGCAAGCCCAAACACCCCTTAAATTAAGCAAAGCGACGAATGCTAATAGAACTGAACCGTCCGATGCCCCTTCCATTTTGGTGTATTTGTAAACAGAATTAAGAAAAATAAGCAAGCCCAAACACCCCTTAAATTAAATTTAGTAGAAACAATAATATAGAACTGAACCAAAGTAGACATACGCATCTTAACTTCCTAACACATCAATTAGACCCAAAATTGACATTTGAAAGAATTCTCGAATACAATTATTTACCTTTGAAAGCAGTATGGCTGACCCGACCCAGCCGATCCAGCAAAAGAAGATACATTTATCGCTAACACCCGAGGACTGTTTTTGACTCATTCCTTTTGTGTGTGAGGCAACTATAAAAAATCACCGATTATCAGAAATCGAGTTATTAAGTGAAAATACATGTATTAAAAGAACAAAAAGTGTAACCCGGACCTCCAAATTCATATATGTCAGTATGTGTTGGATGATTATGATTTATCAAACACGGTATGATTCTTCAAATGACCATACACATCAATGTCAAGTACACATAACTGATTAACTTCGTTATCTGATGTAGAGAACCATTGCAAACACAAAACAAAAGAGACTCAATTTCAAACATACAAATAAGATTAACTCGTATGCAAAATATGGAATATGGAACCAATGTGAATCTGAAACTTACTAAAACCCCTTCATTTTATCTGAATTCGTATTTGAGAATACATTCTTCCCGTCTCTGTTAGCAGCTGGACTTACCAGTCTCTTCTCCTGATCAGCGGGTTGCAATTATAATGCCGACATATCCACAAAAGCCTACACAAAGTTGCACAACAAATAGGAGAAGCTATGAGTTAATAAAATTTATTGCTATTTTTCCCCTGACTGGAATTTTGAAAAGTAATGAGCGAAACAGATGTGAAAAGTATAAAATGTATAAAGCAAAAGGAAATGGCGAGAATCGTCTTACCATGAACTTTGCACTATTAAGAAGATCAACATGGATGCTCATATGAGTACAGTCTGCCGCTAAAGATGAAGAAGGATACTACCAACCCTTAAAGCCGTGGCACCTTCAGCAGGCTCAATATCCTCTCCAGGTTTGTATGTCGGCCTAAGCCTTTCAGGTTATTTCTGAAAATGCAAAAAAAGTTATAGAAAAATCACATGAAAATAAATATTAAAAGCATATAAAAAAAAGAAGCTAATACTGACCCGCCTTTAACAGTGTCCCATACATCCAATTGAAAATGACTTACATATGTTTACCTGAAAATTAACCCCATTATTATTACTTTCTTATTATCTGCACCAATACAAAAGTAACAAACAAACACCAACGATTGAAGAACGATTACCTAGTACCAAAGCAGTAAACTGAGAGTTGAGACCGAGGAAGCCAGATACCACGCCACGTATCAAGCAGAAAGCCATGTATATCGTAAGCGCTCCGTTGTTATCATAAGAGAAAGGCGGCAACGATTTTTTGTGGATTGAGCCAAGATAACAGGGCAAGAAGTATTTTTTGTAGCCCAACGGTGAAACGGTTGGCCCTAAACGACATCACACGGGACCGTTTCAAAGACAGCTTCCATTAGGTTCAGATTTGCGAGTGGAAAATGGTCAAAAAGATCAGAATTCCGCCATGGCTGCAAAAAAACGCGGTTCAATGATAGCAAGTATGCTTTCACACCATCCGGTTATTGCCGTGCCAAGTTACGGTTCAGACCTCAAATAACCAATATCATTTGACTCAGGTTGATTAGCAATCAAGAGAAGTGAATACACCCACCATGGCTGCAAACCTTATAGTTCGCCGTGCCAAGAGACGGAGACTCACGACTTTAATCGAACCCACAAATTCATCATAGCGTAACAATGAAAGTAACATGACATGAATAAGGTTTGTTGAATCAAAAAACAGTACGTTTCACAATTCCTTTTAAATCAGCCCTTTCAGCTTTCTTACTAATTCAACATACCTAAAAATTTTGCAGCATGTTTTTCATTATCATAGCTGTCAAAGGCCAGGTCTTTAAAAGTCGGGCAAGAAAGATGATGGATCTCTTTTTCCAGTATTCCATTCTTGAAGTCTTCTTTAGCATCCATTACACTGCACAATGCTCATAACAGTAAAAAACAATATAATTATGCCATTGATGGTGACGTTAAAACCTTACCCATTCAACCACATCGGAAAAGTATTGTAGTTTGCTGCAAATCAGTCAACAGCTAGAAGCCTGGACATATAGATCGGCACCCAATCAAGCAACAAACTTTAAAAAACACTTGAATTTAATCGTAAAGTTTTTGACCTATGGTGAAGTTCTCGTAATCCATCAATTTCAGCGACAACTGACTGACCACACTTACCTTTCTCTTTGGCCTGCATCAAACAACCGAAATGTAGGTATTAAACTTTTCACAAAAACCACACAACACAGTTTGCTATATAAATTTACTTATGTATTAGGATAAGACGTATAAAGGCTACATGGGCATTTGTGATCGCGCAATAAAACTACTAAAATGATTAATTATGCATATTAGTCAGTAATACGTAGGTTTAAGGTGCTTATTTCGAAAATTCTTGAAAAGAAAGCCCAAACACAATGTTAAATATATATGAATAAGATGGGATATTGTGCTCACCTATAAGACGGAATACTGTGCTCACCTATAAGACGGAATACTATGCTCACCTTACCTTAGCCTGGTATTGCAACCCATACTCGTCTTCAGTTCCGCCAGTTCCGTCAATTACCTGCAAAACAAAACCAAAACCATGAACGGGCAGACACTAAAACCAAAACCATCTTTATCACTAAGTATATTGTTCACCGTCACCAATAACGTGTATTATTTTTGACAATATTGAAGATAAAATTACCAATAGTTTCCCCAAATCCCTGTTAATTTTTATCAGTCGTTAAATATTAAATAAAGAGGAATTTGCAACAACATAAAGCCATAAAAGATTACCTTGTCAAATATAAGGAACTCGATTGTGTACACAGTTCCATGAATTCCAAACACCTGAAAAGAAGAAAAATCCAATTTTTACTCAACTATTAAACACATAAAAATCCAATTTTGTTGTGCTCATAAACACCTGAAAAGAAGAAAAATCCAATTTTTACTCAACTATTAAATTATGTTTCAACTTCATAAACACCTAATGATTTTCATTAAGAAAGCATAACAACTGAAACTCTTAAATTTTATTGTAGAAATCTAATGTTTAACTTCGTACCTGGTTTTGCAAAATTCGTTTAGAACCAAAACCCCTAAATTCCTCATCGATTCATTAACCCATACCTCAACATCCACCTGCGACTCCGCTGCGATATGAGTGTCCATTTTCTTTCATAGTCGGCTTGATTAGATCGTGATGTCTTTGATTAGATCGTGATGCATTTGATTAGATCTTTGATTAGATCGTGATGTCGGTGAAGAGGGAGAGAGAAAACGCAGTGTAAAGAGACGTGTGCAAAAGAAAAGGCGAGCATATGAAAATAACAACTAACCCAGTCGACGTCGGTAGCTGTCTGCAAACGGCGGCCGACGTTTCATACGGTTTAGGAAGACAGCCAAGAAACAGCAACGGTTGGGCTGAAGAGGAAGAGAAGGAGCCCGGGAAAAAAAGGAGAGTCCTAAACGACATATGTGGCGTCGTTTGACCAGCCATAAATTATGGGAAATAATTTGAACACTCCATTTTTTGATTGGCACACTCCATCCTGTGCATTAAACAGTTGTACAGTTTATAAATTCTGCTTTATAGAGTTGTACATTTGAGTGTGCAAATCAAATCTAAATGTGTACAAATCATCTCCCATAAATTATATATAGTATAATGTGAACGAGGTGTGGTACCCGCGTTTCGCTGCGAGTTATTTGGCTAAATAGTTTTGCATATGATAGGTCACATAGGATGTTGTTACTTAATGACCGTTAAGTAACAGCCATTAGTAGGACTAACTTTGTAGCAAACATCTAACATGAAGGACCAAGTATGTAAACTTTGTTACATCGTTTGTCTGTAAGAGACCAATTTTATTTTATAGTTTTCTTTGTCTTGAAGGACCTTTTGCTGTTACTTAAACTTAATGACAGTTAAATAACAGTCATTAGTAGGACTAATTTTGTAGCAAACATCTAACATGAAAAGCCAAGTATGTAAACTTTGTTACATCGTTTGCCTGTAAGGGACCAATTTTTCAACGAAAGTTACACCTCAAAGACTGTTGTCACATTTTAATCTTTTTTAAATAGTAAAACAAAAGGTAACGACCGTTAGTAGATAACGGACGTTAACAAACGATCGTTAATCTTGTAAAGGTAATATTTTTTGGTTAGGAAATATTATAATAATATATCTATACTTACTACATATAATGAGTGTATGGTCAAACATTGAAAAGTGAAATCTTGAAAGTCAAAGATGAGAGAAATGCATAGTATAATTAATACTCTTATTAAAATATCTCATTACTTAAAAGTAAAAGTATTTATTCACATTGTACAACCAAATAAAAACATAATCTACCAAATTAAAAAACAGCCAATTAAAACACTCCTTATTAAAAAGTACAATAAAATTTTCACAAGGTACAATTTAAACAAGGTAGAACATAATCCAAAATATAAAATAATTATACACACTAATTAATGTTATTTTTAAGGGTTTTTCTAACTTGTGCATTAGGGGCACAAGTTAAGCACACTATAAGTACACAAAAAGTACATAGGGACCCACATAAAAGTACATTTGTCTGTACTTTTATGTGAATCCAGTATGTACTTTTAGGTGACTCCTGTACTTATAGTGTCTTAACTTTGTCTTAAGCAAGTTAGAAAAACCCCATTTTTAAAACACCCTGAAATAAAAAGTACGTGTTATTATACACATTATACAAATTAATAAAACACACAAAGCTTCATACAAGCTAACAAGTTGATGGTATATATAGTTTTGGAAACCGGACCGGACCAAATGGTTCAACCAGGAACCGGTGTCGCCACTGGTTCAACTAACCAATAAAAGCCATCCGAAAACGAACCAGAGAGGACCCGTTGAAACCGATACAAATTGGCGGAATTAGGTCTTATCAAGATCTATTAATCCGGTTAATCGTCACAGGGTACCCACCGCCAAAACGTGATGATATCCTGCTATACTATATATAAAGGAAAAACCAAAAAAGTAAAAAGTGAAAAGTTGAAACTAAATAAAAGAAATGTTGAAAACATATATTTCAAAACGAAGCTATTAATACACATCGAAAACCGGGTTGACCCGGGACGCTTCAAACCCGGCGGGTTGACCCGCTTTAATTTGACCCGGTTTAATTTGACCCGTTTTCGACCTAACCCATCGGGTTGACTCGGTTTAAATCGACCCATTTTTCGACCATGACGGTTCAACCGGTTGAACCAACCGGGTCGAACCGGGTTTCAAAATATTATGTTTAATCTCAAAATCTTCAAACTTTTATATTTTTCGTTTATAACCTCTAACATTTTTTTTTATCACTAAACGATCTTTCGCTATAAAATCCCGTTACTACGCACGCATACTCATCTAGTAATATTTTATAGCTTTTTTTGTGTTGAAGAAACTTTTGACAAATGATACAGTATATATATATATAGAATTTGCAATTCATGTATGCTTGGTTCCAGGCGATTCTTTTTTACTCTTCAAAATTAATTCGTTTAAAGCGCGTGGGTTTTTGTCCTGCTGCTTATGACTATGAATAATGAAGGGTTATGTGCATAAATTAGTGCCTTAAATATGTACTTCCTCCGTCTTATTTTATAAGTCTATGTTTGAAAAATCAAAGTTTTTTTTATCAGAGTTTAACTGTAATTATTTTTTTCGTGTTATATAATACTTGATGAAAAGTATATCAATGAAAATACATTTAAAAAACAATTCAATTTATATATTTTGTATCAAGTATTATATAACACGAACAAAAAATAATTACGGTCAAACTCTAAAGAAAAAGACTTTGACTTTTCAAACATGGACTTATAAAATGAGACGGAGGAAGTAGTTAATATTGTTATTCATGTTGTACTTATCTTTACTACATCAAATAAGAAAATGGTCAACAAGTCAATATTGTAAAAGTGAAATAGTGAAAAGTGCATAACATGGGCGAAATTCATGTTTCTTTGGCAACTATTCTTGCATGTTAATTTTGCATGGAAATTATTTATTTTGATTTCAATGTATTTGTTGCATGGTATCTTTGCATGATAACTATTCAATTTTGACTTCAATGTATTTTCATTTTTCACATTGTGCCTTGACCATTTCATTGTTTCATTGGCCGGAAAATTGTTTTTCAATATTTAGTATTTAAGCCTATATAAACAACCCAAAACAAGTTTGTATTTCACAACAGGAAGGAAACAAAAATAATGGATATGCAAAATCAAAAGAATATTGATGATGATCTCGAGGTTAGTAATCGATTTCTTTTTTATGATCTCGAGGTTATGAAACACTTACCACAATATCACATATCGTTAATTGTCTAGTAAAAAGCCGATCTTCTTGAAGCGGATCTTCCAGTAGAAATAAAAAACATTAGTACTTTAAAAGAAAAGATAAAGTCAAAGTCAAACACAAGATGAGTTGGTTAAGCTGTTGTTGACTTGTTTTGCAAGCGAGGGGAACGGGGAACCTCCCAAGTCCCAAGCACCCACCCAGATCCAGTCAAGAAGTGATATTATCGTATGCGATGACGTCATCACTTTCTTAACATGCTTGATCACTGATATTTCTAATTCTACCCTTCATTCTTTACAAACTATTTATGAAAAGTGTTGATCAAGCACGGTATGTTAGGGCATGTTATGTTCATAAAAGATTTATAAAAATTTTGGAGGAGAGTTATTTTACATATCAAATTTTTCTATCTAAAAAGAAATCAATAACTGAGATTAAAAGTATTTTAGTATTTCACTAATTTATTATAATTTAAATATCTCTTAAACCGTTAATCGTAAAGCGAAAATATTTACACTGTCGCGACGAGTATTTAATTATCTTTCTATAGACGGACACTTTGATATACTTTCGAAAAAGAAAAAAAAAACAAATCGTTTTTTCACATTTTTTCGTCTTTTTTTACGTTAATGAAATTTGCATGAAAAATATCATATATGATTAAACACTATATTGAATATCACATGTGATATTAGTGTTAAATCATATATGATATGTAATATCACATGTGATACACATGTGATATTACATATCATATATGATTTAACATTAATGTCACATGTGATATTCAAATTAGTGTTTAATCATATATGTTATTGAAATTATAACGAAAAAATGAAAAAAAAAAAAAAAAACATGAAAAATACGAAAAAAAAATTTTGTCAAAAATATATCAAAGTGTCTATCTATAGAAAAATAATTAAATGCTTGGCGCAATGATATATATTTTTTTTCGCCTAACGATTAACGATTTAAAAGATATTAATATTTGAAAAAAAAATGATGAAAGTGGTTTTTTTAAATTGTTAATCTCATCCATTAGATCAAATAAAAATGAAGGGTGAAGATTGATCAATTGGTATGTAAATAATCTTTTGTCCTCAAATAATCTTAAATCAAAAACTTGTACAGAATGATGTGCCAAAATTATGTATCCAGTACAACTAATTATAAAAAAAAACAATCTATTTGATCAATCAAGTAATTTTGCCACATTATTATGTGAAACTTTTTTTGTAATTTTTTTGTAAACTTAGCAATTCTCTATCTCTTTGTCCAACCATGGTATTTTGATAACTTACTTTTATGAAACTTAAATTTGTCTCATAAAATAATTTATGTGGTCTAATTATAGACGGAACATAAATAAACTTATTGAGAAGACCGAATGGTATGTCATTTAGTTTGAGAGAGCTAAAGTTGCATTTTCTTTATAAAACGTATCAAATATGATAAAATCTTATTATTAATTATTGTTTTTAAGGACTTCGGGTCTCCTTCTTTCTTTTCTCACATAGATAATAATGCAAAGCAGAAATAAAATATTTTTAAAAACAACACAACCTTGCTAGCGTATTATTAAATACACATGTCATTTAAACCCATTAAATCGTCAAAAGATAGCAATTATAGTTTCCAAAAAGAAAAAAAGACTAGGGCCCTACTAGCCTCATTAGCTGATCATAACACGAGGTTGCCTACCTCACTAGCATTTGAACTGAAATGCTAGGCGGGCGAGAGTGCTTATTTCAGTGGGGGCACGAATCAGTTTATCATTAGATAAGTTGGGTAGGTGAAGACTCTTTATACTAACTTTCTCTTCTTTCTTCTTCTTTGAAGTCAAATACATGCCATTTTGCCTTAATAAAATAGGCATGTTGTCAAGCCATCTCTACCCACATCTTTAAAAATCGTCATATTTGAATGATCAAAGAGCAACTTTCATGTACATTTATCTTTCAAAAATAATTTATCTCCAACAATGTGCTTCAAATTTCAAATTCAATAATTTTACAATGAATTAATTGAAGAAATTTAACTAATCGTCCAGTAAGAAATCAAAAATTAATAATAAAGGTTTTGCGGGTGAATATTAATCTTTCATATATGAAAGATTTCAAGTAATACTTCATAAAAATCTTCAAAAATGATGGATGGTTGGAGATCAGTTTTTTACTCCATTTTCCAAACGTTAAATGTTGCAAAAACAAATGAAGAGGACATTGTGTGATTTGTGTCTATTCACAAAGCTTGGGGTTGACATAAAACATCATTCAAGTAGTTTGACTTTGATGCATAGATAATTTTCTCAAATTATATATATTACAAGGGAATGTCTAAGGGCATTGGTTAAGATTTGTCTTTTTGTGGTTTTTAATAACTATTTATGTGGTCTCTGTCAAAATATGCAATTTTATGTCATTCTGAGGACCATTTATGTAATAAAAATCACATGAAGACAAATCTTAACCATCTAAACGCATGGTTAGACATTCCCATATTACAAATTAGTTTATAAATTCAACAAATTATGTATCTCTACTATTTATAAAAACCGGGGTATTAAATCTTGGTGGTATCATGTGATTATATTTTGTGACGAGCAAATGTTATTCGGTTGCACGTTTTTTCAAAAATAATTGTACGAATGAATGAATTGGTATGTGTTGTTACAATGTTGTGTATTTAATTTCTACAAATCTGTATATCTACTATTTATAAAAAACTGGCAGGGTATTCGCGTAATATGGCGGCGGGTATCATGTGATTATATTTTGTGACGAGCAAATGTTATTGGTTGCCGCGTTTTTTCAAAAATAATTGTACGAATGAATGAATTGGTGTGTGTTGTTACGATGTTCTGTATTTAATTTCCAGAAAAATATCTTAATTTAAAGCTACGTATTGAATTAATAGCAAAATTAATACAGTTTTTGTAGTCTGACTTATTTTGAAATGTGAGACTTTCATTTATAGTAAATGTGTAGGCTTATTTTTTTAAAACTTCCTTTTATAGAAAGTTATAAATACATTATAAGGTAGTATAGATGTATGTTTATCTTTTAAACTTAAAATAATTTTAATTTGAGTAATGTTGGTAGATTATTATACCTTTAATTTGAGTAATGTTGGTAATGTTGGTACATCATTTACCACTAAATTACTATTTTAAATATTGCTTAATCCTTAAATTTTTATCATTTTTTGTTTTCAAATCACAAACTGTTTTTTTTTTTTTTATCGTAATAACTACAAATTAAGCTCGTAAGTTTTGTATCAAAGGTCAAACCAGACACGATTTCGCAAAGTATAATTATTTAACGTTATACACCGTTACCTTGCGCCAGTATTCGTTTAATTTTCATAAAGCAAAAAAAAGTTACCATGTTGCTTTTTTCTAATTATATCATGATAAAAAAGGTCATCCATAATAAAACGTTAACCCGCATATCTTTCTTGTTTCAAAACACTAACCCAAGTGATAGATGAATATGGATTTGTGTACTCAATTACCAGGTAAAGTCTTACGGTGCATCAATACTTGTTCGATAAAAGTTTATAGCCAACATAAACTAGTAGCCGAGGAAGATCCTTACTTAAGTTACCTGAAGAAGTTTAGTCTTTTTGGCTTTAATGTATTTCATCCAACAGTTTGAAATTTAGTCTTTTAGAATACTTCAAGATTCAGGTCAGGTAATTAAAACATGAGAATGAAAGAAATCTAGTATGAAAAATTATTAAAATGGAAAAAATAGAAAGAAATTTTACTCACATATTTTTAGAGTGAAAACGAGTCGAGTCGAGCCCGAGCCTGCCAGAGCTCGAGCTCGGCTCGTGATATATTATATAGGCTCGGGCTCGGCTCGAGTTTGACTCGTTTATACGATTTGGCAAAGCAAAGTTAAAGTTGGGCTCGTAATATAACTTTATTGAGCTCGTTAATAAACTCGAGCTCGAGCTCGTATATATGTTTAAAAATTAAAATATCATAATTTCGTTTAGGCTCGCGAGCTCAAACGAGCTTTGTATGTAAAGCTCGGGCTCGAGCTTGATTAATAAACGAGCTGCAACTAAGGCTCGAGCTCGTTTAGGCTCGGCTCGTTCGATCTTTTTACCGATTCGATCCCGAGCTTTTTACGAGCGGCTTGACTCATTTCCACCCCTACATATTATAAATAAAAAAATAATAATAAAATGAAGCATATATTTTTATAACTACATCTTCAATTTATGATTGAGGTTACTTCTAATTATTTTTATTTTAATTATGTTTTTAATTGAACATTTGAACCTAATTTACCATGAAAAAAGTAAATGGCATAAAAAGATCCCAAGTAATATGGTTTAATTGTAAATACTAGCTAAACCAATGGCAAGAACTCCCACAAACCAAGCCGCCTTGTTTAACCACACCCCAACTAAAAATTTCCTCATATGCCAAAAACTTAACCCACTTTCGTTGCAACCCCTTTCCCTTTTCCCTCTCATCTCCGTCTCTTCCCGGAGATACCGTTCAAATTAGGGTTCCCAATTTCCATCATTTTCCCCTAATTTCCCATCTCCCAAATCACTCGATTCTACTTTTTAGCCTAATTTAACCCCCAAATTCAACCCTACACATTCAACTCAACTGATTTATCACATCACAATGAATTCATTTATCTGTTAAGCTTCCAATTAGGTTTACAAAACTTAATCTCCTCAGAAGCAATTTTCCAGATCTTGTTATTTTTTATAAAATTAGCATTTATGGCGATCCGATTCACCGTCGGTTATTCCGGTTACGTTGCATCTAACCTAACCACTAAACAATCATCCGCATGTCGTGTTTTACATGAATTATGTAGTAAGTTTAAAAAACCCGATCCTGATCCCGTCGCCGGAAAGTTTCATCCTCCGGCGACGGCGACGTCTCCGGCGAGTAGATGTTTTTCTACGGTTGCGTGTGAGTTGTTAGGTGTGGAGAGTGGATTTAAACCTTCTTCACCGATTGTTGGTGCGTTGTTGACTTTGATGAAGTCAACGGGGGTTAGTGGTGTAGGTGGGGGTGGGAGTGGGAGTGGGGTGGGTGTGTTTGGGATAAGTCCGTTGAAAGCGAGTGCGGTTATTCCGTTTTTACACGGTTCGAAATGGCTACCGTGTAACGAGATTAATAGTAGTGAGGTTGATAAAGGTGGGACCAGGAAGAGCACGGAGAGTAGTAGTGGTACTAGGTCTGAGGTTGTTAGTGGGACCAGGGATAATGTGAAGAGTAAAGAGAGTGTTGGTACAATTAGCACCGCTAATGCGAGTGTTGCTAGGTCTGAGGTTGTTAGTGGTACAGTTAACACGGTTAGCACGGCTAGTGCGAGTGTTGGTGTGAAGAGTGTGGAGAGATGTGAGGAGGTTGTTAGTGGAAGGAGTAGTAGCTGGATATCGAAAGTGTTGAATGTTTGTTCGGATGATGCTAAGGCTGCGTTTACGGCTTTGAGTGTTAGTATATTGTTTAGGTCGCAGTTGGCTGAGCCTAGGTCAATTCCATCTGCGTCTATGAGCCCTACGCTTGATGTTGGTGATCGGATTTTGGCTGAGAAGGTATAATTTTTTAATTTTTTTGTGAATTGATTGATCAATAATAACATGCTTTAGGTTATGTATGCTAGATTGCTAATTCCTTAAGAGTAAATGATTTGACTTGTTGAAGTTGCGATCTTTGGTCTCCATTAGGTGTGTGGTAGGCTGAACTAAGTTTAGGCGTGGGTGGTTTATCATATCGATGATGTATGATTATTCTAGGATAATTACAAGTCTATGTGATAAAGCTAATTTGCTAATAGCATAGATTTAATCGGAGTTGTGGTTTAGTTAGCGGATTGAAGGTGTTATTAAGTAATTGACTCGTGATTTTGAGTAATTGTGATTTGATATCCTTTTTTTATAATCTTGATTTTGTACATTTCATTGTTGTATCTTTTAGCTCATCGTCCACGAGTATTGTGAATTACTATACTTCTTTGTTTGCTCTTCTCTTTCACGTCTATCTGGGCCTGACAACTCTGTTCCTCAGTTTGTTATTCAAGTGTTCTGAGCCCATTTTTGGCTGTCGTAGGATTCATTTTTAGTTGTTGAGCCTTGAGGGATGATAAAGCTTTTTTCTTTCTTTTAAGATTGAGTAAGATCAATAGAGTACTCATTCTTGTAGTTTTCAAAGCTATATATTCGACCAAAAGACCTACAATTTGTACAGATCATGTGAAAGATTAACGGATATAGGTTTATTTGGTATGTTAGAAATTATACTCTTGGTGGTCTATCATTGTCCTATGTTAGATAATAATTAGCTTATTAATATTAATATCACAATGGAAAGAAGGGTCTATGACAGTGTGGTTGATAATTCTAAATTGCCAATATGTTAAAGTAAACGAGGCTTGTGGTTTTTCATAGCAGATTTGGAAGTGTTATTAAGCAATTGCTTCGTGATTTGTTAAGGCTTCAAGTAAATTGTTATTTTAGTAACATTTGATTGATTTTTGGTGTTTGATTCATAATTTGCTTCAGCAGTTTTGGCACTATTTGATTGTATGCAATCAGATATTTGCAGAACGTTGTAACAAGTATAAATGATATCATTAGACAGCTAATTTTGATTTTTCTGAATTGCGGATAGTTGTTTGCAAGATTCTGAGTTTTATTCCTCGTAATGATATAGGTGTCATACATCTTTCGGAGCCCAGAAGTTTCTGATATTGTCATATTTAAGGCCCCTCCTATTCTCCAGGTGAAATTTTAGTTTCAAAGTTCCGCTCTTCTTTTGAGTAACAGTCTCATGGTAATCCTGTATCGGCTCTATGGTTTTTTTTTGATTCATGTCTTTGATTCATGACCATGCAGGAAATTGGGTACAGTTCTGGGGATGTATTTATTAAAAGAATTGTAGCGAAGGCTGGAGACTGTGTTGAGGTTTTATACTTTTTAATATTATATACTCTTTCATTAGATTTCTAGCATGGCTTGATGACCGACATACTTATTTAATTATATTAATTTTAGGTTCGAGGGGGTAAGCTGTTGGTGAATGGTGTTGCTCAAGATGAAGAATTCATCTTAGAGCCATTAGCTTATGAAATGAAACCTATGGTACCTTCTTTAACTTCTTTGAGTTCTTCATTATGTTATTAGTACCAAGATCGAATCTTTATGTCTTTCTATATTGCTATTCAGATTGTGCCAGAAGGCTATGTGTTCGTGATGGGCGACAACCGTAACAACAGTTTTGACTCACACAACTGGTAAATCTTGCCTTTTAAATGATATACCGAGTATTTTAGTGTAAATTACATAAGTTCATTTATCTGGTTTGGTGAGAATTTACTGAAATCGTTCCTTGGTGAAACTTATCACATAAATGGTCCCTTAAGTATGTAATTAGTTTCATTTCGGTCCCTAAGAAAGTAATGGACTAGGGACCAAAAGTGAAATCAGACAATGCAATTAGGGAACAATTATAGCATTGACCAGGACAAGTTCCATAATTTCACCAAACTGCGGGGATGCTTTTCTCTAGAATACTTTATCTTTTAACTTTTATAATAGAGTAAATTGCAAAAATCGTCCCCAATTGCAGGCGCAGTCCTTACCCCTTTCTGAAGTGCAGGCGTCGTTTTTGTTAGAAACTATTGGTGCAAATATCGTCCTGTCCCAAAGTGAAATGACTAAAATGCCCCAAAGTGAAATGATAAAGTCTCACTGGTGGCAAGAGCATTGTAATAACTTCACTTTGAGGCGGGACGATTTTCGCACTAAAAGGTTTCTCACGGGGACGAAACTTGCACTTTCAAAAAGATAGGGACTGCGCCTGCGATTTGGACATGCTACAGGGACGACTTTTTGCAATTTGCTCTTTATAATAATGTGGAATAATACAATCAGGAAAACTGTGCGCAAAAGGAGCATACATTTGAGTCTGTTTCTGTTTTATGGAACATTCTTCCAGAATTAATTTATTCTAATCTCTTGACGATACGTGATTATGCAGGGGCCCACTTCCTGTAGAAAACATTGTGGGCAGGTCTGTGTTCCGCTATTGGCCACCCACGAAATTGTCGGACACAATATATGAAGCAAGAAGAGGTGTTGCACATTCTTGACCCTTCCCACCCCTTTCTACACAGAGGGTGAATCTTGAATGACTCCTTTTTTTGACAACTTGCTTTTTGCTCTTTGCTCTACGTTTTTTTTCGTCATCCCCGAGCATTGTGAATACATTACCTCCTTGTCTGCAATTGTCCATTCTATCTATTTGGGATTGGACAAATCTGTCTTATCAGTTTGTTAATTTAACTGTCTTGATGGCTAATTTTGGCCTTTTTTAGGATTCATTTTTCTTTTTCTTTGTACTAAATTGTTAATGCATGTTAAAAATTATTTCTTTTGAGATTCAATAAGATGAATAGAGTGTAATTATTCTTGTAGCCTTTTAAGCATATTTAGGATAACTTGTATATGTCTTTCCTCAGTTGAAAGTACCTGGCATTAACAGGCAATAGTCAATTTCTTAGCAGTCTATTGGCTTCTTTTTTAACTGTGGAGATGAATCGCACCGAAAAAGCAGATTTGAGTTTCACATAAAGTTACTTCGTAGGTGATAGAATCTGGAAATATGCTGCAACACAGAAGTTCAATATCATGAATTCAGTACACTTGAAATATTTATACACGGAGGCTTGAAGGGTCGCTAATGGGCGCATTATGGTGTGGGTATTGCTCAACAATATTAGGTTGGACATGCATTCCACTCTCTCTATGTCCATTCTGTATTTAAAAATAGTTTCAAGGTATAAATGTTGATGAAAATTTGTCAAAGGTCGAAAGAGTATTGGAATGTTTATTAAAGTTGGGTCGTTTAGTAAAAGTGAAATTTTTAGTCAAAAGCGGGCACGGGGCATAACAAGTCTAGATGACGGATCATTCTAATTCAATGGGACGTGTGATGGATACATGGGAGCAATTTAAGTGGGATGGGTTCAATTTGGGTTTGCCGAAGCAATTTTATTCATGAGGCCGCCTAGCTGGCTAGTATCATTCTTGGGCCGAAGTATAAGGGAATGACAAGTGTTTTATAGGCCGCGGTTATTGTATACCAGGCCGTTGAAAATGGCAATATCTACGAAGCTGAAATTTGAAAGTGATAGGATTTCGTAAACAAAGTGTTTGTGCTTGAGGATGGGGCAAATTTCTACTAGATATGTTTGGCTGGATGTAATTCGGTTAGAGGTGTCGTGTGTGGTATCAAGCCCGGCAGGAGTCTGTTTCATCTGGAAGTATGGGTTTTTCTTTGCGGCATTTGCCTGATTTTGTAGGTCGTCCTATGGTCATTTAGTTGTTTGGGTCTATGAATCAAGTTTGTCATTCTGAAAAGAATTCAAAATCCCTCTTCAGAATACACAGTTGTTTTGATAGTTGTTCCAGTATTTTTGATGTTTTGTCATAAACAAAGTAGTCGCTACGAAATAAATGGTTCACGATATTTTCTCATCGAATGTCATAGAACAACCATATTTCACCTAAACCTAGCAAGTGCTAAAATTTATGTTACTTTTTTTTTAATCACCTTTATAATTTGTATAACAAAGAGTTGGACAAGAATACAGAATCCAAGCTTAAAGGACTTGTATTTATTCTGGTTCAACCTTTCTCGTAACTGTAGTGTTCAAATATTATTTCAGTGATAAATATTGACAAAATAATCCTTTTTACTACAGTATTAAAAATGGAATAGAGGTAGGGCTAAAATGCAACTGTTGGGCCTAAATTATACACGTATCCAAGAGTAAGTGAGATTCGCAACCAACGGTCAAGACCAGCATAATATCCAACCAGATCTTCTGGAGAGTGGAGACCGCTTCGTGTATAAGGCTAGTAGCAGTGGTCGGTCGACCATGCTCGGTCGTGTGAGGTCTTGGTCGGTCAACCTCAATGTGGGGGATCGATTTTGATCGGTCGTCGAGGGAGAAACACAACGAACTAGTTGGTTTACGATCGAGTTTTAATACACACAAACATCCAAAATTAAGCTCAGACCGTTTGAAATAAAAAAACAATATATTTTTATTTTATTTTTTAGTGCTTTTATTATTAATGTTTATTTGAATAATTTATGTAATGTTTTTATTATTAATGAAGTTTATATTTACTGTTTAAAAAAAAAAAAAAAACCCCAAAAGAAAAACAGAAAAACAAAAAACTTGGTTGCTATTGTGGCAACTTGATCGTTTTAGAGAGAAAACTGATGTGCCATGGTCTAAGTGCGGTCACCAATGCTACTAGCCTAATGGTCAACCAATTAATTACACTGTTTTTAACCATAAGAAAAGAAAGCGAAAGTTAAGGCAGGGGTTAGGGACAATTAGACCAAAAGGGGGAATGTCATATATATCCCTCCAAAGGTGAATAATTTCATATATATCCTTCTTACAAGTTTTTGATGCACATAGTACAATGATTTTTATGCATGAAAAAAATATATATGCAATTTTGCATCTTTGGAGAGATATATATGCAAATGACCCATTACAAAAAAGTACTGTAATACGTAGTATATTTTTATTAGAAATTGCTAAATACTCCAGCCTTAATGGTTCAGACATAATATCCAACGAGATCTTATGGAGAGTGGAGACCGCACTCATGTATAATGTTCAACCAATTAATTACACTGTTTATTTATACTATTTATAATGCACGAATGCACATCACTTTTAATTTTAAGACGTACAAGAAATTAAACATGATTTACAACACTTTAATGCATTCAATTTTCAGAATTACAACAAAGTAAGCATATTGTATAACAAAATAAAGCGTTGTGTCATTTTAATACCAAAATTCTATCAAACAACATTAATGCTATTAAAACACACATTCACCAAAAATTACAACCATTTAAGCACAATATACAATAGCTGCAACCAATTTTCATATTTACAACAAAATAAGCATAGTGTACAACAAAATAAGCATGATGTAATTTTCAGACTTACAAAATTAATGCTATTAAACTGGTCAATGTTATTAATGACTATAATGACTACTACTTACAAGAAAAGAAACATAGTGTACAACACTTTAATGCACATAATTTTCAGACTTACAAGACAAGAAGCATAGTGTACAACAAAACATCACATTAATGCTATTTAATGTAGTCAATTATTTAACTGTTCAATAAATATAATTAATACATTTATTAAAACACCTCTTACATAAGAAATACAAATTATCAAGCATATTGTACAACCAAATTAAACACAATTCCAGCATTAAATTTCACTACTACAAATAATAAAGCACATTATACAAATTCAAGCCCGAAAAGGCAACGGGCCAAATTGGCTTCAGCCCGAACAGGCGCGGACCAAACGGGCTCGAGCCCGAGTAGACACTGGCCAACGGGCTCTAGCCCTAACGAGCACGGGCTATACGAAATTTTTGATATCCGTAAATTTATTGTTAAAAAGAACATAATAAACTAAAATACATTATTGATCGAAATTTTTATTTCAGGGTATCCGCCGCTGCAACGCGCGGTTACCCTGCTAGGAAGCATAAAAAAGGAAAACGAAAGTTGAGAAAGAGGTTAGGGACAAGGCCAATGATTTTATTACAAGCGTAATTATAAATACTTTTATAAAAAATTGCATGGTATTCGCGCAAAGCAGCGGGATATCAAATATGCAGTTTTTATCGTATCTTTGATCCTTTAACGGTATTCAATGATAGTCGGTCGGTATATGACGTTTTACCGGTTTGATAGCAAATTAAATGTGTTTTTTCTTTAAACTATATTTATACAAATATAGATTTTCATAATTATATTCATTTGAACTTAGTAAAAATTGAATGTATATGATAAAATTTAGAACTATAAATTTATATTATTGTAAGTTTGTAATATTCATTTTAATACTAAAATTTAATGTGTTATTAGTGTATATTATAATGCAATTAGTGTGTTGTAGTATTTAATTATACGAATTACTAAATATAACATGTGTAAGCTTAAAAAATTAAGTCTTCTAATTATAAAAGTCTCAAATGCATTATAGATAGTTATAAATTGCTAAATATAACCCTGGTTATGTTGAAAATATTTAAACACATTAATTGTTTAAACATTCAAAAATAACCGATCACCCATCTGCAAACACCTCTATTGACTATAGGGACACAAGATTAGATGACTTTAATAAACTAGACGATAGCCGCACAAAACGATAACATATAGCGGCAAATATATATACTTGAAAAATTGTGATTTTGGTGCTACCTTTAATGCAAAACGAGCGTTTTTTAAAATACAAAACGTGCAATTTTTAAAATACAAAGCGTGTATTTTTTAATATTAATATAGTATGTATTTTTAAAAAGTTGTCAAGTTTAAAATTGATCAAGCTTAATATGCATTAAAGAATACTCAAGAGTAATTTAGACAGAGTACACTAATTTAACTTTTCAAGAATCAAAATTTTAAAAATGAGCATTTACTTTTTATAAGTAGTATAGAAAATGATACATTCTTCACTAGTTTTATGCTTAAATTTATTCTTAATGATAAATGTTATTGTTATCAATACTACTTATAAAGCATTTAGACACTTCCTTCATATTTAATTTTTAAGATTTTCTAAAATAGATTTTAAGCAACTACAAGTCAAAAAAACATAATTTACAAGTTTGTAGAACATAAATCAAACTACAAAAATATTATTTATTACATACAATTAATATATAATTTAAAACACCTCTTTACCAATATATATTTAATTATCTAAGCACAATGTACAAATACAATATTTTTAAGCAAATACAAGTAAAAAATATAATTTACAAGTATTTAAATCACAAATAAAACTAAAAAAAAAATTTATTCAAGGCATACAATTAATACACAATTTACTTCACGCCTTCATCAAAATATACAACTATTTATCATAATTTACAATTTAATTAAGCTTCTAAAACATAAATTTGAAATCCAACAGGCCAAAATAAAATAACATTTGTACGCCAAGAAAATTTAATCACAAAGTACCCGCCGCCACATCATGCGGGTACCCTGCTAGTCTAAATAAAGCACGAAATTCGTCGTTTTATGCACGTGTAGTACTAAGAGGCTTAGAGCGATATTTGTTTGAACTTAATAAAAACAAATTTCAATTTTCCTCTTATTTTTACATGGTATCACACTCATAAATAAGGATGTTTAGTGTTTGACTGAACAAATCAAAAAATAAATTAGACTAAAGCCGAAAAAAATCGAACCAATATTTTTAATTGGTGTATGAAACCGAAGTATTTAATTGGTGTTTGGTTCGATTTATGGTTTGACAAAATTATAACCAAACCAGGGGCGGAGCCAGGATTTGAAGTTAGGGGGGGGGGGGAAGGGGGGGCTTCATTTTGTTGTCCAATAGTAACAACAAATGTCTTATTGAATGGAAAAACAGTCAAAGTGAAAAAGTGAAAAAGTGGAATAGTCAAATGAGAGAGAGAGCTTATTTAATACTCTCTTATCACAACTCACTCAAAAACACATACAAAATGCTCTCCTCTTCCACACATCTCATCAACCACCATCCTCACCACCACAAAATCCCTCCACCACCGCACCACTTTATCATCACATATTGTTAATTGTCTGCCGCTAAGGACCGCTGCCGCCGCCAGGCGCGGGTACTCGCCTAGTTTTAGAAATAAAAATGAACATCTCAAATACAAAATGATATTCTGTCAAATTCGATCTTGAAAATATAGATATCCACTGTGATTGATCACAGCAGATTTGTGGTGGTATTTTAAATTAAGCTGGGTTTCATTTAAAGCTGCACCACCATTTCTAACCACAAAGAATCATTCTTGAAATTTAATAATACTCATTTATAACCAACGAATAAGAAAAGTCAAAAAAAAAAAGAAAGAAAAAAAAAAAAAACCATAAACATCAAAGAATTAAACAATTTATATTCACCTCATTTCAAACATATTGTGACTTTATATCTAAACCTTCTCGTACAGATAAAACGACAAATAAAAAGGAGAATTTGATAGAAACTATTAACTAGGAGGGACTAATACCAAACATTATTTTCATTTTGGGCCAATGTCTAGTAAAACTGTTAAAGAAGTTGGGCTTGTTAGGGGAGGCCCAACACCCCTCTGCCACCCTATCAGCTCCGGGCCTGAACCAAACCGAACCGAAAAACCCAAAGAGTAATGTTATTTAGGCCTACAATCCATGCCTAATGCATAAATTACTTGTAAAATTATATTGTACATTTTCTCTCTACAAATTTCCACCAATCACTTATTCAAATCCACCAATCAAATAATTAGGCATACTATTAGGCTTGCTAGTTAGACCTAAGAATCATTTTTCAAACCGAAATATCTCAATCTGAAAAAAGTATATATATATACATAGTTTCTATCTTATCATCCTAGCTAATAATCTTAATATGAATAATATCCAACTAAGATTGGATGCTTGAAGATAAAATATTAAAGCTAATAAAACTTTTGAAGACAATTTTCTAAAAAAAAATACTATTATGTCTTGTTTTCATTTACTTTCGTTAAGTTGTGAAACCTTTTGTTTTTTTAAATTTCTTTTTTGTTGGTTTATTTGAGCACTTTGTGAGACATTTTTATTTGTTAATTTTATTTAAACTTTTAAGCTTTTATTTATTATTTATAGATTACATTTTTATGTTTAGTTGAATTTAGGATTTTTGTTTTTAACTGAAACAAAACCGAATTTTAATTTGTTGTATGGTTTGGTTTCATCCGTTCTATCATTAGTTTAGTTTGATTTGGTTTTGGTTTTGACCTAAAAAATTTTAAAACCAATAAACCCGAATCATATAACCCACAAACCCGAAAACCAAACCAATAAACACACCTACTCATAAACCACGTAAATTCACTCATTAAACCCCTACTCATAAACCACGTAAATTCACTCATTAAGATATCAATTGTTGCTAACTGTTTGTTGTGTGCCGTCGGTGGAAAAGAAGAAAAATCAACCGATCAGCTTAAGTTGTTTGAATAAGTTCAACAAAAAGCTATTGCTAAATCTTTGATTGAAATATAAATAAAGGGTGAGCACAATGGATAGTGGGTCGGTGGTAGTTAATATGAGTTTGGTTGGATAATTTGAATACGTTGGACGGTAGTCAAGATTAGGAATTCCTGTATAATGGCGATTGTCTTTTTTTTTTTTTTTTTTGTTCATCATTTTTGGTTGTTGGCTTCGCTTCCTGGTTTCAACTGGAAGCTACTTTACGCGTAGTCCATTTATGGAACACTCCGCGATTTCCTGATATTTATTTTATGAAGAGTTATGCTTATAATTCATTTACGAACTTTCCTGAGTTCATTTGATGTGAAAACGAGAAAGTTATTTCGCGAAACGTGGAATTTGCACACAACGCTTACTGGCATAACCGTGAATTTGTTAAACAATTTGAATTGGATTTTTATTTGTGAGAAAGTAGTCGAATAAATACTCGTTTTTATTGAAAAAATTATTCGCAACGCAATGGCTTAATTTGCGTGTCGAGAATCGATCGTTTGCTAGTCCAAACGTGTCCCGAACCTCTATTTTATAAAAGTTTGCAAAAACTGCAAAAGTGATTGTAGGATCATACATATTATGATGTTTGATGATTCGGGTGGTCTAGGGAGATAATTTTACAAGTATGCCATGTTTAGAGAGATGATTAGAGTAAAGAGGGTGTTCTAGAGAGAGTTAAAACAAAAAGAAAATGTTAGATTGAAAGAAGCACCACCCCTTCCAAAGATGGAAGGGGTATTTATAGTTACAACCTACTCGTCCTCCTGTCGGACTGTGGATCACGTATACAGTGGGTAAAGACCCGTCCTTCCTCCACGGTGTTGCTCTAAACTAAACTATGCTAATAACTAACTAATAAACAAGTAAATAGCGATATGTCTACGAGCTAACATATGCTAGACTATAATTGGGGTGACCGACACTTCCTTATGGAATTTCCAATTCCTAACAATCTCCCCCTAAGGGAGGTCACCCCATGAAATACATTTTGCATCCTAGCATTCTATCTTTGTCTTTATTTCTGAGCTCGTAGACTTCAATTCTTCAATTTCCGCATTCTTTGTGCTTGAGCAGTAATTCTTCAAAGTCCGATTACATTGTACTTTAAGTGGAGGCCTTTGAACTGATCCACATCTTTGATGATCTTCGAGCATTATTGAGATCATCAGCCAAAGTAATCTCTGGATCACCCTTTATTGTGTTGCCTTCATGTGATGTTGTGACTTTTGGACCGACATGCTCACACTTTCTGGATCATGACATCTTTTCATCAGAGTAGCGGAAGCATCTTTGTAGTATGTCTTTGATGATCATGATTTTCTTCAATTAAGTGTGAATTCTGTGAGCATTCGGTTGTGAATTGACTTCTCAATATAGATCAGGTGCAATCGTCCAAATGTTCCTGCAAACAACAGTTAGCACTAAAACACACGAAAGTGTCTTTGTTCACTTTCGTTGAATATAGTTGCAAGAACCACGGTTCCCGTTGATCGATATAAATACTTGCTGTGATCAGGTAGAGTTCCGGAGAATCTCCTTGACAAGGTTTTGTAGCTGTTCTAGCCGTTCTCAAACCGGAGCGTCCCAAAGAAGACAACATGGCGTGAGTGAACCAGCGAATTGAGATTCACTGAATGATGAAACATTGATTTGAAAAACAATCGCGTATTGCTTGAAGAAAGAGTTTTGCAATACGACAAAGGTTTTATAAGAAAGATCAATTTTCAATCAGAAATACTTTTTGTGTTTGAAAACATGAATACACATTCGATGTGCTAGAGAAAAGAAGAGATTTGCACATCGAACGGTTTTTCCAAAAGTATTTTTTCAATCAGAGATACTTTTGTGTTTGAAAATGAATACACATTCGATGTGCTAGAGAAAGAAGAGATTTGCACATCGAACGGTTTTTCCAAAAGTATTCGTCAATTCATTTTCTGGACCAAGGTTGATTCAAGAATGAATCGCCCCATCGTTTCTATCCAGTTGTCACAAGCTTGATCTTTTAGAAAGATCTTACATGTCACCCACCAAGAGCTTGTTTGATGTTGGCTCTAGAAGGATTTCCATCTTCATCGTGAATACTTTACATATCACTCGGATGTTCTGGAAAATATCTCAAGGATAATGCGTAGGACTCTTAATATATTCTTACTTTCCACATGTGTGAAACAACAAGTCTTCATTAATTTTGTGTCCTAATGAGATTTTGTGGATGATCTCTTGGCTCTAGACTCAATTGCGCACATTTGGTTTCCTATGCCAGAGACTAGGGAGAGGGTCTCCTTATTCAATATCAACAATCTCTAAGAGAAAGTCGATAGATTATGTAGGTTCCCCGTGAGAATGAAACAAGTCCTTTTAAGAGGAACTTGAGTATCTTGGGAAGTTAGGTGCAGTGCGTCACTGGGTCCATGACGTCTTGTCTTCAATACCAGTGTTACCATAGTAGACACCAGTAGCATATGTATTGAACCCGGTTTCTGCCCTAAGGTTGAATTAATGGAGGGTTATTTATTTTCACCCTTTTCACACTCAATTCTTTTTTATTCTTCAACCCTTTCAGTGCTTACCGAGACTTCATAACTAGAACCTTGTTCGGTTTGTTCCAGTACTAGCTCAGTCTCAGTCGACACTCTTCCCATATTCTCGTTTTTCTCCTTTTTTCATCATACCTAAGGACTCTACACTATCTAGTGGATTGTCCCTGGGCAGATCCCTCCGGCTCTGGTGGGATCGTGGGAACGAATACCTAACCTAACCATCCTTATAACACCATGCATAAAGTAAATTGGTCGGTCTTTTGGTATTGTTCATTCCTTCTCGAAACCAATTGAAAAATCATTTGGAAAATCAATCAAGGTACTTGTGATATAATATCAAATCATTTTGTACCTTAATTGTTTTGATCATTTAGAAATGCTCCCCCTCAATATGTGCTCTTATGATTTTAAAATTGTTTAGCACATGGAGGCAAGAGGTCTTAGAAAAATTTCTTTGATCTCAATTTCTGTGAAAAAAGCCATTTGATTTTCTTGGTAAATTCTCCCCCTCAAAATGTGCGTTAGTTATTAGAAATCATTTAACACATAGAGGAAGGAGGTTTTCGAAGAACTTCCACGATCACATTTGCCATTGAGAAACCATTATAAAATCAATCAAGGTACTTATGTTAAAACATAGAAATCTTTGTACCTTGAAAGTTTATTTTCTTTTGAAATGCTCCTCCTCAATATGTGCTTCGAGATTCGAAAGCATTTAGCACATATGGGAGAGCAGCCTGCACTTTGAGTCAAAAGATCATCTTTTATCAGATTTCATAATTAAATCACAAATTCTCCCCCGATAAAAAATATCAAACCCTTTGAGATTTTGGATCCCAAGTGATTTAATAAGGTTTAGAAAACATGAGAGAAAATGTGGCCTGGTTTAAATACTCATCTTGTTTTTGGATAAATGCTCCCCCTCAACATGTGCATTATGTATATTGAAATCGTTTGGCACATGGAGGCAGGAGTGCCTTTTAAATGACTAAAACAGATTTGAGATTTAAATCACGATCTCTCCCTCGATCAAAAATTTCAAACTTTTTGAGATTTGTGATCTCAATTGATTTAAATTATTTAGAAAATTTTGGGGAAAGACGTGGCATGATTTAATTTTAAAATAGACTGCTAAGGATCAATTTAAGACATTAAAGATTGTTAGTATCATGTGTTAGGTCACCATATATGTAACACAAGCATCAATATGTAGAAATAAGAAAGAGATGAAGGCGGATGAACAATAACACACACAAACACACACGTATGATATGGAAAGGTTACGCGTAGGAGTATGAAAGTGAAATGAATTGAAAAACCAACCCTCAAGTGAGGGTTATTACATAGTATTTATAGGAGAGGGAGCTAGGGCAACACTCCTAGTCCCTTCCTTTTCCTTATTGGACTAGGCCTAGGCTTATGGGCCTTCTACATAAGCCTAAGGCTAAATACTAACATAAAGGCGATATTAAGCTAACTATTACATATGAATCACTAACACTTGAATTAGGTTTAGGAGTGATTCCAACAATCTCCCCCTAAGTGTTGGTGATGAATGAATGCTGACGGTGAGGGTGCTGATGTAATAGTAGCTTTGACATCTTCTGACATTCTCCTTTCTTGTGAGAAGAATTGCCTTGATTCGAACAATCTCCCCAGTGTACAGAAATTGTTTCCTTTGAAGTATTCTGCTTTGACGTCATCATTCTCTTTGTTCTTTAGTTCTTTGTTCTTTGTGATGAAAGTGATAGTATGTTGTTGTGGTCTGTATCAGGTCTGCTTCGATGCTCTAGTGTCTCCACGTCTTTCTTCAACATGCTCACACGCTCTTTAACGTTGGATTACAGTTGATGAAGTTCTTTAAGTCTTTAAACTTTATAGATTCTTTGTTGAAGAAGAATCATTCTGACTTTGTGTTGCCTTTGATTATGAGAGAACTTCCATAAGTGATGATGTTGGTATGAGCATGTGGAGAATCTGCACGATCGGTCCGCTCCAGAGCTTCCATAAGAAGTAATACTAAGAAAGGTTAGTAATAAGCGGATTCCGGCACTTACAAGTTTGAACTTCGAGAGTGTTAACAGCATAGTGTGAAAACACAACTCTAATCCTTACAAAGGCCGTTCTGAACGAGTCCCACAAGTGAGATACGCGATGTACCGAAGTACATCTACGGTTGAATGAGTCGTTGAGGTACACGAAGCATCACCCCACGCGTAGACCGTTTGAGACACACTAAGCGTAATCCACGGGAGTTACCGAAGTGACCTGCTGTCGGTCGTTTGATGTTGACCGGCAGGAGTTTCCATTCAATCATTGAGGATCACAATTGTGAACCTCTCATAAATGTTCTCGACATTTCTAGGATCGTGTAGGACTCGATAACGCATACCTTGTTGTTCTTATTGTTGAACAACAAGTGATGAAATGTCAAGTGTACCTAAGAGATCTTGATGAATCTCGTGGCTCTAGACTCAATAGTGCGTTTTGGTTTTCCTGAGCGAAGACTAGGGAGAGGGTCTCCTTTTTCAATACCAGCAATCTCTAAGAGAAAGCCGATAGTTTACGTAGGGTTCTCTGTGAGAATGAAACAAGCTTCTATTGAGAGAAACTTGAGTGGCTAAGAAGGTTTAGTGCATGCGTTACTGGGTCCATGACGACTTTTAATCTTCAATACCGGTGTCATCAAGTGACAACCAGTAGCATATGAATTGAACCCGGTGTCCGCCCTAAGTTGAATAATCTGGAGGGCTATTTCTTTTCACCCTTTTCTTTGCTTTTCTTTTTAATTCTTCAACTCCTTCTTTCTCCGATTCTCATTTTCTCCTTTTTATAATCATACCTAAGGACTTCTAATTCTAACTATTAGTAGTGTCCTTGGGTAGATCCCTCCGGTTCTGGCGGATCATAGGACGGTTATTCCTAACCTTAATCACCTTATAACTCCATTGCCATAAAACCATTTTTATGAAAATCTCCCGAAGTGTTTGTGAATGAAAAACATGTTTGAACACTTCAAGAGTTTTAGATTTTCAGAAATACTCCCCCTCAACATGTGCTTAAGAGTTTTGACAGAAATCTGCACAGAGAGGAAAGAGCGCGCACTTTTGAATTGATCGACTCAAGATAGACAATTCCTTGCGAGACACTATTACGTTGCATAGTTAAAGGGATACATTGTCAGCTTTTAGGTGACAACTAGCTCTAATAACTACCTTGAAGATGTGGACAACCCCGAGAGGTTGTCAAACCCGTCAAAGTTCATGTCTATCAAGAGCTTCTCGAATGGGTACAATTTACTTGGATAAGTCTTGGAAGACAAATCTTTTCAATGTATGACTGTTCAGTTCCCGTCAATTCATGGGTTGAAGTCTATTCACACGAGGATTCAATAGCAAAACACAACATATTTCTTATCAAATAATTTTTCTCCCCCTAAAAAATGGCATATAAGTGTTATTTTTGAAGAAATTTTGAGAATAAATATGACCTTTTTGAGTTTTGTGGGAAGATTACACAAAGAACAATTTGTGAACAAAGTTTTTAAGTCAAATACTCCCCCTCAACAAGTGATATAAACGGTTGAGGTTTTGAAAATCATAAGGGGAAGTACTTGTTCTTTTGAGTAAAACCTTTGAAAAATGAAAGGTTTGATAAGTTTTACTCAAAAGTAAGAAGCTTTCGCTCTTTTTATAAGGATTGTGGCACTGAAGCGTACCACAGGGTCCTTTATTTACAAGTGCGGGTTGTACACTGTTATGTGTGCACAAGCCATAGTCATATATAATCACACATCCAAATAAATATGAAATTGAAACAGATTAAGGGGTACCAGGGAATTTCGGGTAGGTCGGCAAGAACTCGGGAATGCGGCGGTCGTTGATAGCCTGTGAGATTAATGCGTTGGACGACCACCACGAAACTTTCCAATGTTCGGCGGTCCCTTCAAACAACCTTTCATCAATCATCTTGATGATTCTCTTGACATCCCGTCTTTCCTTTGAATCCCATCTCTCTTGTGACCCAATGCCTTCTTTGAATCGCCTTTAACCGATATGCTAGCCCATCTCTGACATGCTTCAACGTTGAATCCCCAAACTTGTGAAGCTTATTACACGCCATCAAGCAGATTGCGGTGGAGTGCATCTGATGTAGACAACTCCAAAGGGTTTCTGATGAGAGTGAATTGAGGTAGATGGTTGATGTCGGGAAGTTCTAGCTTAGGTGCGGTGAAGTTGACACGAGTCGATACGACTCAACGGCAAGTTGCAAATCTTCTACACGTTTCTGGATCACGATGCTTCTGATGAAGATGAGCAAGGACTTGATGTATTCGCGTTGAATTTTGGTCGAGCATTGTCTCATTCTTCCCTGTACTTTGGCAAGATACGATCTTCAATGTCATTGAGAGACGATTCTAAAGTCCGCTTCACGAATGCATAGTCCTTTTCGTCTTGTCATTTGACGACAATATGCTTGAGAAAGGTGTAATCCCATTTGGACGAAAGAGCGACATGCTTAACATCAACGATCCCTTGATTCTTGAATACTTCATGTTGAGATTTATGAACCTGGCAGCTTCTGTAGTATATTCTTCGGCGTTTCGGCCAATGGTGAATCCCGTATAGTGCATTGAGTTCATACTCTTCCACTCTGTTGTTGAACATGTGGGTAGCATTTTCTTCGATAGCTATGCAGTTGGAGTAAATGGCTTCAGGGAATGGAAGTGTCAGTGATGTAGCGTATTTCTTTGAGCTATCGCTACCGTGCAGAAGAAATTCCAAGTCGTTGTTGAAGAAGTATCGAAATGGAATCTTAGGTTGATCTGGTTGACCGATGGTAGGTAAGGGTTTAGTCCAGTCTGTGTAGTATGGAGCTTTGTCTTTTGGGTGTATTCGATGTTTGCTTCGGGTTGAGCCAATCAATGTTGTTGGACATGGCTCGTGCTATGTTTTCAAGGTGATATTCAACCTCAATAGCACTTTCCGAGCTGTCTTTGAGTATTTGAAAGGCTTCATTCTTGATCCGCTTCAACTTTGATTTTTTCATCTTCTTCACTCGAAACTTTGATTGTAGTAACTTAGCATGCTCCAACGTACTACCTCCTACCATATCTTGGTCTTCCGTTAAGGCGGGTGTAGCAGCAACAAGTGTGGAAAACCATTCGTATTCGGTGTCATCATCGGCTAGCCATGAAACGAAATCTGCCTTAGTCGTCTTCTTCTTCTTCTTCTTAGACCTAGAGGAGGATCTTTGGTTCCTTTGTTGTCTTTGGGAGAGATGGGTTGTTGTTGGGGCTCGAGGGATTTCCTCATCGTCACCACCCGTATACTCAAAGTGATCACCAGTTTTCTGAGTCTGGGGTGGTAACTCGAATCCGAGGTTTTTCAGAAGTAGAAGAGCGAGGAGGAGATCCTCTTGGTGGTGAGGTCCTTCGGGGTGGAGGTGGCATTGAGGAAGATTCACCAAATTTCTTTGGGCGTTTAGGTGCGAATCCTTGTCCTTATCATCGTCATCTCTTGGTCGTTTTGGTTGACTTGCTGATTCTTTGCATGAAGTCCTGAGTTGATAATCTAATAGAGTCTCAAAAAACTTAGCTTCATCTGAAGTGAAGGTTCCACTCTTTTGACATTTGCATCACCAATTTAGCGATTGCGCAGTTTCAGAAAGGTCAGATTCTTTGGCCATTATATTTTTAACCAATGCGACAATGTTTGGAGTAAGTTGTGCGGAGAATACTTCTCTAGTCACACCGGGACGATTCGAGAAGAAACTTGTGAGTATATTCTCTTGCCGTCTTTTCCAATTCCTTTTGGAAACCTCCTTTGATAAACTGTTGGATTTGTTCCCTTTCTGTCAACAACTCGTTTATCCCGTCTTGAAGAAAGTTGATTGTCGTGAGTTGATTTAGCTTTTGTTGGTAACATCCTTCTTCCGTACTTGCTTGACAGCTTTAACAATCCTTGTTTTAGCCCGGGATAAGCAAGAGTCTGTTGGTTTCTTCACAGATTTGGAGGTGGATTTGGTTGATCTTTTGGATGGTGGTGGTGAGGAATGAGAAGATGAGTCCGATGATGAGATTTGAGGTGACTCTGGGTCCTTTGGAGGATCAGAAGTTTTCTCCTCGAAGCGAATTGGACTGTTGAGAAGAAAATCATCATAGTCATCTTTTCGGTTTTAGTCTTTTCTTCACTGAATCCGAGCTTCCTCTTACGCTTTGGCATGAGCTGCGACCTCTTCATCGATCTTTTCTTTCACGAGACTTTTCTTTTACGGTTCCTCGAGGCGTTTTGTTGTTGCTCAAGAGTGGTGGCACCGGTTCCCTTATCGGGTTGATTAACCGCATCAGGAATTGGTGTAGATTGAACGCCACCACTCGACCCTCCGGGCCACCCATGTGATCCTTTGCAAATGCTTGGCAAAATGTTTATTTCGAGTTCCTTTAACTTCCTTTGATATTCTTTTGCTCATCTATTGGTTCTTCTTGAGCTCTCCTTATCATGTTCAATCACGGAGTTTTCCTTTACCTTTGTCACCGGTGGACTGGGAGGTTTAGCTACCGATTGAGTAACGTCGGTTGCGATTTGAGTAGAAGACCTCATCGTCTGATTCGGTTTCCTGAGAGCTTTCGTCCACTAGCTTTCTTGGCGGTTCAGGCTTAGGTACGGGAATAGGAACAACTTCCTTAGAAGGAACTTTCCTTTTTAGTGCGGGTTTCCTCTTAGGGAATTTCCTTTGACTCTCTATGCTTGCAACACTCCCTGCACTCCCTCGTTTGGTTTTCCTGGTAGGTGTACCAGAAGACTTATCATCGAGAGAACCAACTTTACCTTCATCAACTGCTACCAGATACCTTTTGTATGAGTAAAGCTGTTTAATTGCATCAGATAGAAGGTGGTCCGGCAGCACAACACCTTGTTTCTTTGTTGTTGACTCCTTGAATCTAACCGTTAGAGTGGGTTCATACAACATGTCATGATTGTTGGGGTCATTTAGTCTCTTGGGGATATCAGGATTGAGTCCAAGAGCTCTTTGGATCAACAGTTTGTATATCGATATAAGGGATCTTTGAGCCAAGCTTCTTGAGGAATGTCATCATGTCATCCCATATCAGAGCTTCGACTTCAATGTGCTTCATGTTGACCAAAGCCCAAAATATTTTCAGTTCCATGAGCTTGGGATGCTTCATAGCCACTGTCACGACCAGAAACAGACTTGGTGATGATGATGTAGAGAGTTCTCCAAGGTTGAGGAATATTCTTTAGATCCAAATGTGAATGCTTAGTGATTACTCCTGTAGCTTCGTCATAACCAATATTGATTAGGAACTGTAGAACAGTCTCTTCAGTTGGTGTGGCATTGAGTTCGGTTGGCTCGATGATCGGAATGAGAAGAACAGCCCTTAAGTTTGCAGGTGTGATGGTGACTTGTTTATCATTGAGAGTCACCGTCACAACGTTTTGTCCTTTGATCATTTGTATTGAAGTCCTGATGAATATAGATCTCGCCTGTAGCAGAATTTGAGAGCATGTTCTGATAAGGATGATTCTTCAGAATATCCACAACAATCAAGCAAGAAGACTCGGGTGAGAGTTTCAAAGTCAACACGAAGGTTGTTCTTTCCAATGTTCATCGGATAGCCATTAGGGAAGATATCAGCAATGGTGAGAACATTTGGTGCATCCACATTCATTTGAGCGTCCATGTCGTGATCTGAAATATATTTAGCCAAAAGAACCAACATATCGAAAGACATTATGTTAGTCAACAGATGGTTTTATTGCCTAATTATTGAATGTGCAATGTTGATGATTGTTACGAGTCCAAAGTCACTTGTTTGTTCAATAGTCCGATGACGTCGTGATAAGTTTCGTGAGTTAGTTAACTTTAAGTTTTAAAGTTCATGTTATCACTTATTTTTCACAACATATTAAACGTTTAAGCTTATTAGTGACATTGTTGGTTTCGTGACGTTATGATTTATTTATTTACAAGTTTGCACGCGTAACAATTCATGATTAAGGTTAACAAGGCTTAGGCGTAGAAATGGTAGCTTATGCTTAAACAGGAGAGGTATACGCGTAAATGCAAGCTTATGCGTAGGATCCTGACTTACACGTAAGAAATATTACAGCGTAGAAAAGGAGACCTTATGCGTAGAGCTTACGCGTAAGCGTATATAAACCTTACGCGTAAGGCTTACTCGTAAGAGTAGACCTTATGCGTAGAGGTCACTGTTTACGAATATCCTTCACAGGATACACGTAGTCCCTTATGTAGAACCTTACGCGTAATAGCTACGCGTAAGATTACTCTTACGCATAACTCTCTACGCGTAAAGTGATCCTTATGCGTAGTTTGCTAACAACCTTGATTCTGATTTTTACGTGTAGCAAACCTGAAATAACATTATCATAGCATCAATATTAATGCATACATTCACTCTATAACAGATTTAATCACAAACACTCATTCAAGCAGTTAGGCGTAAGATTACTTATGCTCAGACTTAAACCCTAAAGTTCAATAATTACGCGTATGAAATCTAGCCATAGGAAATGCACTAAAGTTTTTATGGTAGTTCTAAGTAGTCATGTGAGTGATATGATCAAGTTTTAACATCAAGTTCGTAGTGAATCAAAAGTACCCAAATATCAAGAACATTAAACCCTAATTTCTAATTCTCAATCAATTAGTGTTTCTGGGCTGTTTCAGAGCCTAGATAACATCAATTCACTATAATAACAACATCACGCAACTATCTTTTTGACCAAAAACATTCACATTTGAAAATACCCAAACCCACGCATAAACCCTAATTCCTAAAAAACAATCAATTCGTGTTTCTGGGTAGGTTTTGAGGATAAAAACGGTATCATTGATGTTATGGAAACGTTTTGACACAATCTTTTTAACCACAAACACATAAACAAAATTATGTGTTCATACACATACGCGTAGGACACAAACTTGTCCCTAGTTTAAGATCTAACCGTTATTTTTCAAAACGATTCAAAACCATTGTTTGTAATCTTGTTAAGAACACAAAAACACTTACAGATTGTTGATCCAAAACACGGATTTGAAGATCAAATTATAGGCGTAGGATTAGTTTGGTATGAGTAATAAATGTGAAGTATTAAAGTTAGGTGGGATGTTTTATTAGAAATAACTTTCAGATTTTGTCAGTTTCAGTCCCTCCACCTTTTCCATTTTCATCCAAAGCCTTTAACTTCCATTTTGGTTACCAAACGAGGAATATTTGGAAATAACTTTGACGCCACTCCCCCTTGACTTAAGAAATAAAGAAAGTTTATAAATTTTAGTCCGAGGAGTGTCAGAAAACCAGAAATGTGACCACCATTATTTAAGAAACAACCGGGATAAGATAACATGCAAGTACAAGGTTTTATGAAACTGAAAAATTATTTGCTTTCTCCCCCTCAACACTTGATCAGAAAAATACTGAATTTTGAAAGATTTGAGTGTTGACGGAAGATTTGTCCTTGCCATGTTAAAAGAAATATAGATAGAAGAATATTTTTGTTGTTTTACCTGATTTTATATTTTTGTATTTTGTTTTTGAAAAATATTTACAAAAGAGATTTTGGTGTTTGACATGTGTTTAAGAATGTTTTAAGAGTTCATCTAATTCCTCTTGTGTCAAACACCGCATACCAATCCGGTGGACCAACTCATTAAACCTAGCAGGAGCTAAGGCTTTGGTGAGAAGATCTGCCAATTGGTATTCTATACCCACAAATATAATTCAACAGTACCATGTTCCACGTGGTCCTTGATGAAAGGATATCGAAGATCGATGTGCTTTAATTTCGAATGTTGAACTGAATTGCACGAGATCGCAATAGCACTCCGATTGTCGCGGTACATCGGGATTACGTCAAATACGTAACCATAGTCTTTGAGTTGTGTTCTCATCCAAATGACTTGAGCACAACACGCTTACATGGCTACATATTACGCTTCGTTGAGGATAGCGATGTACAATCCCCGCTTCTTCGATTGCCATGACACTAGTTTATCACCAAGAAATTGTAATGCTCCCGAAGTACTTTTCCGTGAATCTAAGCATCTGCGTGGTCTGAAAAAGCGATTAGTTCAAAACCAGAATCCTTGGATACCGTGATTCCCAAATTAATGGTTCCCTTGATGTATCGGAGGATTCTTTTAGCCTTCGAGAGGTGGGTTTCAGTTGGTCTCGACTGATAACGGGAGCAAAGATATACGGCAAAACCAATATCAGTCGCTAGTGTTAGATACATTAGAGACCCAATGATACTACGGTATTTGGTAGGGTCCACCAATTTCCCATGTAAATCAGCGTCTAGCTTCTTGGTATGAGCCATTGGTGTGGCATAGGTGTCACAGGTTTGCATTCCAAATTTATGTAACAATTCAAGGGAATATTTGGACTGACTCAAGAAAATACCACGGGGTGATTGATGAACTTGCATTCCAAGGAAGAATGTGAGTGCACCCATCATTGACATTTCAAAATATTTTGTCATAAGTTTTGCAAAAGCATTTGAGTATTTTAAATGTGTTGACCCAAAAAAGATGTCATCCACATAAATTTGAACGATTAAGATGTGAGCCCCGTGATATTGTATAAAGAGTGTAGGGTAGACCGAACCTTTGGTAAACTTATTGGCAATAAGGAAGGATGATAACTTATCGTACTCCGCCCAGGGGCTTGTTTGAGACCGTAGAGAGCTTTCTTCAGTTTGTAGACATGATTAGGGAGCTCTAGATCAATGAATCCTTCTGGCTGGCTTACATAGACCGTTTCTTTCAGTTGTCCATTGAGAAATGCAGTTTGACATCCATTTGTAAGACCGTGATGTTCATGTGAGCGCAAATGCCGGAAAAATCCGAAGCGACCTCAAGACGAGCAACGAGCAAATGATTCTTCAAAGTCAATACCCCCTTCACTCTATAACCCTTAGCCACCGGATGTGACTTGTTTCTAATTACGGTTCCTTCAGCATCAATTTGTTTTTCCAAATCCATTTTAGACCAATGACGAAGACCCTGTTGGTCTTTCAACCAGTTCCCATACTTCAAGACGTTTGAATTGGTTGAGTTCTTCCTGCATGGATTCAATCCAGTTGTCCTTTGTCATTGCATCTTTAATGTTTTAGGCTGATTGGCGGACGGTGAGTGCATAAATGCAATGTTCACCATCGTGTGAAGGCGTTGTCTCGTTATGGACCGGTTGATTCGGGTTGCCAATAATATTCTCAAGAGGATGGTCTTTTGTCCAACGATGTGTAGAGGGTTGATGTTGGTATACATTATGCAAATTTTGAGGATTCAAATGGCTTGTAGATGATTCGAAACATCAGTGCAGCTTTCATTGGCGAATGGGTTAAAGAACGCATTTGGATCAAAATCTGCAGGTGGGGTTACATTATTGAGAACATCATCATGGTTCAGCGTCGTTGGATGCGGTTTGTTCAACTGTTGTTGTAGAGTCAACTGGTGGTGCTTCTTCAACAGAAGTTGTTGTAGCAGTGTATCGGTATAAGAGTATGATCGGGTTGGCGTGAGCGGCGGATACACCTTGAGCACGTTCATCAATATCGTCCATGAACGAGGAGCAAATAGTCTTTCCATTTGTTGACGAGTAAGGCGAGGGCTTGTTTCGGTGATGATGGGGTTTGGGGAAGTTTAGCGGTTGTGACCGGGTTCCAAGTCGTTATACTCGAAGCCATTTCGTAAGCTCATCAAAATTAGCATGAATCATTTCCATAACCTGCTTTGTACGGCGATTCCGGATCCCGGTAACCTTTAGAATTCTCACAATATCCAATAAAACTCCAATGTCGACTTTAGCTTTGAGCTTTCCAAAGTCATCACGATCATTATTTGGATAGTAAAGAGATCCAAAGACATGAAAGTGTTTGAGATTCGGTTTCTGGTTGTGGAGAAGCTCAAATGGTGTTTTGTTGTGGCGTTTTGTAATCATTGAGCGGTTACGAGTGTAGCATGCGGTTGAGACGACTTCAGCCCACAAGTAATCTGGAAGTTTAGCATTGATTAACATCGTTCTAGCAGCTTTCACTAACGTACGGTTTAGATCTTTCAACAACTCCATTTTGTTGGTGTGCGAGCAATGGATGTTTGATGCTCAATTCCCACTTTCTCATAATATTCCGAAGAGTTTGATTCACAAATTCAGTTCCTTTGTCTGTTCGAATTTGTCGGCGGTGTTCCGAGTGAATTTGAATTTTTCGTGAGAAAGGTGATGATCATCTGTGGAGCTTGATCTTTTCTGCGAAGAAAGTAAACCCAAGTCCATCTTGAGTAGTCATCAACAATTACCAAGATGTAGCGTTTGCCATTAATCGTCTGCACGCGCATCGGGCCACACAAATCCATGTGAAGAAGATGTAGCACATGCTGAGAGCTGTGTTCCACCTTTGAAGGAAAATGAGCACGAGTGGTTTTTCCTTGTTCACAAGCTGAGCATAGGTGATCTTTAGAATACCGAAATCGCGGGAGACCTTCAACAAGTTTGTGTCGTGCAAGATTGGTGATGGTTTGAAAGTTTAGATGTGATAGACGTGCCATAGCCAAGATTTTGTAGATGTAGCCTTTGAGAGTAAACAAATGGGAGTTGAAGCGATCATGTCTTGCATGGAGATAGTGTAGAGACTGGATGAGCGTTGGCGAGACATAAGATCATTTCCTTGTAGATCACGTGATGAAACAAGTTTTATCCTCGAAAGCTACTTCCAAGTCTCCATCACAAAATTGACCAACTGAGAATAGATTGTGACCGAGGCCTTCCACATAGTAAACCCTGCTAATTTCGATGTTGCCATTAATGTAATCTCCGTAGCCCATGATAGTGCAGTGATCATTCCCGAATCGACGATTGCCAATGAACTTTGAAACAAAGTTTGATAACAGTTTAAGGTTGCTTGTCATATGTCGGGAACATCCGCTATCAATAATCCAAAGGATGATCTGTATCACTGCATTAGACACAGGCGACCGGATGGAATAGAAGTAGATGTGGAACCGAAGTGTTAGAGGGTTCGAAGCGATTATAGTAGAAATACACACATCAATGATTTTAAGCATCCATTTAAATCCTAGTGTATTATGTATCCATTTCCGCCATCTCCAACTAGTCTTAGCTTTAGTCTTAGTGAATGTGCTAGGTGGTACAATAATCCTTGGAGGTGATCTTTGGAACTACAGGGACATCAATTCATTTTTTAGAATCTAAAGAAGGCGGTTTACCAAGCACAGACTTAGAAGCATTAGTGGGCCTAGAGGTATTCCAAATCTTAGGATTCCGTAAACGCGACAAGATAGCCTTAGCAACACATTTATCATGACAATCAGAACGCATACTTTTACGACAAAAAACACAAGATGCATCGGTGAATATTAAAAGTACTTAAAGGTTCAACATTAGTTACAACACTTTTTCCATTACATTTGCTAGACGCAATATCTAAAGTGGGTGCAACAGGAGTCTTATTCAAAGTCCTACGGTGTTCTTCTACTTCAACATTCTTTATTTGTCTTTTCTTAGGTCGCAACTTCCTATTCTTCCTTGTATTGCTCCTAGGTTGTGAAGTGCGGACATTTGGAAAAGAGGCAACTAGTCTTGTTTCAGTAGAGGGAAGCACATTAGTAACTTGTGTTTTGTCAAGTAGGTATTCGGGGACATGATTGCTAAGTGTTACAGGTGCAACTCTCTTAATGATGCTAGGTTGAACTTGTTCATACTTTCCTAACATTTCCCTTAACTTAAAAATAGTGTGCACCAAACTCTTGATTTTTTAGAGCGAAGATTTCGAGAAAAATTCATGACTTCTTTAGTGTGTACAAGATAATGATCAAGTTTGTTTGATGCTTCATCACGAGTGCTTTGAGTAAATCAAATATGACACCATATTCCTTTTTAACTTTTGCAAGTTCTTGTTCATATTTTGAGATTTGACACTTAAAAGACACGTTTTGATCATCCGGTTGCTCAATTTTAGGATCAGAAGATTTTGCACGCAAGGCGATTTTGTTTTGAAAAGCAAGTTGTTGATCGTGAATATCTTTTTGACACCAATTAAGACGACGTTTTGCATTGGAAAGTTCGTTTGACAATCGTTCATTTTCAACTTTTAAAGACTCGAGTTGAAGCACATTGTCAGTAGTCTCAACAATTTCAACAAGTATCAACAGAATCGCAGAGATATGATCAAATGCATATGCAAGCAGTTGTAATAACACAAGATTATTGATATAAGCACATATAACGTTTTCCAAGAGTCGATCAACATCTTTTCGCAATAATTTATTTTTACGTTTAGTATTTGAAATCGATGTTTCTGTTTTCTCGAAAACTATTTTCATGAGACCAAGTTCCTTGTGAAAATTCCTATCCTAATATAGTGCACAGTTTTTCAAATTTTTGACATGGGGTAAAATTCTTTTATGAAAAATGTCTCTTTGTTCACGTGCCAATGGCGAGTGAAAATGTTCAACTTTTATTTCAGAATGAAATTCAATTTCACGTTCCAAAAGTTTGATGCCAGATAAGAAAGTGTCAAAGTATTTGATAACACGACAACTTTCGGCTTTAGTTTTTACTTCACTGAGTGAAGGTAAAGGACCATTAATTTGTGCACCATTGTGTTGGGGACTAACTTTAGCTGGGTGTGACAACCAGCGGTGTGTTTGAAGTATCTTGTTGTGTGACAAAAGTTACGGCTTTTGAATAGTTAAATGGTTTGTTATAAACGACATTTTCCATTTTGACCGACTCTCGTCATCAGCATCTAATTCCTCCATGCGATTATATTAAACAACATTCATAATTGAATCATCAATTCTATGTTCTGCATCGTCGTGGATTTGGTTTGAATGCTCTGTTTGAAAACTTAGGTTTGTAATCAGCAAGATTCGGACCGTATCCATTTTATAAAAGACATTTTGAATAGTTGTGATTGACTCACCATGTTTATAAACGACATTTTGAAACTCTTTGATTTTGTGTTGTAAGTCGACAATTTCTTCAAGATAGTTATCTATTCGTTTCGTGGAATGCTGTTTGTACTCAGAGAACTGTTTTTGACAAGTTAACAACTCAGCCTTGGTTTTTTGATTTTCCAAAGTAAGAGCGTTAAGTTGTTGTTTATGTTCATGTTTCAGTTGTTCTATTTGAGACAACAAAGCATTCTTCGATGCAGCTAGACCACGTATCTGTCGTTCTAAAGATTTTTCGTTTTGATAAGATTTAGCAAAAGCAACTTCAAAACCTTTTTCCCGTTGTTCTTGAGTTTTGAAAACTTCGATTTGTCGAATTAAGCAATCGTTATCCCTGTTAACAGATGCATTTTTGCTTTTAGTTTTGAATTGACATCATGATAATGTTCCACTCGGGATTGTTGGTCTTTAACTATGGTCCGGAGCTCAAATTCTGGATCAAACATAGAATCATTTTGTTCAACGTGAGTCTCAACATGGTCATTGTTTAGATCCTCAAGTATAACCACGGAGTCAAATTGATCATCAAATATAACTCACGGGTCTAGTTGAGGATCATCGAGAATGAGATGTAGAAGGCTCATGTTGAAAACTCGATCTATGTCGATGCGATGTTGGCGGAGATATCAGTTCATTAATGATAATTGTTTGTTCGGTACCGAGACAAGCCGTCGTGTCATCAAAGGGCTGTGTCACTCATGTGTAGAGCTTGCATTTGTGCCATCAACATCAACTGCTTGCATTAGCACGCAAGTCCTCCATATCATCATCAGAATGCATCGCCATAAAGCTCGTTCCTTGTTGGTAAGAGTTCCACCAACTTCATCCTTAAGAGCCAAGAGCAAAGCCTCTTTGAAATAAGCACTGCCTCTTGTCCTCGGTTTAGGACATGCTTTAGCCAGATGACCCTTCTCATTACAGTTATAGCATCGAAGACCATTAACCCCATTCTCGAGCATTTCCCGTTCAACTACTTGAGCCTTTGCTGGTTGCGGATCACCCATGTGATTCCTTCCCATAGCATTTAACCCTTGACCTCCTCCCATCTGGCGACCATAACCACGGTTTTGAACTTCAACGCGTCCATTGTTCACAACAGCATGATTCCTTGTATTAGATGAAGAACGAATGCGATTGTTGGATTTTTTTGTATAACGACCAAATGCTTTAGCAATCATAACAAATCCTTGTTGCACGTCATCGAAGGCATCGGAGTCCTCATCAGCTTCACTGTAAAGAGCTTGAGCAGTGTTGTATGGAACCAATTGATTTTGTTGAGGTTGTTTCAGTGACGGATCATAAGGTATGATAGTTGTAGTTGGTTGAGGAGCGGGTTGAGGAGCTTGTTAAAGAGGAATATTTGTTTGAGCCCACAAAGCAAGTTGTTGATTGTCCGGAAGTGAAGGTGAAACAGTTTGGCCA
>OU343222.1:277393940-277535086 GCA_910596185.1 Chrysanthemum makinoi
TACTCCAATTTGCATAGCTATCGAAGAAAAGGCTACCCACATGTTCAACAACAGAGTGGAAGAGTATGAACTCAATGCACTATACGGGATTCACCATTGGCCGAAGCGCCAAGCGAATCTACTACGAGCTGCGGGTTCATAAATCTCAACATGAAGTGTTGATAATCAAGGGATGGATTCTTTGGTAAGCATGTCGCTCTTTAGTCCAAATGGGATTACACTTTTCTCAAGCATATTGTCGTCAAGCGACAAGGCGAAAAGGACTATGCGTGCAATGAGCGGACTTTCGAATCTGTCTCTCATGACATTGAAGATCGTATCTTGCCAAAGTACGAGGAAGAATGTGACAATTCTCGACTGAAATTCAACGCGAATACATCAAGTCCTTGCTCATCTTCATCGGAAGCATCGTGATCGGGAGCGTGTAGAAGATTTGCAACTTTTGTTGAGTCGTATCGGACTTCGTGTCAACTTCACGGACCTAGCTAGAACTTCACGACATCAACCATTTACCTCGATTCACTCTCATCGGCAAACCCTTTGGAGTTGTCTACGCGATGCACTCCCGCACTTGCTGCTTGATGGCGTGTAATGAGCTTCACAAGTTTGGGGATTCAACGTTGAAGCATGTCAGAGATGGGCTAGCATATCGGTTAAAGGCGATTCAGCAAGGCATTGGGTCACAAAAGAGATGGGATTCAAAGGAAAGACGGGATGTCAAGAGAATCATCAAGATGATTGATGAAAGGTTGTTTCGAAGGACGATTCGAGAACATTGGAAAGTTTCATCGGTGGTCGTCCAGCGCATTAATCTCACGAGGCTATCAGCGACCAATTAGCATTCACAGGTTCTTGTGACCTACACGAAATCTGGTACCCCAATACATTTCAATTTCATATTTATTTGGATGTGTGATTATATATGACTATGGCTTGTGCACACATAACAATGTACAACCGCGCCTTAAATAAAGGACCGTGGTACGCTTGATTGCCACAATCCTTATAAAAGGCTTCTTACTTTTGAGTAAAACTTATCAAACCTTTCATTTTTCAAAGGTTTTACTCAAAAGAACAAGTACTTCCCCTTATGATTTTCAAAACCTCAACCGTTTATATCACTTGTTGAGGGGTAGTATTTGAATTAAAACTTTGTTCACAAATTGTTCTTTGTGTAATCTTCCCACAAAACTCAAAAAGGTCATATTTATTCTCAACATTTCTTCAAAAATAACACTTATATGCCATTTTTGAGGGGGAGAAAAATTATTTGATAAGAAATATGTTGTGTTTTGCTATTGAATCCTCGTGTGAATAGACTTCAACCCATGAATTGACGGGAACTGAGCAGGTCATACATTGAAAAGATTTGTCTTCCAAGACTTATCCAAGTAAATTGTACCCATTCGAGAAGCTCTTGATAGACATGAACTTTGGCGGGTTTGACAACCTCTCGGGGTTGTCCACATCTTCAAGGTAGTTATTAGAGCTAGTTGTCACCTAAAAGCTGACAATGTATCTCTTTAACTATGCAACGTAATCGTGTCTTGCAAGGAATTGTCTATCTTGAGTCGATCAATTCAAAAGTGCGCGCTCTTTCCTCTCTCTTGATTTCTGTCAAAACTCTTAAGCACATGTTGAGGGGGTATTTCACGAAAATCTAAAACTCTTGAAGTGTTCAAACATGTTTTTCATTCACAAACACTTCGAGAGATTTTCATAAAAATGGTTTTATGGCAATGGAGTTATAAGGTGATTAAGGTTAGGAATAACCGTCCTATGATCCTTGAGAACGGAGGGATCTACCCAAGGACACCACTAATAGTTAGAATTAGAAGTCCTTAGGTATGATTATAAAAGGAGAAAATGAGAATGGGAGAAAGAAGGAGTTGAAGAATTAAAAAGAAAAGCAAAGAAAATGGTGAAAAGAAATAGCCCTCCAGATTATTCAACTTAGGGCATACACCGGGTTCAATTCATATACTCTTGGTTGTCACTTGATGACACGGTATTGAAGATTAAAAGTCGTCATGGACCCATTGGTAGCATGCACTAAACCTTCTTAGCCACTCAAGTTTCTCTCCATAGAAGCTTGTTTCATTCTCACAGGGAACCCTACGTAAACTATCGGCTTTCTCTTAGAGATTATTGAAGAAGGAGACCCTCTCCCTAGTCTCATTTCGGGGAAAACAACGCACTATTGAGTCTAGAGCCACGAGATTCATCAAGATCTCTTAGGTACACTTGACATTTCATCACTTGTTGTTCAACAATAAGAACAACGTGTATGCGTTATCGAGTCCTACAGGATCCTAGCAAATCGAGAACATTTATGAGAGGTTCACAATTGTGATCTCGGTGATTGAATGGAAACTCTGCCCGGTCAACATCAAACAGCCACGGCAATGAGGTCACTTCGTAACTCCGTGGATTCGCTTAGTGTGTCTCAAGCGGTCTATGCGTGGGGTGATGCTTGTGTACCTCAGGCTCATCTGAACCGTAGATGTACTTGGTACATCGCGTTATCACTTGTGGGACTCGGTTGAGGACGGCCTTGGTGAAATTAGAGTTGTGTTTTCACACTATGCTTTAACACTCAAGTTCAAACTTGTAAGTGTCGGAATCCGCTTATTACTAACCTTTCTTATTTTTTCTTCTTATGGAAGCTTCTGGGCGGACCGATCGTCTGAGATTCTCCACATGCTCATACCAACATCATCACTTATGGAAGTTCTCTCATAATCAAAGGCAACACAAAGTCAGAATGATTCTTCTTCAACAAAGAATCTATAAAGTTTAAAGACTTAAAGAACTTCATCAACTGTAATCCAACGTTAAAGAGCGTGTGAGCATGTTGAAGAAAGACGTGGAGACACTGGAGCATCGGCGGACTTGTCTGAGACCACAACAACATACTATCACTTTCACACAAAGAACAAAGAACTAAAGAACAAAGAATGATGACGTCAAAGCGAGAATACTTCAAAGGAAACAATTTCTCTACTTTGGGAGATTGTTGAATCAAGGCAATTCTTCTCACAAGAAAGGAGAATTTCAGAAGACGTCAAAGCTACTATTACATCAGCACCCTCACCGTCAGCATTCATTCATCACCAACACTTAGGGGGAGATTGTTGTAATCACTCCTAAACCTAATTCAAGTGTTAGTGATTCATATGTAATAGTTAGCTTAATATGGCCTTTATGTTAGTATTTAGCCTTAGGCTTATGTAGAAGGCCCATAAGCCTAGGCCTAGTCCAATAAGGAAAAGGAAGGGACTAGGAGTGTTGCCCTAGCTCCCTCTCCTATAAATACTATGTAATAACCCTCACTTGAGGGTTGGTTGTTCAATTCATTTCACTTTCATACTCCTACGCGTAACCTTTTCATATCATACGTGTGTGTTTGTGTGTGTTATTGTTCATCCGCCTTCATCTCTTTCTTATTTCTACATATTGATGCTTGTGTTACATATATGGTGACCTAACACATGATACTAACAATCTTTAATGTCTTAAATTGATCCTTAGATCTATTTTAAAATTAAATCATGCCCGCGTCTTTCCCCAAAATTTTCTAAATAATTTAAATCAATTGAGATCACAAATCTCAAAAAGTTTGAAATTTTTGATCGAGGGAGAGATCGTGATTTAAATCTCAAATCTGTTTTAGTCATTTAAAAGGCACCCTGCCTCCATGTGCCAAACGATTTCAATATACATAATGCACATGTTGAGGGGGAGCATTTATCCAAAAACAAGATGAGTATTTAAACCAGGCCACATTTTCTCTCATGTTTTCTAAACCTTATTAAATCACTTGGGATCCAAAATCTCAAAGGGTTTGATATTTTTGATCGGGGGAGAATTTGTGATTTAATTATGAAATCTGATAAAAGATGATCTTTTGACTCAAAGTGCAGGCTGCTCTCCCATATGTGCTAAATGCTTTCGAATCTCGAAGCACATATTGAGGAGGAGCATTTCAAAAGAAAATAAACTTTCAAGGTACAAAGATTTCTATGTTTTAACATAAGTACCTTGATTGATTTTATAATGGTTTCTCAATGGCAAATGTGATCGTGGAAGTTCTTCGAAAACCTCCTTCCTCTATGTGTTAAATGATTTCTAATAACCAACGCACATTTTGAGGAGGAGAATTTACCAAGAAAATCAAATGGCTTTTCACGAAATGAGATCAAAGAAATTTTTCTAAGACCTCTTGCCTCCATGTGCTAAACAATTTTAAAATCATAAGAGCACATATTGAGGGGGAGCATTTCTAAATGATCAAAACAATTAAGGTACAAAATGATTTGATATTATATCACAAGTACCTTGATTGATTTTCCAAATGATTTTTCAATTGGTTTCGAGAAGAAATGAACAATACCAAAAGACCGACCAATTTACTTTATGCATGGTGTTATAAGGATGGTTAGGGTAGGTATTCGTTCCCCGATCCCACCGAGCGGAGGGATGCCCAAGGACAATCCACTAGATAGTGTAGAGTCCTTAGGTATGATGAAAAAGGGAGAAAAACGAGAATATGGGAAGAGTGTCGACTGAGACTGAGCTAGTACTGGAACAAACCGAACAAGGTTCTAGTTATGAAGTCTCGGTAAGCACTGAAAGGGTTGAAGAATAAAAAAGAATTGAGTGTGAAAAGGGTGAAAAGAAATAACCCTCCATTAATTCAACCTTAGGGCAGAAACCGGGTTCAATACATATGCTACTGGTGTCTACTATGGTAACACTGGTATTGAAGACAAGACGTCATGGACAGGTGGACGCACTTACCTAACTTCCCAAGATACTCAAGTTCCTCTTAAAAGGACTTGTTTCATTCTTACGGGGAACCTACATAATCTATCGACTTTCTCTTAGAGATTGTTGATATTGAATAAGGAGACCCTCTCCCTAGTCTCTGGCATAGGAAACCAAATGTGCGCAATTGAGTCTAGAGCCAAGAGATCATCCACAAAATCTCATTAGGACACAAAATTAATGAAGACTTGTTGTTTCACACATGTGGAAAGTAAGAATATATTAAGAGTCCTACGCATTATCCTTGAGATATTTTCCAGAACATCCGAGTGATATGTAAAGTATTCACGATGAAGATGGAAATCCTTCTAGAGCCAACATCAAACAAGCTCTTGGTGGGTGACATGTGAGATCTTTCCAAAAGATCAAGCTTGTGACAACTGGATAGAAACGATGGGGCGATTCATTCTTGAATCAACCTTGGTACAGGAAATGAATTGACGAATACTTTTGGAAAAACCGTTCGATGTGCAAATCTCTTCTTTTCTCTAGCACATCGAATGTGTATTCATTTTCAAACACAAAAAGTATCTCTGATTGAAAAAATACTTTTGGAAAAACCGTTAGATGTGCAAATCTCTTCTTTTCTCTAGCACATCGAATGTGTATTCATGTTTTCAAACACAAAAAGTATTTCTGATTGAAAATTGATCTTTCTTATAAAACCTTTGTCGTATTACAAAACTCTTTCTTCAAGCAATACGCGATTGTTTTCAAATCAATTTTTCATCAATCAGTGAATCTCAATGGTTCACTCACGCCATGTTGTCTTCTTTGGGGCGCCTCGGTTTGAGAACGGCTAGAACGACTACGAAACCTGTGTCAAGGAGATTCTCGGAACTCTACGATCACAGGCGGTATTTATCTTGATCAACGGGGAACCGTGGTTCTTGCAACCCTATTCAACGAAAGTGAACAAATACACTTTCGTGTGTTTAGTGCTACTTGTTGTTTGCGGGAACATTTGGGCGGTTGCACGATGATCGATATTGAGAAGTCAATTCACAACCGCATGCTCACAGAATTCACACTTAATTGAAGAAAATCATGATCATCAAAGACATACTACAAAGATGCTTCCGCTACTCTGATGAAAAGATGTCATGATCCAAAATGTGTGAGCATGTCGGTCCAAAAGTCACAACATCACATGAAGGCAACACAATAAAGGGTGATCCAGAGATTTACTTTGGCTGATGATCTCAATAAAGCTCGAAGATCATCAAAGATGTGGATCAGTTCAAAGGCCTCCACTTAAAGTACAATGTAATCGGACTTTGAAGAATTACTGCCAAGCACAAAAGAATGCGGAAATTGAAGAATTGAAGTCTCGAGCTCGAAATAAAGACAAAGATAGAATGCTAGGATGCAAAATGTATTTCATGGGGTGACCTCCCTTAGGGGAGATTGTTAGGAATTGGAAATTCCATAAGGAAGTGTCGGTCACCCCAATTATAGTCTAGCTCATGTTAGCTCGTAGACATATCGTTATTTACTTGTTTATTATTTAGTTATTAGCATAGTTTAGTTTAGAACACGCGTGGAGGAAGGGCGGGTCTTTCCCATGTATCACGTGATCCACAGATCGAGCGGGGAGGGCGAGAGTAGGTTGTAACTATAAATACCCCTTCCATCTTTGGAAGGGGTGGTGCTTCTTTCAATCTAACCTTTTCTTTTTGTTTTAACTCTCTCTAGAACACCCTCTTTACTCTAATCATCTCTCTAAACATGGCATACTTGTAAAATCATCTCCCTAGACCACCCGAATCATCAAACATCATAATATGTATGATCCTACAATCACTCTTGCAGTTTTTGCAAACTTTTATAAAATAGAGGTTCGGGACACGTTTGGACTAGCAAACGATCGATTCTCGACACGCAAATTAAGCCATTGAGTTGCGAATAATTTTTTCAATAAAAACGAGTATTTATTCGACTACTTTCTCACAAATAAAAATCCAATTCAAATTGTTTAACAAATTCACGGTTATGCCAGTAAGCGTTGTGTGCAAATTCCACGTTTCGCGAAATAACTTTCTCGTTTTCACATCAAATGAGCTCAGGAAAGTTCGTAAATGAATTATAAGCATAACTCTTCATAAAATAAATATCAGGAAATCGCGGAGTGTTCCATAAATGGACTACGCGTAAAGTAACTTCCAGTTGAAACCAGGAAGCGAAGCCAACAACCAAAAATGATGAACAAAAAAGACAATCGCCATTATACAGGAATTCCTAATCTTGACTACCGTCCAACGTATTCAAATTATCCAACCAAACTCATATTAACTACCACCGACCCACTATCCATTGTGCTCACCCTTTATTTATATTTCAATCAAAGATTTAGCAATAGCTTTTTGTTGAACTTATTCAAACAACTTAAGCTGATCGGTTGATTTTTCTTCTTTTCCACCGACGGCACACAACAAACAGTTAGCAACAATTGATATCTTAATGAGTGAATTTACGTGGTTTATGAGTAGGTGTGTTTATTGGTTTGGTTTTCGGGTTTGTGGGTTATATGATTCGGGTTTATTGGTTTTAAAATTTTTTAGGTCAAAACCAAAACCAAATCAAACTAAACTAATGATAGAACGGATGAAACCAAACCATACAACAAATTAAAATTCGGTTTTGTTTCAGTTAAAAACAAAAATCCTAAATTCAACTAAACATAAAAATGTAATCTATAAATAATAAATAAAAACTTAAAAGTTTAAATAAAATTAACAAATAAAAATGTCTCACAAAGTGCTCAAATAAACCAACAAAAAAGAAATTTAAAAAAAGGTTTCACAACTAACTAAAGTAAATGAAAACAAGACATAATAGTATTTTTTTTTTTAGAAAATTGTCTTCAAAAGTTTTATTAGCTTTAATATTTTATCTTCAAGCATCCAATCTTAGTTGGATATTATTCATATTAAGATTATTAGCTAGGATGATAAGATAGAAACTATGTATATATATATACTTTTTTCAGATTGAGATATTTCGGTTTGAAAAATGATTTTTAGGTCTAACTAGCAAGCCTAATAGTATTTAATTATTTGATTGGTGGATTTGAATAAGTGATTGGTGGAATTTGTAGAGAGAAAATGTCTGATATAATTGTACAAGTAATTTATCATTAATATGTATTTTGCATGGATTGAGCCTAGGCCAAATAACATTCTTTCTTGTTGGGTTTTGGTTCGGTTTGGTTCGGCCCGAGCGATAGGGTGGCAGAGGGTGTTGGGCCTCCCTAACAAGCCCAACTTCTTTAACAGTTTTACTAGACATTGGCCCAAAATGAAAATAATGTTTGGTATTAGTCCCTCCTAGTTAATAGTTTCTATCAAATTCTCCTTTTTATTTGTCGTTTTATCTGTACGAGAAGGTTTAGATATAAAGTCACAATATGTTTGAAATGAGGTGAATATAAATTGTTTAATTCTTTGATGTTTATGGTTTTTTTTTTTTTTCTTTCTTTTTTTTTTTGACTTTTCTTATTCGTTGGTTATAAACGGTGAATGGGAAACTCCATGGAGGGATTATTTTAGACGTGTGAATTTTACAAAGGACTTAGTTTGCATGATAACTAAACTTGAGGGTATTTTCGCCATTTGATAAACATACATTAATGGTGAGGGACCATTTTTGCCATTTTGGTAAACTTAGCAATTAATGGGGAGGAATTGTTTTGCAAACACTGTTACTCGCCTAATAGTATATATAGATAATGAGTATTATTAAATTTCAAGAATGATTCTTTGTGGTTAGAAATGGTGGTGCAGCTTTAAATGAAACCCAGCTTAATTTAAAATACCACCACAAATCTGCTGTGATCAATCACAGTGGATATCTATATTTTCAAGATCGAATTTGACAGAATATCATTTTGTATTTGAGATGTTCATTTTTATTTCTAAAACTAGGCGAGTACCGGCGTCGTGCCAGCTTCTTACTTGGACAATTAACAATATGTGATGATAAAGTGGTGCGGTGGTGGAGGGATTTTGTGGTGGTGAGGATGGTGGTTGTTGAGATGTGTGGAAGAGAAGAGCATTTTGTATGTGTTTTTTAGTGAGTTGTGATAAGAGAGTATTAAATAAGTTCTCTCTCTCATTTGACTATTCCACTTTTTCACTTTTTCACTTTGACTATTTTTCCATTTTATGTAGTATAGATATTGTCAACGAACGCTACAAATCATGAGACATTGATATTTTGTTAAAATAAGACATTTGTTGTTACTATCGGACAACAAAATGAAGCCCCCCCTTAACTTCAAATCCTGGCAACTATTTTGGTTTGGTTATAATTTTGTCAAACCATAAACCGAACCAAACATCAATTAAATACTTCGATTTTATACACCAATTAAAAATATTGGTTCGATTTTTTTCGGCTTTAGTCTAATTTATTTTTTGATTTGTTCAGTCAAACACTAAACATCCTTATTTATGAGTGTGATACCATGTAAAAATAAGAGGAAAATTGAAATTTGTTTTTATTAAGTTCAAACAAATATCGCTCTAAGCCTCTTAGTACTACACGTGCATAAAACGACGAATTTCGTGCTTTATTTAGACTAGCGAGTATTGCATGATGTGGCGGCAGATCTTTGTGATTAAATTTTCTTGGCGTACAAATGTTATTTTATTTTGGCCTGTTGGATTTCAAATTTATGTTTTAGAAGCTTAATTAAATTGTAAATTATGATAAATAGTTGTATATTTTGATGAAGGCGTGAAGTAAATTGTGTATTAATTGTATGTCTTGAATAAATTTTTTTTTTAGTTTTATTTGTGATTTAAATACTTGTAAATTATATTTTTTACTTGTATTTGCTTAAAAATATTGTATTTATACATTGTGCTTAGATAATTAAATATATATTGGTGAAGGGGTGTTTTAAATTATATATTAATTGTATGTAATAAATAATATTTTTGTAGTTTGATTTATGTTCTACAAACTTGTAAATTATGTTTTTTTGACTTGTAGTTGCTTAAAATCTATTTTAGAAAATCTTAAAAATTAAATATGAAGGAATGTCTAATGCTTTATAAGTAGTATTGATAACAATAACATTTATCATTAAGAATAAATTTAAGCATAAAACTAGTGAAGAATGTATCATTTTCTATACTACTTATAAAAAGTAAATGCTCATTTTTAAAATTTTGATTCTTGAAAAGTTAAATTAGTGTACTCTGTCTAAATTACTCTTGAGTATTCTTTAATGCATATTAAGCTTGATCAATTTTAAACTTGACAACTTTTTAAAAATACATACTATATTAATATTAAAAAATACACGCTTTGTATTTTAAAAATTGCACGTTTTGTATTTTAAAAAACGCTCGTTTTGCATTAAAGGTAGCACCAAAATCACAATTTTTCAAGTATATATATTTGCCGCTATATGTTATCGTTTTGTGCGGCTATCGTCTAGTTTATTAAAGTCATCTAATCTTGTGTCCCTAGAGTCAATAGAGGTGTTTGCAGATGGGTGATCGGTTATTTTTGAATGTTTAAACAATTAATGTGTTTAAATATTTTCAACATAACCAGGGTTATATTTAGCAATTTATAACTACCTATAATGCATTTGAGACTTTTATAATTAGAAGACTTAATTTTTTAAGCTTACACATGTTATATTTAGTAATTCGTATAATTAAATACTACAACACACTAATTGCATTATAATATACACTAATAACACATTAAATTTTAGTATTAAAATGAATATTACAAACTTACAATAATATAAATTTATAGTTCTAAATTTTATCATATACATTCAATTTTTACTAAGTTCAAATGAATATAATTATGAAAATCTATATTTGTATAAATATAGTTTAAAGAAAAAACACATTTAATTTGCTATCAAACCGGTAAGCGTCATATACCACCGACTATCATTGAATACCGTTAAAGGATCAAAGATACGATAAAAGCACATATTTGATATCCCGCTTCTGCCTAATACCATACAATTTTTATAAAAGTATTTATAATTACGCTTGTAATAAAATCATTGGCCTTGTCCCTAACCTCTTTCTCAACTTTCGTTTTCCTTTTTTATGCTTCCTAGCGAGGTAACTGCGTTGCATGATACTGAAATAAAATTCGATCAATAATGTATTTTAGTTTATTATGTTCTTTTTAACAATAAATTTACGGATATCAAGAATTTCGTATAGCCCGTGCTTCGTTAGGGCTAGAGCCCGCTGGCCAGGTGCATTCACTCGGCTCGAGTCCGTTTGGTCGTATTTGCAAGCCAATTTGGCCGTTCCCTTCGGGCTTGAATTTGTATAATGTCTTTATTATTTGTAGTAGTGAAATTTAATCTTTGGAATTGTGTTTAATTTGGTTGTACAATATGCTTGATAATTTGTATTTCTTATGTAAGAGGTGTTTTAATAAATGTATTAATTATATTTATTGAACAGTTAAATAATTGACTACATTAAATAGCATTAATGTGATGTTTTGTTGTACACTATGCTTCTTGTCTTGTACGTCTGAAAATTATGTGCATTAAAATGTTGTACACTATGTTTCTTTTCTTGTAAGTAGTAGTCATTAATTCATTATAGTCATTAATAACATTGACCAGTTTAATAGCATTAATTTTGTAAGTCTGAAAATTACATCATGCTTATTTTGTTGTACACTATGCTTATTTTGTTGTAAATATGAAAATTGGTTGCAGCTATTGTACATTGTGCTTAAATGGTTGTAATTTTTGGTGAATGTCTGTTTTAATAGCATTAATGTTGTTTGATAGAATTTTGGTATTAAAATGACACAACGCTTTATTTTGTTATACAATATGCTTACTTTGTTGTAATTCTGAAAATTGGATGCATTAAAGTGTTGTAAATTATGCTTAATTTCTTGTACGTCTTAAAATTAAAAGTGATGTGCCTTCGTGCATTATAAATAGTATAGATAAACAGTGTAATTAATTGGTTGAACATTATACATGAGTGCGGTCTCCACTCTCCATAAGATCTCGTTGGATATTATGTCTGAACCATTAAGGCTGGAGTATTTAGCAATTTCTAATAAAAATATACTACGTATTACTTTTTTGTAATAAAACCATTGGCCTAATTGTCCCTAACCCCTGCCTTAACTTTCGCTTTCTTTTCTTATGGTTAAAAACAGTGTAATTAATTGGTTGACCATTAGGCTAGTAGCATTGGTGACCGCACTTAGACCATGGCACATCAGTTTTCTCTCTAAGACGATCAAGTTGTCACAATAGCAACCAAGTTTTTTGTTTTTCTGTTTTTCTGTTTATTTGTTGTTTTTTTTTTTTTTTTTTAAACAGTAAATATAAACTTCATTAATAATAAAAACATTACATAAATTATTCAAATAAACATTAATAATAAAAGCACTAAAAAAATAAAATAAAAAATATATTGTTTTTTTATTTCAAACGGTCTGAGCTTAATTTTGGATGTTTGTGTGTATTAAAACTCGATCGTAAATCCGAACTAGTTCGTTGTGTTTCTCCCTCGACGACCGATCAAAATCGATCCCCCACATTGAGGTTGACCGACCAAGACCTCACACGACCGAGCATGGTCGACCGACCACTGCTACTAGCCTTATACACGAAGCGGTCTCCACTCTCCAGAAGATCTGGTTGGATATTATGCTGGTCTTGACCGTTGGTTGCGAATCTCACTTACTCTTGGATACGTGTATAATTTAGGCCCAACAGTTGCATTTTAGCCCTACCTCTATTCCATTTTTAATACTGTAGTAAAAAGGATTATTTTGTCAATATTTATCACTGAAATAATATTTGAACACTACAGTTACGAGAAAGGTTGAACCAGAATAAATACAAGTCCTTTAAGCTTGGATTCTGTATTCTTGTCCAACTCTTTGTTATACAAATTATAAAGGTGATTAAAAAAAAAGTAACATAAATTTTAGCACTTGCTAGGTTTAGGTGAAATATGGTTGTTCTATGACATTCGATGAGAAAATATCGTGAACCATTTATTTCGTAGCGACTACTTTGTTTATGACAAAACATCAAAAATACTGGAACAACTATCAAAACAACTGTGTATTCTGAAGAGGGATTTTGAATTCTTTTCAGAATGACAAACTTGATTCATAGACCCAAACAACTAAATGACCATAGGACGACCTACAAAATCAGGCAAATGCCGCAAAGAAAAACACATACTTCCAGATGAAACAGACTCCTGCCGGGCTTGATACCACACACGACACCTCTAACCGAATTACATCCAGCCAAACATATCTAGTAGAAATTTGCCCCATCCTCAAGCACAAACACTTTGTTTACGAAATCCTATCACTTTCAAATTTCAGCTTCGTAGATATTGCCATTTTCAACGGCCTGGTATACAATAACCGCGGCCTATAAAACACTTGTCATTCCCTTATACTTCGGCCCAAGAATGATACTAGCCAGCTAGGCGGCCTCATGAATAAAATTGCTTCGGCAAACCCAAATTGAACCCGTCCCACTTAAATTGCTCCCATGTATCCATCACACGTCCCATTGAATTAGAATGATCCGTCATCTAGACTTGTTATGCCCCGTGCCCGTTTTGACTAAAAAATTTCACTTTTACGCGAAACGACCCAACTTTAATAAACATTCCAATACTCTTTCGACCTTTGACAAATTTTCATCAACATTTATACCTTGAAACTATTTTTAAATACAGAATGGACATAGAGAGAGTGGAATGCATGTCCAACCTAATATTGTTGAGCAATACCCACACCATAATGCGCCCATTAGCGACCCTTCAAGCCTCCGTGTATAAATATTTCAAGTGTACTGAATTCATGATATTGAACTTCTGTGTTGCAGCATATTTCCAGATTCTATCACCTACGAAGTAACTTTATGTGAAACTCAAATCTGCTTTTTCGGTGTGATTCATCTCCACAGTTAAAAAAGAAGCCAATAGACTGCTAAGAAATTGACTATTGCCTGTTAATGCCAGGTACTTTCAACTGAGGAAAGACATATACAAGTTATCCTAAATATGCTTAAAAGGCTACAAGAATAATTACACTCTATTCATCTTATTGAATCTCAAAAGAAATAATGTTTAACATGCATTAACAATTTAGTACAAAGAAAGAGAAAAATGAATCCTAAAAAAGGCCAAAATTAGCCATCAAGACAGTTAAATTAACAAACTGATAAGACAGATTTGTCCAATCCCAAATAGATAGAATGGACAATTGCAGACAAGGAGGTAATGTATTCACAATGCTCGGGGGATGACGAGCGAAAAAACGTAGAGCAAAGAGCAAAAAGCAAGTTGTCAAAAAAAGGAGTCATTCAAGATTCACCCTCTGTGTAGAAAGGGGTGGGAAGGGTCAAGAATGTGCAACACCTCTTCTTGCTTCATATATTGTGTCCGACAATTTCGTGGGTGGCCAATAGCGGAACACAGACCTGCCCACAATGTTTTCTACAGGAAGTGGGCCCCTGCATAATCACGTATCGTCAAGAGATTAGAATAAATTAATTCTGGAAGAATGTTCCATAAAACAGAAACAGACTCAAATGTATGCTCCTTTTGCGCACAGTTTTCCTGATTGTATTATTCCACATTATTATAAAGAGCAAATTGCAAAAAGTCGTCCCTGTAGCATGTCCAAATCGCAGGCGCAGTCCCTATCTTTTTGAAAGTGCAAGTTTCGTCCCCGTGAGAAACCTTTTAGTGTGAAAATCGTCCGCCTCAAAGTGAAGTTATTACAATGCTCTTGCCACCAGTGAGACTTTATCATTTCACTTTGGGGCATTTTAGTCATTTCACTTTGGGACAGGACGATATTTGCACCAATAGTTTCTAACAAAAACGACGCCTGCACTTCAGAAAGGGGTAAGGACTGCGCCTGCAATTGGGGACGATTTTTGCAATTTACTCTATTATAAAAGTTAAAAGATAAAGTATTCTAGAGAAAAGCATCCCCGCAGTTTGGTGAAATTATGGAACTTGTCCTGGTCAATGCTATAATTGTTCCCTAATTGCATTGTCTGATTTCACTTTTGGTCCCTAGTCCATTACTTTCTTAGGGACCGAAATGAAACTAATTACATACTTAAGGGACCATTTATGTGATAAGTTTCACCAAGGAACGATTTCAGTAAATTCTCACCAAACCAGATAAATGAACTTATGTAATTTACACTAAAATACTCGGTATATCATTTAAAAGGCAAGATTTACCAGTTGTGTGAGTCAAAACTGTTGTTACGGTTGTCGCCCATCACGAACACATAGCCTTCTGGCACAATCTGAATAGCAATATAGAAAGACATAAAGATTCGATCTTGGTACTAATAACATAATGAAGAACTCAAAGAAGTTAAAGAAGGTACCATAGGTTTCATTTCATAAGCTAATGGCTCTAAGATGAATTCTTCATCTTGAGCAACACCATTCACCAACAGCTTACCCCCTCGAACCTAAAATTAATATAATTAAATAAGTATGTCGGTCATCAAGCCATGCTAGAAATCTAATGAAAGAGTATATAATATTAAAAAGTATAAAACCTCAACACAGTCTCCAGCCTTCGCTACAATTCTTTTAATAAATACATCCCCAGAACTGTACCCAATTTCCTGCATGGTCATGAATCAAAGACATGAATCAAAAAAAAACCATAGAGCCGATACAGGATTACCATGAGACTGTTACTCAAAAGAAGAGCGGAACTTTGAAACTAAAATTTCACCTGGAGAATAGGAGGGGCCTTAAATATGACAATATCAGAAACTTCTGGGTCCAAAGATGTATGACACCTATATCATTACGAGGAATAAAACTCAGAATCTTGCAAACAACTATCCGCAATTCAGAAAAATCAAAATTAGCTGTCTAATGATATCATTTATACTTGTTACAACGTTCTGCAAATATCTGATTGCATACAATCAAATAGTGCAAAAACTGCTGAAGCAAATAATGAATCAAACACCAAAAATCAATCAAATGTTACTAAAATAACAATTTACTTGAAGCCTTAACAAATCACGAAGCAATTGCTTAATAACACTTCCAAATCTGCTATGAAAAACCACAAGCCTCGTTTACTTTAACATATTGGCAATTTAGAATTATCAACCACACTGTCATAGACCCTTCTTTCCATTGTGATATTAATATTAATAAGCTAATTATTATCTAACATAGGACAATGATAGACCACCAAGAGTATAATTTCTAACATACCAAATAAACCTATATCCGTTAATCTTTCACATGATCTGTACAAATTGTAGGTCTTTTGGTCGAATATATAGCTTTGAAAACTACAAGAATGAGTACTCTGTTGATCTTACTCAATCTTAAAAGAAAGAAAAAAGCTTTATCATCCCTCAAGGCTCAACAACTAAAAATGAATCCTACGACAGCCAAAAATGGGCTCAGAACACTTGAATAACAAACTGAGGAACAGAGTTGTCAGGCCCAGATAGACGTGAAAGAGAAGAGCAAACAAAGAAGTATAGTAATTCACAATACTCGTGGACGATGAGCTAAAAGATACAACAATGAAATGTACAAAATCAAGATTATAAAAAAAGGATATCAAATCACAATTACTCAAAATCACGAGTCAATTACTTAATAACACCTTCAATCCGCTAACGAAACCACAAGTCCGCATTAAATCTATGCTATTAGCAAATTAGCTTTATCACATAGACTTGTAATTATCCTAGAATAATCATACATCATCGATATGATAAACCACCCACGCCTAAACTTAGTTCAGCCTACCACACACCTAATGGAGACCAAAGATCGCAACTTCAACAAGTCAAATCATTTACTCTTAAGGAATTAGCAATCTAGAATACATAACCTAAAGCATGTTATTATTGATCAATCAATTCACAAAAAAATTAAAAAATTATACCTTCTCAGCCAAAATCCGATCACCAACATCAAGCGTAGGGCTCATAGACGCAGATGGAATTGACCTAGGCTCAGCCAACTGCGACCTAAACAATATACTAACACTCAAAGCCGTAAACGCAGCCTTAGCATCATCCGAACAAACATTCAACACTTTCGATATCCAGCTACTACTCCTTCCACTAACAACCTCCTCACATCTCTCCACACTCTTCACACCAACACTCGCACTAGCCGTGCTAACCGTGTTAACTGTACCACTAACAACCTCAGACCTAGCAACACTCGCATTAGCGGTGCTAATTGTACCAACACTCTCTTTACTCTTCACATTATCCCTGGTCCCACTAACAACCTCAGACCTAGTACCACTACTACTCTCCATGCTCTTCCTGGTCCCACCTTTATCAACCTCACTACTATTAATCTCGTTACACGGTAGCCATTTCGAACCGTGTAAAAACGGAATAACCGCACTCGCTTTCAACGGACTTATCCCAAACACACCCACCCCACTCCCACTCCCACCCCCACCTACACCACTAACCCCCGTTGACTTCATCAAAGTCAACAACGCACCAACAATCGGTGAAGAAGGTTTAAATCCACTCTCCACACCTAACAACTCACACGCAACCGTAGAAAAACATCTACTCGCCGGAGACGTCGCCGTCGCCGGAGGATGAAACTTTCCGGCGACGGGATCAGGATCGGGTTTTTTAAACTTACTACATAATTCATGTAAAACACGACATGCGGATGATTGTTTAGTGGTTAGGTTAGATGCAACGTAACCGGAATAACCGACGGTGAATCGGATCGCCATAAATGCTAATTTTATAAAAAATAACAAGATCTGGAAAATTGCTTCTGAGGAGATTAAGTTTTGTAAACCTAATTGGAAGCTTAACAGATAAATGAATTCATTGTGATGTGAAAAATCAGTTGAGTTGAATGTGTAGGGTTGAATTTGGGGGTTAAATTAGGCTAAAAGGTAAAATCGAGTGATTTGGGAGATGGGGAATTAGGGGAAAATGATGGAAATTGGGAACCCTAATTTGAACGGTATCTCCGGGAAGAGACGGAGATGAGAGGGAAAAGGGAAAGGGGTTGCGAAAGTGTGTTAAGTTTTTGACATATGAGGAAATTTTTAGGTGGGGTGTGGTTAAACAAGGCGGCTTGGTTTGTGGGAGTTCTTGCCATTGGTTTAGCTAGTACTCCCTCCGTCCCTAAATAAATGTCCACTTTTGACTTTTAAAGTCTTTCTTGTACAACTTTAACCTTAAATATTTTTATTTGTGTTATATAATACTTGATAAAAATTATACCAACTTAAAGTACATTTAAAACACAATTCATTCATATATTTTGTATCAAGTATTATATAAGATAAACACAAATATTTAAGGTCAAAGTTGAATAAGTAAGACTTTGAAAGTCAAACGTGGACATTTATTTAGGGACGGAGGTAGTATTTACCATTAAACCTTATTTGTTGGGATCCTTTATGCCATTTACTTTTTTCATGTTAAATTAGGTTCAAATGTTCAATTAAGAATATAATTAAAATGAAAATAATTAAAAGTAACCAAAATCATAAATTGAAGATGTAGTTATAAAAATATATGTATCATCTTATTATTATTTTTTAATTTAAAATATGTAGGGGTGAAAATGAGTCGAGCCGCTCGTAAAAAGCTCGGGATCGAATCGGTAAAAAGCTCGAACGAGCCGAGTACCGATTCGATCCTAAACGAGCTCGAGCCTTAGTTGTAGCTCGTTTATTAATCAAGCTCGAGCCCGAGCTTTACATACAAAGCTCGTTTGGGCTCGCGAGTCTAAACGAAATTATGATATTTTAATTTTTAAACATATATACGTGCCCGAGCTCGAGCTTATTAACGAGCTCAATAAAGATATATTACAAGCCCAACTTTAACTTTGCTTTGCCAAATTGTATAAACGAGTCGAGCTCGAGCCGAGCCCGAGTCTATATAATATATCACGAGCCGAGCTCGAGCTTAAAAATTAAAGCTCGAAACGAGCCGAGCTTGAGCTCGATCTTTTTAATACTTAAACAAGCCGAGCTCGAGCTCTGGCAGGCTCGAACTCGAGCCGACTCGTTTCCACCTTTAAAAATATGTGAGTAAAATTTCTTTCTATTTTTTCCATTTTAATAATTTTTTTTTACTAGATTTCTTTCATTCTCATGTTTTAATTACCTGACCTGAATCTTGAAGTATTCTAAAAGGCTAAATTTCAAACTGTTGGATGAAATACATTAAAGCCAAAAAGACTAAACTTCTTCAGGTAACTTAAGTAAGGATCTTCATCGGCTACTAGTTTATGTTGGCTATAAATTGTTATCGAACAAGTATTGATGATGCACCATAATGGATAGTATGAGACTGATAAAAAAGTATAATTAATGTTGTTTGGTATGTTTTGTGGGGATACGGGAATCACAAATGGGATGGACTTATCCAACTAATATTCAAGATGGGGCTCACATGATTAAGGAATAAATTAGAAAAGGAGTCTCTCCCCCCAACTATGAGTTTATGGGTATCCATTGATAGTTTCATTTCTCAACTTACTAACCAAACATGTGCAATGATTATCATTGTCATTCATTGATTCTGATAATCGCATACCAAACACAACCCCTTTCAATTGTTCAATTAAAAATATAATTAAAATAAAAATAATGAGAAGTAACCAAAATCATAAATTGAAGATGTATTTATAAAAATATATGCATCGTTTTATAATTATTTTTTCCTTCATTTACAATATGTGTAAATGTGGTAAAATTTCTTTCTATTTTTTTCATTTTAATAAATTTTCTTACTAGATTTCTTTCATTCTCATGTTTAATTACCTGGCCTGAATCTTGAAGTATTCTAAAAGACTAAATTTCAAACTGTTGGATAAAATACATTAAAGCCAAAAAGACTAAACTTTTTCAGGTAACTTAAGTAAGGATCTTCCTCGGCTACTACTTTATTTGGGCTAATAACTGTTATCGAACAAGTATTGATGCACCGTAAGTGAGGGTGGAAACGAGTCGAGCCGCTCGTAAAAAGCTTGGGATCGGATCGGTAAAAAGCTCGAATGAGCCAGCCTAAACGAGCTCAAACCCGAGCTCGAGCCTAAGTTTAGGCTCATTTAATAATCAAGCTCGAGCCTTGTGTTAACGAGCCGAGCTCCATTTCGACCTTGTTTTTTTCTACACATCATATAAATTAATCAAGCCCGAGCCGAGCTCGAGCTCAAAATGTGAAGCTCGAAACGAGCTCGAGCTTTTTATATATAAAAGAGCCGAGGTCGAGCTCTGGCAGGCTCGGGCTCGGCTCGGCCCGTTTTCACCCCTAACCGTAAGACTTTATCTGGTAATTGAGTACACAAATCCATATTCATCTATCACTTGGGTTAGTGTTTTGAAACAAGAAAGATATGCGGGGTTAACGTTTTATTATGGATGACCTTTTTTATCATGATATAATTAGAAAAAGCAATATGTTTATTATTATTATTATTATTATTATTATTATTATTATTATTATTATTTGCTTTATGAAAATTAGACGAATAGTGGCGCAAGGCAACGGTGTATAACGGCAAATAATTATACTTTACGAAATTGTGTCTGGTTTGACTATTGATACAAAACTTACGAGCTTAATTTGTAGTTATTACGATTGAAAAAAAAAAAAAAGGGTCTGTAATTTGAAAACAAAAATGATTAAAATTTAAGGATTAAGCAATATTTAAAATAGTAATTTAGTGGTAAATTATGTTATCATTTTTAATCAAGGGTATAATAATCTACTAACATTACTCAACTTAAATTATTTTAAGTTTAAAAGATAAACATACATCTATATCTATACTACCTTATAATGTATTTAGGACTTTCTGTAAAAGGAAGTCTTAAAAAAAAAACCTACACACTTACTATATAAGGAAGTCTCACATTTCAAAATAAGTCAGATTACAGAAACTGTATTAATTTTGCTATTAATTCAATACATAGCTTTAAAATTAAGTTATTTTTCTGGAAATTAAATACACAACATTGTAACATCACACACCAATTCATTCATTCGTACAATTATTTTTGAAAAAACGTGTAACCGAATAACATTTGCTCGTCACAAAATATAATCACATGATACCCGTCGCCGCATTGCGTGAATACCCTGCTAGTTTTTTTATAAATAGTAGAGATACATAATTTGTAGAATTTATATCTATGCATCAAAGTCAAACTACTTGAATGATGTTTTATGTCAACCCCCAAGCTTTGTGAATAGACACAAATCACACGATGTCCTCTTCATTTGTTTTTGCAACATTTAACGTTTGGAAAATGGAGTAAAAAATTGATCTCCAACCATCCATCATTTTTGAAGATTTTTATGAAGTATTACTTGAAATCTTTCATATATGAAAGATCAATATTGAATTTGAAATTTGAAGCAAATTGTTGGAGATAAATTATTTTTGAAAGATAAATGTACATGAAAGTTGTTCTTTGATCATTCAAATATGACGATTTTTAAAGATGTGGGTGGAGATGGCTTGACAACATGCTTATTTTATTAAGGCAAAATGACATGTATTTGATTTGAAAGAAGAAGAAATAAGAGAAAGTTAGTATAAAGAGTCTTCACCTGCCCTACTTATCTAATGATAAACTGATTCGTTCCCCCATTGAAATAAGCACTCTCGCCCGCCTAGCATTTCAGTTCAAGTGAGGTAGGCAACCTCGTGTTATGTTCAGCTGATGAGGCTAGTAGGGCCCTATTTTTTTTTTTTTTTTTTTTTTTTTTTATTATTATTATTTTTTTTTTGGAAACCATAATTGCTATCTTTTGGCGACTTAATGGGTTTAAATGACATGTGTATTTAATAACACGCTGGCAAGGTTGTGTTGTTTTTTAAAATATTTTATTTATGCTTTGCATTATTATCTATGTGAGAAAAGAAGGAGACCCGAAGTCCTTAAAAACAATAATTAATAATCAGATTTTATCATATTTGATACGTTTTATAAAGAAAATGCAACTTTAGCTCTCTCAAACTAAGGCTTCGTTTGTTTTTTTCAAATAAGCTCTTCTTTCCTCTTTTGTTTGCAGGCGCGCAGACGTTAGGTTTGAAGACCGTTTGTTTTTTTTCAGACATAAGAGGTTAGAATCACTTCTTTCCTCTTCACCTATGCAGACATAATTTATGTCTTTTTTCCACTTCTTTCCTCTACACCACGCAGCATAAGAGGAAAAATGAAAGAAGACTTCCAATAAGACAAAAACAAACTCTTCTGCGGATGAAGAGCTTAAATGTACATCTTCTTCTGCAGACATGGTTTGCAGATGAAGAGGTAAAAGCTCTGAAAAAACAAACGACACCTAAATGACATACCATTCGGTCTTCTCAATAAGTTTATTTAGGTTCCGTCTATAATTAGACCGCATAAATTATTTTATGAGACAAATTTAAGTTTCATAAAAGTAAGTTATCAAAATACCATGGTTAGACAAAGAGATACATAATTGCTATGTTTACAAAAGATTTACAAAAAAAGTTTCACATAATGATGTGGCAAAATTACTTATTCGATCAAATAGATTGTTTTTTTTTTATAATTATTTGTATTGGATACATAATTTTAGCACATCATTATGTAAAAGTTTTTTTATAAATCTTTAATGAACATAACATGCCCTAACATACGGTGCTTGATCAATACTTCTCATAAATAGTTTGTAAAGAATGAAGGGTAGAATTAGAAATATCAGTGATCAAGCATGTTAAGAAAGTGATGACGTCATCGCATACGATAATATCACTTCTTGACTGGATCTGGGTGGGTGCTCGGGAGGTTCCCCTCGCTTGCAAAACAAGTCAACAACAGCTTAACCAACTCATCTTGTGTTTGACTTTGACTTTATATTTTCTTTTAAAGTACAAATGTTTTTTATTTCTATAAGTACAACATGAATAAAAACAAGAGGATTGCTAGATCCACATACATTTTACAAAAACAAATCCACACAAAGGATATGACAACATGTGATTGATGTGATGAAAGAGAAGAGGGAGAAAGTGTATCAAAATACACCAATCACAATGTGCCACATTCTTTGTATGATTTTGTTTTTGTAAAATGTATGTGGATATAGCAATTCTACTCATGCACCCCAAAAAATCCTTCCCCAACACCTCATAGGGCTACGCCCAATGATTGGCCCCAATCATTGGCTTCTTTTTTTTTTCTTTTTTTTTTTGTGTGTGTGTAAGGTTTTAATATTTATTTGTGTAGTGTAGTGTTTTAATATATATTGTGTGTAGTGTTTTATATGTAGAGTATATTTATTTGTGTAGTGTTTTTACGTTAAAACATTAAACAAGTACAACTATAAATGTTACTAATATTACAACGAAATCTACTCCACATGAAGATTATTAATGTCATCTATAAGCCATAGAGTATTCCACTCGACTGACATGCATGATCAACTGGATTTCTAGCAAATTCCAGTGATGCCTCCAACGTCTTTATTCTTGACTTCAACAAATTGTTTTGAGCCAATAGCATGTTGATCGTTTTATCTTTAGTTCCGGTTCGGTTCCGGGATTCAGTCCAAAATGCTCATCCCTACAATTACATAGTGATTTTACGAACTTTTATAAACTTTTTTTTATAAACTTTTTTTATAAACTTTTTATAAACATTTTTTTATAAACTTTTTATAAACTTTTTTTATAAATTTTTTATAAACTTTTTTTATAAATTTTTTATAAACTTTTTTTTATAAACTTTTTATAAACTTTTTTTATAAATTTTTTATAAACTTTTTTCATAAACTTTCTATAAACTTTTTTTATAAACTTTTTTTAAACTTATATTTGAAAAAAAATACTTATAAATTTATATAAAAAAAAATATTTATAAATTTACATTCGAAAAAAATACTTATAAATTTATATTAAAAAAAATATTTATAAATTTTACAAAAAGATTATTAATACACATTTATATGTGTAAATGAAGAAAATATAAAAACAAGGGCCAAGTTGCAAGTTGTCGAAAGTTGAAGGTTAATATGAAAACATTTATTATTATATATATCATTCTAAATGAATGATATCATTCATCATTTGTGGTTTTCGTGTACTGTGGTCTCAGCCACCGACAAGAAGAAAAGAAGGACAGTAGCAGCGATTCGTTTTGGGAGAGATAAAACCCAAACACCTCCTATGAGGTGTTTGGGTAGTAGGACCCATAACAATATTAACTAGAGTACTATATTTAAGGCACTACTACTATTATATGCATAGGGAAATGATTTGTACACTTCAAATATTGATTGAGACACTCAAAACTGTGCATTAAACAGTTATACTGTATATATATTATGCTTTGACAGGTTGCACATTAGAGTGTGCAAATCAAAACACAATGTGTACAAATCATCCCCCATATGCATATAACCCTTCATTATTCATAGTCATAAGCAGCAGGACAAAAACCCACGCGCTTTAAACGAATTAATTTTGGAGAGTAAAAAAGAATCGCCTGGGACCAAAAGCATACATGAATTGCAAATTCACATACATATTAATCTTTCAATGGGCCACGTGTCGCTTGGTCACTGGCTGGATAATAAGGTGCTGCTGCGAGTGATTGGAGAGCCAGAGACTAATAACACACGCGCTTGTTTGGAAACTTTTAATGAGCATGAGGTACACGCTGGGGGGGACAAAGCAGCATCAAGCAAATTTGAAATTTTCTTTTGAGTTCATGAGAAAAGTTCCATACGGAACAAGTTTTATCTAAAGAACAAATGGTTAGATCTCAACCATCCATCCATTTGAATCCAATGGATTAGATTAATTAACATTTGAAACTAAAATTATACTAAGGGGTCATTTTTGTAATTTCAAATTCTCATTATACCAAAACACAAAACGTGAAATTACACACACACGATTCACTCACTCTCTCACCTCCTCGATATTCAGATCCCCAAATACAACTGAAACCCTAAATCGCCACCAAACCACCAAATCCACCCCCAAACCGCCATCAAACCACCTCCAAATCCACCGTGAAACCGTAATTACTCATTTTAAATGGATATTCGAGATGAAATAGCCCTATCTAAAGGCGATTCAGTGTCAAATCCTCGTTCATCTAACGTTTCTAATAAAAGTAAGTTTCGAAATTCATTTTTTAATTATTTTTTGCTTAATTAACATCAGTAGCTTATTTTGTGATTGAAATTTGTGATGGATTATAGTTTGTGTTATAGGTTTCAGTAACTAGGTTAATTTGCTTTTTCTTGTTGTTAGGACATCCATAATAATCAGATTAGATTGCTTATTTTAGAGCTTAATTTGTGATTGAAGAGTTGTGACTGAAATTTGTGATTTGAATAGTTGTGACTGAAATTTTTGTGATTAGATTGCTTATTTTGGTAGCGTAGTTTTAGCTTTTTGATTGAATGTGCGAAATGACATAAAAGTAGCGTTAGAAAAAATCAACATAACGTTAGTGCCTTTCGTTTAACCAAATTAAACAAATGAATTATTTAGTTTTCGTGGAAACATAAACATTTTTAAATTGATTTGGTCTTGGGTCGCTCATGACCTGACAAGAGTTTCAGGTCAGATATATTTAGCCACGGGATATGTTAGATTTGATTACTTCTTGTTTGGTCTTGGTAAAGATTTGAGTATACATAGTTATTAGTTTTGAGCGTTTAAGCTTTTTGGTCGTGTTCGAGTTTAGCATACAACACCACAAGGGTGGTTTGTCTTGGGTTGCGGCTCACAAAGAACGACACCACCCAGGGGTGTTTGTTGCTCTCGGTTAAACACCAACCCAAGTGGGTCGTGTTTATTTTGTTCGCCGTCTCTCCAACACCGGGGGTGTGTTTGTGGCGCTGGGTTGACCTCGGCTAAAACTACCCATAAGGGTAGTGTTTGTATGCGATAACAAAGATCCCCGAGTGCGTTTGGCTTGTCTTGGTTCAATTTAAACGAGGAAATCAGAGGGCATTTGTTTGCGTGTTACAGCCACCCCACAAGGGTGTGCGTGGTTGTTCTGCTCTACCCACCATCGAGAGCTACCAAGGGTACACTTGGTTTGTTTGTTTCGAGTTTATAATTTGGCTTACATACATGTTCTCATTTCATTGTTTTTGTAAATTTGTATAACTGATGTTGGTATGCATATTTTGTTACTTGAAATATGGCTTGTTGTTGTGTTGTTAGTCTTGACTAAACGAAAACAATGTTATTGTATGCTTCGAGTTTATAATTTGGCTTACATATATATGCTCATTTCATTGTTATTGTTTCGAGTTTATAATTTGGCTTACATACATGTTCTCATTTCATTGTTATTGTAAATTTGTATAACTGATGTTGGGATTCAGTATGAATCTCATGGGATTCTTAATGCATAGTTATTGTATATCTATTTTTTTTTTTTATGTTAGGTGTTGTCACAGTTTCCCGACGGAAGAAGTGGTTACCAAAATCTGATATCCTAGCCGGCTAAAAAAGACAAGGTGCCGGCTGAAAAAAAGAAAGTGCTGGCTGAAAAAGACAAGGTGCCGGCTAAGAAGGTGTCGGAGAAGGCACCTGTTCAAAAGGAGAAGGTGCCGGATAAGGTGATGTCGAAGAAGGATGCAGAGACCAAGGAGCAAGGGGATAAGGCCAAGGACCAAGGAGCCAAGGATGCAGAGGCTAAGAAGGGTAAGAAGGCTGTTGGTAAGCTGTCTAGTTTTTTAAAGAAGCAAACAGATAAGTCGGCTAAGGTTGATAAGTCGGATAAGTCGGCTAAGGTTAAGCCAGTTGAGACCTGAAGATATCAAGATAAACAAAAGAGTTTAAAGGTGTATCGAAAAAACGAAAAAAGGTATATTTTTATCTCATGGGATTTATTAAGAGGATTTTGCATGCTCCTTTTTTAGTTTGTTAAACTGTTTTAAATCACTAATGAATCCCATGGGATTCCTCACAATCCCATGGGATTGTATCATGGTATTTTTTGATCAATATATTTATATCATGTCTTTTTTTTATGTAGATTCTGCTGTTAAGTTGGATAAATCGGAGTCGGTTGAACTAGTTCAGTCCAAAGATGAAGTTAAGCGTAAAAGGATTTTGTCTTTATCTGAATTAGAAGACGAAAAACGAAGGTCAAGCAACAAAAGGTATAGTTTTAATCTGTTTTTAATGTTGAGATTTATGTTAATTATCAGTTTTGAATCAGTTTAAGACATAAGTTCTTCTAATTTTAGTAGTGAATTGCATTTTAGAAGTCATAAAGTAGTTTTATTTGGTTTTGATAAACAGTTTTAGTCCAAAAGGAGAAGGTGTCGGAGAAGGCACTTGTTCAAAAGGAGAAGGTGTCGGAGAAGGATGAAGAGGCCAAGGAGCAAAAGGGTAAGAAGGGTAAGAAGTTTGTTGGTAAGGAGCGAGCGGATAATAATGTAAAGGAACAAGCAAAAGGTAATGTCCTGCACCACAGTATGCTACCTGTTTCAAATTTGTTTTTCTGTTATATGTACTTGAGCTTATTGTTGCACATCTAGCATTCCATGGGATTCATTGTGAATCCCATGGGATTGTATGTGAATCCCATGGGATTTCTACCTGAATCCCATGGGATTTCTACCTGAATCCCATGGGATTGTATGTGAATCCCATGGGATTCATTGTGAATCCCATGGGATTCATTGTGATCCATGCAGGTTATGCATACAAGTTTTTGAAATATAATATAAGTATGGGATTTTGTTGACTAACATATTTATAATGTCTTTTTTTTACGTAGATTGTGATGACATTAAAGATACGAAAAAGGTTTTGAAGGGAAAGGGTTTGGCTAAAAGAAAGAGGAGAATTCGATGACGTTGATGATAAGAAGCTTGTAAAGAAGGATGAATATGATGAAGAGGGGAAGTCGAAGAAGAAAGGTAAGAAGGAGTTGACGGCAGAAGAGGAAGCGCATGAAAAGTATGTTGCCATGTTTCCGATTCTTCATTCACGGATAACACCTACAACTCTTTTTTCTGCCATCCGTGACGCTAAGGTTGATATGAGGCAGTTTTTGGCTGACATCGGATTTAGTTAAGTTACACAAGTGTAACATAGATCACATTCCTTCAAGGTTGGGAAGGTATGTAGTTTCTAGATTTCATTCAGAAACTTGTGAGTTGGTTTTGGAGAATGGCGAGTCAATCAAGGTCACTAGTTCAAAAATTCATGAGATATTAGGTGTTCCGTTTGGTGGTCAATCTCTTTTTTCTCTAGATGCTAGATCAGAAAATGATGACTTTGTGAGGAATTGGATCGGTCATTTCATCCTAAAAACTCAAGGATGTCCGTGTTAATGACATTGCTAATAAATTGATCGAGTCTCGGGAAGCCGACTTCCTTTTTAAAGTCAACTTCTGTACCCTTTTTGCAAACTTGATGGGTGAGGTTGATGGGTTAAAGGGGAAGATATGTTTGGATGTTGTGTTAAGATTGCGTGAAGATACTGATGTTAAGGCTATTTGTAACACCCTAACCCGACAAGGGTAGAAGTGTCACATTCTGGTGTCATATCAGAACATACAAATAAAATTTTCCAAGCGGAAGTCTTAAAGAATAACGTACCAAGTCATTTAAACAAAAGATTTACAAGGAAAATTATAGAATCAAAATGTCTAAAATAAACCAAAATTTCAAAACAATAGCCCGCCAAAATAAGTCCAACTAGAAAGGTAACTAGGGTTGGTCCACTCAGATAATCCAACTCTCAGCCTATCAAAGCCCATCTTCAAATCTAAAACCCCAGTAGGAAAAGAAATGCGGTGAGCTTAAAAAGCCCAGGAGCAGATATAACAAAACGAAAGCTAAATAAAAGCGTAAAACGAAATGAAACAAGGGAAATAGATAACAAAGTCGCAGCGAACTAAGAACAATGAGTCAATGAGGATCCTGCAGAACACAATTATACTGATATCCAAAGCGAGTGTAACAAGGAGAACGAAACAAAGCAAAGCATCGATGACATATAAACAAGCACATACAAACCGGACATACAAGAACTGAAACATAAGCAAGCATAGGCGTCAAGGTCCACACAACATATATGTCATACAATCAATTCAGGGAATCAGAAGGCATACAAGCCAAACAGATATCTGTAAAAGCGGAAGCAATTAATTAATAAGTGAGCATGGCAATTCACACAGTTCAAAACCCTTAGTTGAAAACATAACCAAGATCATAACAAAGGAAGTACTAACAACAAATCAACACATGGCGGTCATAATAATAAGTAGGAATACAATATAAACGATATAATTAAATGAATTAAAAACATAGCAGGGCAACTAAACAAATTAACAAGCCAGGCGTCACAAGATGACCCATTTACCCAATCAAACCAGTAGTATAGGCGAGAAATGTGAGCATGACAGTCAACCATAAAATGATAAGAATACAACAGGATAGTCATAGTCCACGAGATACCGAACAAAGCACACATAATAAACCGACAAAACTATCGATTACACATTAGTATGGTCATCGGACAAATCAGAGTCAAATAACGGTGAGGTCACATATCATCATATAAAGATAGGTAACTCAGATAACCGCATAGTAATCACATCATAGCAGGATAATCGGTAGTCGCATAAAACATGAATAGCATAATCAAATTCAATAAGCATATAATAACCCTGGATGCGTGAATGGAACGATAGTGCAAGTAACGGAATGAGAGTGTGACGATCAAAGCAATGGAATATATATATCTTGGTAGTAGAGTGAGTCATATAAAGTTACTGAGAAATGAACAATTAACGTAGCATATAGTGCGTTGGGGAATCGTAAGGTACAATATAAGTATATCAAAGGTGTAAGGGTTGTCGAAATCTACCACGAGCCCGAACATATCATATCATATCATAAGTAACCATTGTATTGAGAGGGTGACCTCGAATACCATACATAATAGAGGGGAGACCTCAAGAACAAATGGAGTAGCTAGCTGGAATGTGAAGACGCTGGATTGCACCGACATCATTCACCATATATATCTCCAAACAGATCAAATCCCTCGAAACATATCATATCTAGGATGCATCCATACGCCCCCTGGAACATAATGGCCAAATCATATACATATCATATCATATCATAATGGGGATGGTGTACAACATCACTTTCGTGCACCTGAGTCATGCCATTGGTGCATCAATGACACGGTCATGTTACCTTCATGACTAGGAAACACATATTTGGCTGGGTATAAATCGTGGTCAAAGCATAATCATATCATATCATAAGGGTTCATATCAAAGTTCATATCGAGTTCATATCGAGTTCATATCGAGTTCATATCGGAGGGAGCATAGCAAAGTCATAGGGAAGCCCTAATAAGGAGGCTTAGAGTAAAGCATAGCTCAAGCTAGTATCGAAAGATGTATACGAATCATGAGAAACCTTAAGAGGTAAGGTCAATATATCGTACTCAATCGAAGCAAGCAAAATAGAAACGTAAGTCACACGATGAATCAATGCCGCCGTCCGGAACCTAAGAATTAAATAACGTTTATTAAGATCGGATTACTCATTTTAGACGGCTTTCCATTTTTAGCAGGTTTCCACTTTTAGTAATCTTTCCATTTTAAGTACTTTCTATTTTTGGCAGCTTTCTATTTTTAGTAACTTTCTATAATTAACAGGTTTCTATTTTTAGCAAGTTTAGTTACTTATTTCAAGTTAAATAATGAAAATGAGTGTTATTATAATTTAAGGATCATTTATGACAAGTTACAAAAGTTTAGGGTTTAAAATGCCAATAATGCAAAGTATAGGGTTAAAAGTGTAAATATAGCAAGTTTACTCATTTTACTCATTAATCCATTTAGTTACTATATTAACAAGTTAATCTATCAAGTTTCATAATTTATAAAACAACCCCTTAACTTTATTAAATCATGTGATATAAAACCCTAGTTTTTGATTATGATTAACGTATAGGTTTTAACACATGTAGACTCGATTATCATAGACTACACATCACATTAAGCAATATCCATTTTAGTTCGTGACATCCCTCCTCCAAAACATTTATGTACGCCCCACATATAACCAAAACAACCTCGTAAATCATTCGTTATCGATTCCATTTTATCACATACGTATACGCATAGTTTCACAAGATCATTTAACCCTTTAATATAATACATATATGTCGACTTAATGAGAGACCAAAATCAGATTTGTATAAAGGTTTACATGCTACATATTATTCGAATCATATAGGTTTAGAATCATGATTTTATGTAATCCATTTTATCATTTCATGTGACAAACATATCCATCATTTTATGTGTTCCATTTTTATATAACAAGCCCTAATGAGGACTCCATAGCCACGATATGAACAAGAAAACAAAAAGGAAGAGACGTGAGATGATGATACGTTACCCTAGTAGCGTGTACGTGACAAGGAAACAAGAATTAAACCACCACGATCAAAACCAAGCCTCCCTTGGCTATTTGAAACCCACGACCTAAAACAAACACCCACGCCCAAGCTTTAATTGAACCAAACACGATCACAACATCCACCAATCGATCACACACGATCACAAGCCTCCTAGGAACACCTTGTTTGTTTGATTTTCGGATGAAAATGGAGAAAAACAATAGGTGGCCGCCACTTTTGGTGCAAGAGAGAGTTAGGGTTTTTCTTGTGTGTTTTTGAATGAAATGGAAATGTGTAAATGAGGATAAATGAAATTGATATGGAGAGTAAATGGGAGAGCATATAGGCCGGCCATCAAAGGGGGGGGGGGGGGGGGGACCAAAATTAAGACTTCCCAAGCTTATCACTTCATTATGAATGTAGTCCCCTTTCTAGTCTAGGTGAATTGTGTACACATTGTAATGTTTATTTGTTACTTAGAGTTTAATCATTTATGTTCTTTTAATTCATATCATAAGTTAATTACTTTCATAATGTGTGTATATTATTGATGAGATAACTTGTTAAATGATGTGGACGTGTTTTCCGAGCTTACATAATTATTACGTTGAGGGTAAAAGTGTCATTTAACGCGTTTGAGATTTTTAGGGTTTTACACTATTGATTGGTGTGACTTTATTTTTTCTTGCCTTAAACGCCATAAAGTCCCAACAACGACATCTAATCATTATACTGGTCCATATACCTTCCTTGTTGTAAGTTTCTAAGTTTTGAACTCTATTTTTTTGATTACTAAACGTGTTTGTGTGATGATTTGTTATAAATTTCTTTACACTTTTTGTTTTTCACTTTTGTATCTGGATTCCACAAAGCATGAAAAGATTCTCGTTGTCAGGACACGTCCCGCAATCCAAAGCCGGCCTTCATATTTAATGTCCCAACCGGGATCTAGAACTTAAAGAAGAATGTTTTGGTTTGCTACCACTTCAACGTAATGGATGAATCCGAGGTTCAAGAGGTTTGAAGGGTTTATTTGTGGTGGTTCGGAAGATTCTTTTTTGAAAGAGGTTCCTTTTAAAATTTTGTTATTTGTTTTACATTTATTGTTATTAAATGATATCAGTGTGGATTCAATATAGAATCCCATGGGATTCAATACAAATCTTATAGAATTCATTATGAATCCCATGAGATTTGAAGTGAATCCCATGGGATTCTGTACTGAATCCCATGGGATTCATACAAACCCAATGTTTTTTCAAATGATGTTTTTTCAAATGATATGTGTGGATTCAATACGTAATCCCATGGGATTCATCTGTAATCCCATGGGATTCATACAAACCTCAATGTTTTTCGAAATGATGTTTTTAGAAATGATATCAGTGTGGTTTCAATGAGAATCCAATGGGATTCAATACAGAATCCCATGGGATTCACTACAAATCTTATTGAATTCATTATGAATCCCATGAGATTTGAAGTGAATCCCATGGGATTCTGTACTAAATCCCATGGGATTCATACAAACTCCAATGTTTTTCTGAAATGATGTTTTTCTTTTCTTGTTTACAACCACAGAGAATCCCATGGGATTCACATGCAATTCAGTTAGAAATGAAATCCCATGGGATTCATTGCAATGAGCTTTATTATGACTATTACAATGTTTCTTATTTCAAGATTTGTTTAATAAACTTGAAAAAAAGTTAGAGTTTATTTGTGATGAAAAACTTGTTGTAGAAGATTATTTCGAAGCAATGTCGATACCGGTGATGCAAAGTTGCATGAGCTACATAAAAAGTATGCTCGAATTTTCTTCCAAGCGAAGCCATTAATTGAGGTTGTCGATTACGGGAAGGATGATGATGCTCATGGTAATGGTAATGGGAAGGATGACGATGATAAGGATGATGACGCTGATGGTATTGGGAAGGATGATGAGGATAACGATGATGAAGAGGATGACGATGATGAAGAGGATGACGATGATGATGGTAATGGGAAGGATGACGATGGTGATGAGGAGGATGATGATGACGATGATAAGAATGGGAAGAAGGTAACTTTAGAAGATTTGGCCGATGAGGCCGAGAAACAAGATGATGATAACATTGTGGTTGAGAAGGATGAAATTTGAAGGATGAATCGATAAAAAAAGGATGATTTGAGAAGGAAGTTGATGCTAAGAAGGATGAGAAGGAAGTTGATGAGGCCGAGAAGGATGAATCTAATAAAAAGAGGATGAGGTGAGAAGGAAGTTGATGCTAAGAAGGATGAGGTGAAGGAAGTTGATGAGGCTGAGAAGGATGAGGATGAGCCTGAGATCACGTGCACACCGGAGGGGTTAACGCAATGGATAGAAAATAATTTAGATAATGTTGATGAGATTATCATGTGTATAGCTCAGCGAACGCATATGTAAATATTCTTGAATCTCTTTCTTTTTTACTAAAATTTTGTTTCTTTTTAATTAAATATTTTTATTGTTTTCAGCAAGAATCGCTCAATGGAGGTCCGGATCCAATGATGCCGCATCCAACGACTCCTGAAAATATGGCTACTCGTGCTGGAAAGCGTGTGGTGAAACCTTCTTCATTCCTGTTATCTCCCTATATGAATAAGAAGACAAAGGTTGTAGCCAAAATTACAAGGCTGGAGTTTATTCTTGGAAATAGTTTGTTTATGATGCAAGGCGACAAGTTGTAAGTTTAGATGTGTATTTTTAATATAGTTAATAAAAATTCACATCTAATCCCATGGGATTCAATACATAATCCCATGGGATTTCGTGTTGAATCCCATGGGATTACGTATTGAATCCCATGGGATTCTTTTGAATCCTATGGGATTCATACAAACTCAATGTGATTTCAAATGATTTTTTTCTTTTTCTTGTTTACTCATATAGTGAGAGAATTTTTGAATCCCATTCTCGGGAGTTCACGGTGTTTTCCATTCGTTTGGCTATGGAAACATTAGCTCAGCTTTGTGGATAGACGCCAATGTTATTGATCGTTGGAGTGCCATTCGAATTATGAAGAAAGATTTAAAGAACATGGCTTTCCATCACGGCACTTTTTCCCAACCGGATGTATTGTAAGTATTTATTTCTGATTTGCTTAGTATTCTTTTTTGTTTAATAAACTGGCGATCATGTTATCTCGACTTACCAAACACCCCAAAGCAATACAAATCATAACATGATCTTGTAAATTGCATATACAGATAAAATCTATGTTTGATGGGACTTTGGCGTCTGAGGACAAAAAATTTGAAAGTTTTGAAAAGGAAATTGTAGCTCAGTTTGCAGATAATGTCTCTGGCTTGGCTCTTGACGGCATTGACTTGGAATTTATTATTATTATTATTATTATTTTGTTATAAATTGTTGTTTGTGTTTTTACTTTGGATTCATTTTCATTATTTTTGTTTTTGTTAAAACAGGCTTTCTTTCCAATTTGCAATGGTGGGCACTTTTATGTCATTGTCATCAGCCTTACCAAAACAGTATCGATAACGATACTAGATAACTTGGATTCGGGAGCAACATATGATTCGAAATATAAAAAAACATGTGAACTACTTGTAAGTATTTTTTTTTGAACTTACTACTTGTAAGTATTTACTTTCTTAATGCAGAATCCCATGGGATTCAGTATGAGTAGTATTTGCTTTACTGCAGAATCCCATGGGATTCTTTGATGAATACTTTATGATTTAAACATAATCCCATGGGATTCATACATATTTCCATTTGAATTGCTATTGACATTTTCCCAGAATTCTAGTAATTTATGATCTTTTTTTTAATAATTTTGTAGATAAAGTTGTTTTCCGACACTGAGCTCTATGGTCACAAGAAACATGGTAACATTCTTAAAGCTAAACCAAAAGTCCCAAAGCTAAAATGGAGAACAAAGAAAAATTTTAGTGATTGTGGTATTTTCGCCATGGTACATATGGAATGTTACCATGGTGACCCTGCTACAAAATGGGATTGTGGGTGATTTCGAGTCATTTTGCTGTGAAGTGGATGGTTACAAGATGAGGCAGGTCGACATGTTGAGGCGACTAAGATTTAAGTTTTCTACCAAGATCTTGTTACATGAGATTAATATGTATCTTTGGTAAGCTTATTGATCTAGCCAAAGAGTTTGATAAACTTTCTCGTCTAGAAAAGATGAATATAATTGTTGAAGCTATTAAGAATAGGGAAAAACGCGAAGTGATTCCAGAAAAGACTGAAAAGTCAGCCGTTGATCCAGTTGATTAGTTGATTGTAGAATGTTAGAAAACATGTTAATTGATGTTAGATCAGTTTTGATAATGTTCTTTTTGAAAACATGTGCATTGATGGTAGATGGTAGATCATTTTGAGAATGTTAGAACAGTTTTTGATGGTAGATGGTAGATTCCAGAAAAGACTGAAAAGTCAGCCGTTGATCCAGTTGTAGCTACCATCAGTTGATCAGTTGATTGTAGAATGTTAGAAAACATGTTAATTCATGTTAGACCAGTTTTGATAATGTTCTTTTGAAAACATGTGCATTGATGGTAGATGGTAGATCATTTTGAGAATGTTAGAACAGTTTTTGATGGAGTTTTATAATGTTAACTGCTGTTTATCTTTTATGTGAATTATACAGAATCCCATGGGATTCATTGTGAATCCCATGGGATTCATTGTGAATCCATGCAGATTATGCATACAACTTTTTGAAATAGAATATAAGTATAGGATTTATTATGAATCCCATGGGATTTATTGTGAATCTCATGGGATTCATTGTGATCCATTCAGATTATCCACACAAGTTTTTAAACAGAATATAAATAACAAATATGTGAATTATACAGAATCCCATGGGATTCATTGTGAATCCGTGCAGATTATGCATACAACTTTTTGAAACAGAATATAAGTATAGGATTTATTTGTGAATCCCATGGGATTTATTGTGAATCCCATGGGATTTCTAACTGAATCTCATGGGATTCATTGTGATGCATTCAGATTATCCACGCAAGTTTTTAATGAGAATGTGAAATTACAAAGAAAAATAAATTTGCTTTTGAAAATCATCTAAAAAACATCTGAATATTCAATCTATATACATGGGATTTCTAACTGAATCTCATGGGATTCATTGTGATCTATTCAGATTATCCACACAAGTTTTTAAACAGAATATAAATAACAAAGAAAAATAAATTTGCTTTTGGAAATCATCTAAAAAACATCTGAATATTCAATCTATATATTCAAGAAAATAATAAAACAGAACTAACAAAAAAAGGAATATAAGTAAATTAATTTTTTCAAACATCGGCTTGGTTTCGCCTTTCGCCTTGCCTTTGGGTTCTTCGGACAAGTTGTTTTTGTATGCAAGTTCGTCTTCTCTCCACAATGTCCACAAGGCTTCATTTGTTTCTTTTTAACTTGAAGCGCTTTTTCTCTTTCACTCTTCCGCCTTTCATTTCGCTCGCTTCGAAATATTCCCTTTATTTCTTGCTTTTGTTGGATTGTTAACTATTTTCTTCTCAGGGTTAGAAATAGCAAAATGATCACCAATTACATCTCCTGTATTTCTTGAAGGAGGATTTGGCACCTCAGCCTCCACTTTTGTTTTCAATGTCTTTAACTTTTCTACAAAAGCACCCATCTTCACTTTGTCTTTGCTCAACTGAAACAAACATTCATCCACCGTAAACGTTGCCTCATTTGTAAGTCTTTGAATTTCTTCATTTGTTTCACCATATCTGTTTCTTTTTCTTCTCAAATCAGCGTATTATATCTCTTGTCTAACGCCTCAAAATATATTGTTTTGGAATGAAGTTAATATCACGATTCTTGAAAACACAGAATATGTGTCGGCATAGGAAACCGAATCGTACAAAATGTCTGCAACTACACACCACCGCACCCATCTTCAGTATTACGCAAGACCTTTTAAAACACAATAATTATTAGCCAATCCCATTAGACAATCCCATGGGATTTTAAACAGAATCCCATGGGATTCACAAAAATTCCATGAGATTCCCAGTGAATACCTATATTTATTAGTCAATCCTATTAGATAATCCCATGAGATTCATACTGAATCCCATGGGATTACTATGGGATTGATTATGAATCCCATGGGATTACTTGATTAATCCTACTATACCAGAAAGTAATATACCTTATAGTCTACAAATATTTACATTTGCTCTTCGCCTTCATCTGCTAGTTCTTTTGCAACTTCCTTATTAAGGATTCTATAAGCTGCAGGATTTTTGTCTCTAACAATGACAATCTCGAACGCTCGTCTATTTTTAGTTCCTGTATCGCACAAGTCCAGCATGCCTCTTTTATTTCCGTTTGAACAAGTAGAAATATTGTCCTAGTATAAACTTTTGCTGCATGACGTTCAATTGCTAACTTTGTTTCACATTTTGGAGCCGCATCTAGTGTTTTAAAGTCCAAATGTTCTTGAATATAACGTTGTCTCTCCATTCTTTGATTCATAGGACATCATGAAACTAACTAGTGTCACTCCTGGGCTTGTGAAACTTTTGAAGAACGAAGTTTTCACTCTCGACCTTGATGTCGTTCTCATCAATCCAAACAAAGGTGAGGTGATAAAATATGCTGGAATCCACATTTCTCGTAGTTTAAACATTTTGGTCATCCATTTGTGGTTTTGCAAACCAAAATCTTCAATCAACTTAGCCCATTTCTCTTCTAATTCCATCGGTTCCATGAACATATTCCAAATTATCTTGTTTAAACGCTTCTTGAAATCAGTTTCATTGTATATTTCCTTACAAATCTGTAAATAAAATGATAAACACGTGTAAACCACTGTCGTTGATTCCATATAAATCCCATGAGATTCAGAGAAGAATCCCATGAGATTCAGAGAAGAATCCCATGGGATTCAGAAAGAATCCCATGGGATTCAGAAAAGAATCCCATGAGATTCAAAGAAGAATCTCATGAGATTCAAAGAAGAATCCCATAGGATTTTGAATGAATCCCATGGGATTCAGAAAGAATCCCATGGGATTCAGAAAGAATCCAATGAGATTCAGATAAAAACATTCAATAAATTACCTTTCTTTGGAATGTTTTGGTGAATATGCCACATGCAAAGTCTATGTTTTGATTTAGTGAAAACGGCTTCAATGGCTCTTTTCATTGCCCCGTCTTGATCCGTCACCACCATCGTTGGTTCTTTAGAAAAAGCAGTCATGAATGCCTTTAGTAGCCATGTGTAGGATTCGGTGTCTTCTTTTAAAAGCATTCCCGAACCAAGCGTGACACACTTTTTATGATTATCGACACCGGTAAATGGTACAAACACCATGTTGTATCTAAAAATAACATAACTTTTAGTGACAGAGTAAAATGTGATTACTGAATCCCATGAGATTCACTATGATCCATGTATTTTTTTAATTTTACTTGCCAAGTATCTTTATGTGATTTAAAAACAATCCCATGGGATTCACAGAGAATCCAATGGGATTCTCAAGGATCCCTTGTGATTCATACAGATTACCATTGTAACACCCTAGGCAAATCCTACATCGGCTATGGCCTGGAGAGATGTTGGGCTCATAAGATAACATTCGCCTTACAATGACACAACGTTTTGTGGTCTCATCATGGGTGGAGTTCTTAGGAACTGGCGCTAAGCGTGCTTATGTGAGAGAGTAGTCGGCTTGGGTGACCGGGAAGTCTTCAAATGAGGCTACAAAAACAAAGCCCGTGAAGCAAAGCGGACAATATTGTGGTCGATAAGGCGGGGTGTTACAAGTGGTATGAGCCACTCTGAGCCGTTCGGGATGGTGGGGCAAACCTCATCGAGGACGATGAGTCCCTAAGGGGGTGATTGTAACACCCTAGGCAAATCCTACATCGGTGGCACGAGAGATGTTGGGCTCATAAGATAACATTCGCCTTACAATGACACAACGCGTTTTGTGGTCATCATGGGTGGAGTTCTTAGGAACCGGCTTAAGCGTGCTCATGTGAGAGTAGTATCGGCTTGGGTGACCTGCCGGAAGTCTTCAAATGAGGCTACAAAAACAAAGCCGCGGAGCTGCAAGCAAAGCGGACAATATTGTGGTCAGATAAGGCGGGGTGTTACAACCATGTGATCCCTTGTATAATCCCATGGGATTCACATCTAAATCCCATGGGATTTATAACAAAATCTTATGTAATTTTAATCAAAATAAATTATATTAAGAACAGACACTTACTTATTACACCTGAATGTTGCATCAAAAGATACTATGTCTCCAAACTCCTTAAAATTTCATTTTGCAACTTCATCACCAAAAATTGCGACCAACTCACTTTCTTCTACCTTATCTTTGAAATGTAAAGTTTGGCACATACAACTTTGCATTTTCCATTTTATTTATAAGCATTTGTGCGTCACTTTAAGCCTATGAAAATATTAATATTCCGTTGATGATTCTTAAAATCAGAAGATGTCCCATGTACATATTCATATCCACCTTTCATACTCGTTAACAAGTTGTGAGCCCGTGTCGCACCTATTTTGTTTGTTCTTTGCTTTAACAACAAACATTTTTTCTGCTTCGGTCATTTTTCTTTGATTTTTTGTAAAATGTTTATACTCTTTTGGTATAAGCATATGATTGTGTTTGGCAATAAACTTAATTAGCTTGTATTTTCCAGAAACGATATCCAATTCTAACCTTATAATGAGCTTGACAACGTGTTACATGTAGAGTTGTATTTCTTTTTGTTTCTCACTTGTGCTTAGGATCCAAAGTGTCTACATTAATATGTCTCTGAGCTCCTTCTTTGTTACACATGATGTATTTGGCTTGTACAATTCCAGATTTTGTTAATCGTTATCCTCGCTTTTAATTTGAAACCCTCCCGCCAAAGATAGGTACTATACATATCTATAGCTTCCTCTATAGTATCATAGTATTTCCCTCTTCGGGTACAACAATTCCTTCCACATGAGGCTCCCAATATATCGATCCACCCGGTGTCTCGGTGTGTTCATATAAAGTTGGTCTTGGTGATCTCATAGAATCTGCATATAAAAAGAAAAATATTAAGGGATTAAGATTATAAAAAAAATGTGAATCCCATGGGATTTATATGTGAATCCCATGGGATTGTATGTGAATCCCATTGGATTCACTGGGAATCCCATAGGACTCACAATGAAGACCTTTATATTTTCATGTTGAATCCCATGGGATTCACATATAAATCCCATGGGATTCACATAAGATTCTGTTATAAATCCCATGAGACTCACAATGAAGACCTTTATATTTTCATGCTGAATCCCATCGGATTCACATATAAATCTCATGGGATTCACATATAAATCCCATGGGATTCACATAAGATTCACATATAAATCACTTGAATCCCATGGGATTTGCTTTTTTAAAAAAGAATTGAATCTAATAACATGTAAACCACTGGAATCCCATGAGATTTTGCATTTTTCCAACAACAATTGAATCTAAAAACATATAAACCACTGGAATCCCATGGGATTTGGCATTTTTACAACAACAATTGAATCTAATCACATGTAAACCACTGGAATCCCATGGGATTTAGCATTTTTACAACAAGAATTGAATCTAAAAACATGTAAACACTGGAATCCCATGGGATTTGGCATTTTTACAACAAGAATTGAATCTAAAACAGAAACACTGGAATCCCATGGGATTTGGCATTTTTACAACAAGAATTGAATCTAAAAACATGTAAATAGTGGAATCCCATGGGATTTGGCATTTTTACAAAGAAGAATTGAATCTAAAAACATGTAAACACTGGAATCCCATGGGATTTGGCATTTTTACAACAAGAATTGAATCTAAAAACATGTAAACAGTGGAATCCCATGGGATTTAGCATTTTTACAACAACAATTGAATCTAAAAACATGTAAACACTGGAATCCCATGGGATTTGCCATTTTTAAAGCAAGAATTGAATCTAAAAACATGTAAACACTGGAATCCCATGGGATTTGTCATTTTTACAACAAGAATTGAATCTAAAAACATGTAAACAGTGGAATCCCATGGGATTTAGCATTTTTACAACAACAATTGAATCTAAAACATGTAAACATTGGAATTCCATGGGATTTGGCATTTTTATAGCAAGAATTGAATCAAGGAATTTACCAGTGGTTTCATTCACAGCATCATCTTTATCTTGACTTTCATCTATCGGAACTTCAATTAAATCAGTTTCGTCTACTGGCGGCATTATTTCCCGGTTAATCGGTGGTGGTTCAATGGTGATTCGTACGGTTTGATGTGATGGTGACGGTTTTAATAGATTTGATTCCGGCGGTTTGATTCCGGTGGCTTCAATGAATCCGGCGGTGGTTTCTATTATTCCGGTTTGATTCAATGAATCCGGCGGCGGCGGTGGTGGTTCAATGGTGGTTTGATTCGTACGGTTTGATGGTGGTTTCAATGAATCCGGCGGCGGCTTCAATGAATCCGGTGGTGGTTTCATTATTCCGGCGTTGTTTCAATGAATCCGGCGGCGGTTTCAATGAATCCGGCGAGAGGATGGAGATTAGATCTGGATTTGGGTTTTTTTTTATGAGAGAGAAAGTGGTCCACGTTAAATGAGAGGATTTGGGGTTTTTTTTGCTTTTATTGTAACATGTGATTTTACTAATATGCCCCTCCTTGTTATTTTTAGATGGAATGTGGACCATTGGATGAAAGAAGATTGGATGGTTGAGATCTTCTCATTTGTTCTTTGGATAACATTGGTTTTGCATGGATCTCATCTCTTCAGTTCATATCTTTCAATTTGAAATGGGCCATTTCATGTTAATTGTCTCATATTGGGCCCTGCTTGGACTTCTGCTCGTGGATCAGGTTTTGGACAGCAGCTTCAATCGAGAGCTATTTGTGACGAGGGAAATAAATTAAATGGAAATGTAATTTTTATTTCGTTTTTTTTAAATTATAGTAACATATAAACGGCTCGGTTGGCACTATTTCTTCCGCCTTTTTTTCGGGCTTTAATAATCCTTGATAAATGCTCAAAATCTTGATCAGTTTCATCAAAACTCCACGTTTTTGCTTTGTTTTCAAACCCTTGTACCTGCAAGATATAATAACACATATCCAACATATTTGCAATATAATTTGACATATTTCAGGGTTATTAGTCCAATATGACATATTTTTAGATATAAAATAATGTGTGTTTTAGCACACATCAGAATCACATCACAAAAGTGGCTCAAGAACAAGAAAAACCACAAAACATTAAGGAAGAAGTTCAAGTTTTTCATTAGTTGTTCATGTTCCAACTAATGAAAAACTTCTCCCATAAGCTGAATTCCTCAGAATTGGTGTATGAAATCATTAATTCATCCTTGAATCCTTTGAATGTAATCACCAAATAATCCCAGAAATTCTCAAACATCACCCCATTTTTCCCGCACTTTTATCCTCAGACTCAACCACTCCCATGATCTATATACAACAATTTTGGCGTCATGTTGTGCTCTTATATGATATCAAGCCAGACACTCTACAAACAACCATCGAGACACAAACATTTGAGCTGACGTCAGAAAATATTCGAACAACACTAAATCTACCACCTGCGAACCACGACAATCGTGAAAACTTTCAAGAACCACCTAATGCCACGCAGTTGCAAGATTTCTTTATTGAGCTAGGACGACAAAGATGTTGAAGGTTTCAAAAGATTATCAACATTCAAGAGAAAATATCTTCCCGCGAGATGGGCAACACTCTTCTCAATTCTGAACTGTTGCATAACGGATAAAGAAACAGGGATGGATAGAGGCACTAACACACTTCACCAAATCATGTATTGTATAGTGAAACATCGCCATTTCGACTATGCGAAGATGATCTGGGTTGATATACTCGATCATGTAACCAGCAAGAAGTCGCAGAAGAAGAAGAATGTGTGCATTCCATTTGTCAAATACATCAAGCTGATGATTGCTCAACTCATGAGGCAACATCCCAGACTTTCAAGAAGACAAGATGATCATACAATAGAAGAATCATATATGCTTTGTACATTTGGTATTTCTATTGTAACCACAAATGCACCAATGCCAAGGGTTGAGCATCCCAATACCTGTTACCAAGTATTGAAATCTCCCCACATCAAAATCTTTAGTTAATAAATTAGTAAAGTTGTTTTCAGTATCAATCTTAACAACATGTATTAACTTTTTCTCATTACAATCTCTTATGTTAATACAAATAAACCGTAAAAACGTTTATTAATATTCAGCGATCTCTTTGTGATTTGTTGATAACAAATATAATGTTATCATAAAGTAAAACTATAAGGATACATGTTATTTTTGTAAAGCATCTACATATAGTCATTTAATACAAATTGTTGTAATAATTCATTTGTTGTAATAGTTTATTAGGATGGGTAAAAACCACAACCCATGACCCATACCCATGGAGCATATCCATAACCCATGGAGTTAACCCATACCCATTGACTAGATGCATTGCATCTATTAGATACATTGTATCTACTTAGATACCCATGGTTCAAACCATGAACCATAACCCAAAAACCCATGGGCAAAGAGGAGCGTCTCACGGATCCCTGGAGTTACACTAGACGGATCCCTCAAGCAAGGGATCTGTGAGATCCGCAAATGCAAATGGCAAGAATTTGCCTATAAATAGAGAGCCATTTCTTCATTTTTACTCACCCCTCTTCTTACAAACTCTCTCATATATTCTTACACTCTTCTAACAAAAGATCACTTGATCTAGAGAGTTGTTCTTCTTTCTTCTATTGTGATTCTCATATAGGTCATTCTCTAAGGCGAGATCACGAGCATTCTACAAGTCATCCAAGCAAGGGGTCCTTGATTGATTTTTCCTCCACAAGATTTACTCAGAGCGAAGATCTTGTATTTCATATTTCACATATTTTTTGTGCTATAGTAGTGTTGGTTTGGTCCTCCGTGTTACGGACTCGGTATTTAGCTTTGTACCGGAAAAAAGGTGTAAGCAACGTTGTGAAGGCTTCTCCGCCAAGTTGAAGGAGTTTGTTGACATAGTCCTTGAACTCTCGAGTAGGTGACTCGGGGAGTGGAGTAGGGCAAGAAAGGTGTCCTTGTAGCCGAACCACTATAAATCGTTTGTGTCATTTCTATCCTTTACTTTACTTACTTTACTTGCATTACTCTTAGATCTATACTTTCTCTTCATCCGTACAATTTCACATAACATCGAATCTAAAAGTTTTTGAAACTAACTTAAAATCGGCAAAACTATTCAACCCCCTTCTAGTTTTCCACAATTGGCATCAAGAGCTAAGTTTATAAAAAGTTTTAAAGTAAACCGTATTTTAAAAACTTTTCGATCACTATGGGTTCTGAAAATTACAAGGAAGGGCAATCCATGCAACGACCTCTACTACTTGAAACTAACGGTTTTATATATTGGAAAAATAGATTCGAAACATATGTGAAGTCAAAAGATATTGATCTTTGGTACATCATTTTTGAAGGAGATTTTGAAGCCACTACAAAAGATGAAAATGGAAATTTAGTTAACACACCTCTTGATAAACTCACCGATGATATTAAGAAAAAAGCTTTCCAAAAATAATGAAGCTAAAATGGTTTTATGTAATGCTTTACCCAAAAAGGAATTCGAAAGAATTTCCATGCTTAAAACCTCTAAAGAAATTTGGAATTCTGTAGTTGTAACTCATCAAGGTAATCAATAAGTTAAAAACAATAAAATAGATTTATTTGTTCAACAATATGAACAATTTTCAATATCGGATGAGGATACTATAGATCATTCTTTTGCTAACTTTAATACTATAATTACATCTTTACAAGCACTTGATGAATCTTTCTCTAGTCGTAATCATGTTAGGAGATATCTAAGGGCACTTCCATCCAAGTGGAGATCTAAGGAGACGGCAATCGAAGAATCAAAAGACTTGTCAATCCTCACCCTTGATGAACTCATAGGCAATTTAAGAGTTTATGAGCTTGTCCTCGCTAAAGATTCCAAAGCCTCAAAGGTGAAAAAGAATCACAAATCTCTTGCCCTTAAAGCCAAGAAGGTCTCAAGCGATGAAGAGAACTCCTCTTCGGATAGTGATGACGAGGAGTATGCCATGGCAGTAAGGGACTTCAAGAAGTTTTTTTGAAGAAAGGGAAGATACGTCAAACAACCATATGACGACAAGAAAGGATTCCGGAAAAGCAAAGAGGACGAGAAGGCAAGGGATGATCGCGCTTGCTTTAAATGTGGGGACCCAAACCACTTTATTAGTAAGTGTCCCAAACGTAATGAACAAAAAGCATTCGTGAGCATTTCATGGGGAATGAGCGAGGAGGAGGACGAAGAAATTTGTCTCATGGAAAATGACGAGGTATGTCACGAATACTATAGTAGCTCATCATTAGATGATGACTCATTGCATAATGAATATGATAAACTTTGCAAAATTAGTTTAAAAGTAATCAACAGAAACAAGTTTTTGAAAAACCAAAATCAACGTTTAGAAAAGGAAGTCATTGAGTTAAAAGCAAAATTAAAATGTCTAGAAAAGGGGAAGATATCAAGTGGGGAATGTGAACTTATGCTCAACTTCAAATACTTGTTGATCATCTAGACTCTAAGATTGCTAGAATGAATACTAATACTCTAGATATGATATTAGATAGTGTTAAAACAGGAAACAACCAAAAGGTTTAGGTTTTCAGCAACTTGATGCGTCAACTAGTGAAAACAAAGAAACACAATTTCGTAAAAGCAATAGAAAAACAAACCATCAGAGTCACGGATCCCACAAAAGGGAAACGGCTAGTGTACCAGGATCCGTGGGTCTTTGAAACAAACAAGAGTAATAATATAGCTTCCTCATCTAGAACCGATTTTGTTATTGTTAATAAGAAGAAACCAACCCATGTTACCATTAGACAACCACATCCAAGACAAAATCAAAGTTTTACAAGAAACAAAGGTCCATCATTTTCAAAACCGAACATATCTAGGAGACCTAATAATGTCTATCCGAGAAGTAACCATCAAATGGGATGGAATCCAAATATGCAAAACGGTTTTCAATTTCAAAACTTTGCACCATGGAACGCATACTCAACTTTTCCATATATGCGTAACATGAATGGAATGTTTAACACTAATGGACTCATGAACAAATGAGAACCAAACTTTTGAGTTAATTGTTTTCTTAGGTGTGCTTAAAGGTCGACCTAGATCCAGATGAGTGGATCAAAGATAGCGGGTGCACGAGGCACATGACCGGCAATAAAGATTTGTTTTCCACATATGAATCCTTCAATGGAGGAAATGTGGTATCTGGAAATAGCAAAAGCAAAATCATCGGTAAAGGTACGATTTCTAACAAATCTCTAACCATTAACGATATGTGTCACGTAGAAAACCTAAACTTTATCCTCTTAAGTATAGGACAAATATGTGATAAAAAGTGCAACGTACTTTTTAACGAAACCGGTAGTAAGATATTGAAAAACGGTAACACTATAGGTAGAGAAATTAGGAAACATGGAGTCTATGTCATTAAAATAGGTAATGAACCTAAAGACAAACTTTGTCTCACTTCTATGGATGATACTTCGACCTTATGGCATCGAAGATTGGGTCATGCCAATATGCGACTTCTTCAATCGCTATCATCCAAAGATCTAGTAAGAGATCTACCAAAATTGAAATATGAACATCACTTTTGTGATGCTTGTAATGTAGGAAAACAAGTCCATTCTTGTCACAAAGCTAAAAACATGGTCTCTACAACTAAGCGTCTAGAATTACTACACATGGATTTATTTGGTCCATCCGCTATCCAAAGTTATGGAGGCAACTACTACACTTTGGTTATAATGGATGATTACTCTAGGTACACATGGACTAAATTTTTAAAGAACAAAACTGAAACATTCGATTACTTTGAAATATTAAGTAAGAAAATCCAAAGACAATTAGGAAGTCCTATAGTATCTATTAGAACGGATCATGGTAGGGAATTCGATAATGAAGTGCAATTTGGAGCCTTTTGTGACGCTAATGGTATTACTCACAACTTCTCGGCTCCTTGCACTCCACAATCGAATGGGGTAATTGAAAGAAATAATAGAACCCTACAAGAAATGAGTCGCACCATGTTAAATGAGCAATCCATTCCTCAAAAGTTTTGGTGCAATGCCGTTGATATATCAATGTACATACTTAATCGAGTCTTAATTAGACCATTTTTAGGTAAAACTCCATACGAGTTACTTCGAGGCAAAAAGCATACGTTAGATCATTTTAGAGTCTTTGGTAGCAAATGTTTTCTACTTAACACTAAAGATTACCTTACAAAATTTGATCCTAAATCAACCGAAGGTATCTTTTTAGGTTACTCTCCTAATAGCAAAGCTTACGTCATATTAAATAAAGAAACAATGAAGGTTGAAGAGTCATTAAACGTAAAATTTGATGAGAGTCCACCCAAACCTACTCTATCTCTTGTCGATGACGAGATTTTCGAGAGTGAAGCTATTGAAATAAAGAAAAAGACAAACGAATAAGAAGAACCTTTAAATAATTAAATCATCAATATTAAAGAGTCTAAAGATCACCCCGTAGATAAGGTCATAGGAAAATTAAACGAAATAACCTTAAGGTCTCAAGTCCAAAACCAAAGTAGCTTATTTTGTTTTGTCTCAACCATAGAACCTAATAATACACAAGAAGCCATAAAAGATGAAAGTTGGGTAATGGCTATGTTTGGACACTCATCCCTCCACCTAGTAATCAAACAATAATAGGAACCAAATGGGTATATAAAAACAAGTTAGATGCAAACGGTGTAGTGTCTAGAAACAAAGCTAGACTCGTTGCCCAAGGGTATAATCAACAAGAAGGAATAAACTTTGATGACACCTATGCCCCCGTGGCTAGATTAGAGTCTATAAGAATACTTCTTGCTTATGCTTGTGCTAATGATCTTAAGCTTTATCAAATGGATGTCAAAAGTGCTTTTCTAAATGGTTTTATTAATGAAAAAGTATATGTAGCTCAACCTCCGGCTTTATCGATTTGAAAACCTAAACATGTGTATAAGTTAAAGAAAGCTCTTTACGGTCTTAAACAAGCCCCAAAAGCTTGGTATGATAGACTCAAATTATTTTTAATCAAAAACAACTACACCATGGGGTTAGTTGATAATACACTTTTACTAAGAAAAGAAATCACATATAATCATTGTTCAAATATACGTAGATGATATTATATTCGGATCTACTTGTCAAGACATGTGTGATGATTTCTCTAAAATCATGCATGACGAGTTCGAGATGAGTATGATGGAAGAACTAAGTTTCTTTCTTGGTCTACAAATCAAACAAGTAGAAGATGGTATCTTCTTTAATCAATCTAAATACATAAAGGAGATATTAAAGAAATTTGGTTTAGAAGAGTCAAAACCTATAAGAACACCAATGTCATCCGATACTAAACTCACAAAAGATGAAGACGGCGAATCCGTTGATAACACAAAATACCGTGGCATGATTGGTAGTCTTCTCTACCTCACGGCTAGTCGGCCGGGTATCATGTTTAGTGTTTGTCTATGTGCTAGGTTTCAAGAAGACCCTAAAACATCACATCTAGAAGCCATCAAAAGAATATTTAGATACATCAAGGGTACGACTCAATTAGGATTATGGTATCCTAAGGGTACGGGGGTAGAAACAATTGTATATGCATTCGACCATGCAGTGATTATGTTGATCGAAAGAGTACAAGTGGCGTATGTACTTTCATGGGATGTTGTTTAACATCTTGGTTCTCAAAGAAGCAAACGGCATTGGCCATATCAAGAACCGAAGTCGAATATGTCTCCGCCGGCAAAGCATGCCAACAAGCACTATGGGTGAAACAAGCATTAGTTGACTACGACATTCATCTAAGTGACATAGCCATTCTATGTGACAACAAAGGTGCCATCGACTTAAGCAAAAATCCGGTATTGCACTCTCGCACCAAGCATATAGAGATTCGTCATCACTTCTTAAGAGACAATGTTCAAAAGGGGAACATCTCTATTGAGAAGGTAGCATCCGAAGACAACATAGCCGACGTCCTCACCAAACTGTTGAAGCGGAAACAATTCAACCTACTTCGTCTTGCTCTTGGTCTTATGGAACAATCGTCGTGATTAGTTTTTTAAACTCTACAAGGTATGTAAACGCTAGCCTTCTTCTTTCTGAGTCTAGGATCTCTATTCCACACACAACTCACAAACAAATACGGGAATTTTCAAAACCTAAGATAGTTTTATCTACAATTCGTACTTTCATAATTTTTCCTTACTTCTTAAAGTAATTTTCTCATACAACACGTAAGCTCATACCTATTTTTCTTAAACGTTTTCTTCAAACAAAGAAACTTTTTTGAAATGCTTTCTAAAAGGATACCTCTTCCCGTATCACTTTCATAAAAGCTATTTCTCACGTCTAGGAAAAATTTTCTTATTATTAATACAAAGTAAAAACACGTTTTCAATGCATCTCATGTCTTTTGAATGCTAAAGAGGACACATAACTAATATGTGTTTTCAGGTACATTCATTTAAGCAACAATGAATTAGGAGCACTCGGGTTATCTCACATAATAGTGTGCTTTTTCACTTCTAGTTTATTTTCCTTTTATTTTTAGGATTCGAGATAACCGCAACTCCAAATGGTTTGCATATTGGCACACAATAGGCACAAATGTTTCCAAAAGGAAACTTTTGAGCTGCCTGAGTCACCAGTTCCACGGATCCCAAAGATTAACGCTGGACGGTTCCCTCAAGGGAAGTATCCGTGGGATCCGTGAGACAAGAGCTAAAATTATCTTCTATTTTTCTCACTTTGAATGAAAACTTCTATATTTTCATCATTTTTTTAGTATGTTACTTAATGCTTGTGTTCTCATGATCACATGCATTAAATTCATATCTAATCATTAGATTTTATTCCACATTTTGGGTCAAACATTCATTACAATGCATTATTTTTCTATAAATAGGATTCCCAAAATGCTTACATATTCATCACTCTCAACCTCACAAACAAACATCACCATGTTATCCAAAAGATCTTCCAACATAGATGAATCATCTAGTGCAAACAATCCTTTTCAAGAAATCCAAAATTTTTTCCTACCACCTACCATAGTACCACCACCCAAATCTAGAAAAACCCCACGGATTAGCATCCGGCCTTATTGTTTAGCAAAACCATCATCAAATGGTTCATCACCAACCACTCATTCACCACAAAATGCTTCCATAGTAGCACCTCCCTCATCTCCAACAAGCACACCAACATCATAACCCATCAAATCTCCACCTAAAGTCACTCTATTGGAACTCCTTAAGACTCCAACAAGATCACAACAAACCAACCCAAAAGAACTAGTCTTTTTAACACCTCCCACATCTCCAAACACAATCTTCAAAGACCTTGAAACCTCACCACCTTTAGCTCCCATTGTGTTACAAGAACATCTAGGTTATTTTCCACCACCACTTCTAAACATTCCGGACTTTGATCCGTATTTTCCAACTTTTCCACCACAACTTCCGGATCTCACAAATCAAACTAACCCGGAAAACTTCCGCACACATTACCCACATCATTTAGATTGTGAACATTGCCAATCCACTAGGGATCTTGAAATAGAAATTAGGGAAGAAATGCGCGTCATACTTAACCTCATTCTTGATTGCATCAACATCATTACTCACCAAAACTTCCATCCATAACCTCATGCAAGCATAGAAGGAATCATTTTATTATTTTTAGTATTTTCTTTTGAGTCATTTTTAGAACAAGTCTTGTTCTTAGTGTTACATACTTGTATGTGGTATAAATACCACTACACGTTGTTATTTTATTACAAGGCTTTGTTTACATACCTTGACTCCCAATTTTGATTCTCGTCAATCACAAGATTATTTATGCATGTTACTACTAACCTTTTCTTTGTAGGTTTTTATATTTTCTCACTTGACGCTCCATTCTAGGGGGAGCTACCGTCAAGGGGGATTTAGAGATACGTGGACTATTTTTCCACATTTTATTTCTTCATTAGGGTCATTTTTTGTTTCGACAAAAAGGGGGAGAAGAAGTAAAACTTATGCTTTCAAAACATACATCTAATCTTAAGTTTTACTTATCATAACATTATGTTTTGTCATCAACAAAAACGGGGAGATTGTTAATACAAATAAACCATAAAAACGTTTATTAATATTCAACGATCTCTTTGTGTTTTGTTGATAACAAATATAATGTTATCATAAAGTAAAACTATAAGGATACATGTTATTTTTGTAAAGCATCTACATATAGTCATTTAATACAAATTGTTATAATAATTCATTTGTTGTAATAGTTTATTAGGATGGGTAAAAACCACAACCATGACCCATACCCATGGAGCATATCCATAACCCATGGAGTTAACCCATACCCATTGACTAGATGCATTGCATCTATTAGATACATTGTATCAACTTAGATACCCATGGCTCAAACCATGACCCCTGACCCGTGACCCATGACCCATAACCTAAAAACCCATGGGCAAAGAGGAGTGTCTCACGGATCCCTGGAGTTACACTAGACGGATCCCTCATGCAAGGGATCCGTGGGATCGGTGCAATAGTGGCAAGAATTTGCCTATAAATAGAGAGCCATTTCTTCATTTTTACTCTCCCCTCTTCTTACAAACTCTCTCATATATTCTTACATTCTTCTAACAAAAGATCGCTTGATCTAGAGAGTTGTTCTTCTTTCTTCTATTGTGATTCTCATATAGGTCATTCTCTAAGGCGAGATCATGAGCATTCTACAAGTCATCCAAGTAAGGGGTCCTTGATTGATTTGTTCCTCCACAAGATTTCTGTAGCGAAGATCTTGTATTTCATATTTCACATATTTGTTGTGTTATAGTAGTGTTGGTTTCGTCCTTCGTGTTACGGACTCTGTATTTAGCTTTGTACCGGAAAAAGGTGTAAGCAACGTTGTGAAGGCTTCTCTGCCAAGTTTAAGGAGTTTGTTGACATAGTGCTTGAACTCTCGAGTAGGTGACTCGGGGTGTGGAGTAGGGCAAGGAAGGTGTCCTTGTAGCCGAACCACTATAAATCGGTTGTGTAATTTCTATCCTTTACTTTACTTACTTTACTTGCATTAGTCTTAGATCTATACTTTCTCTTCATTCGTACGATTTCACATAACATCGAATCTAAAAGATTTTGAAACTAACTTAAAATCGGCAAAACTATTCAACCCCCTTCTAGTTTTCCACATCTTATAAAGTGATGTCTGATTTCTTTGTGTTTTGTTTTAGAAGGATGAACTGGATTTTTAATAATACAAATTATACTGCTATTGTCAATGTAAATTATAGTACCCATAAAGTTATACCCATAGTCAAGTAGTTGGTTCTGAGTCCAAAGCACTTGACTGCAACAGCCAGCAGCAGCCACATATTCAGCTTCAACTGTAGAAGTGGCCACTATAGTCTGTTTCTTACATTGCCAGGATATCAATCTTCTCCCTAGGAATTGACAACCTTTTGTTGTTGATTTTCTATCCAAACTGGCACCAAAGATAATCACTGTCTGAATATGCCACTAGATCAAAAGAAGATTCTCTAAGATACCATAGACCCAGCTTAGGATGGCCTTTAAGGTACCTAAAGATCCTCTTCACAACTGTAAGACGAGAGACCTTGGGAGTAACCTGAAACCTTGCATAGACACACACAACAACCATAATATCTGGTCTTGATGATGCAAGGTACATCAGAGACCCAATCGTTGATCTGTAGGTGTATACATCAACATCTTCCCCATTAGCATCTTTAACCAAAGGTTTCTCAGTATCAAAAGGTGTGCTTGCTACTCTGGCATCTGTAAATTGAAATTTTCTGATAATAATAAGCAGTACAAACTATATGTGAGTTCCCAAAAAGAAAGTGAGTTCTCCCATGGAACTCATCTGGAACTTCCCATGCATCAGCTTCTCAAATTCTATGCACATTTCCTTCTTTGTAGCACCAAAGATAATATCATCTACATAAACCTCAGACAAGCAAGATATCTCCTTTGTGCTTCTTGATGAAAAAAGTCTGATCAATCTGGCCCCTTTGAAATCCATTTTGCAACAGATATGTAGCTAAAGTCTCATACCATGCTCTTGGTGCTTGATGCAATCCATAAAAAGCTTTCACCACCTTGTACACCTTGTTTGGATGATCAGAATCAATAAAACCTGGAGGTTGTGAAACATAGACTTCCTCTTCAAATGTACCATATAGAAAGGCACTCTTGACATGCATCTGGTATACCATAAATCCCATGAATGAATCATAGGCTAAGAACAACCTTATTGCTTTAATCCTAACTATAGGTGCAAAATCTTCTTCATAGTCAATTCCCTCTTCTTGTGTATAACCCTAAGCTACAAGCCTTGCCTTATTTCTAATCACAATCCCTCTTTCATCTCTCTTTACTCTGAACACCCACTTAGTACCAATCACCCTCACACCCTTAGGTAAGTACAAGAACCCAAACCTTGTGAATTTTGAACTGCAAGAGCTCATCTTGCATTGTTTCCACCTAGCTTTTTTCCTCCAAAGCTTTGAGCACATTTTTTGGTTCAATCTATAAGAGGAAACATCCAAACAAACAGATGTTTGCTTCTTCATGATTTCTTTCTTCATAAACATCCAAAAGAAATCCTTGTTGATCTGCATTCTGAATTTGTTTTCTGGTTTTAACACCAGACTGCACATCTCCAATCACATTACCAAAAGGATGATTCTTGTGGATTGTTGTTTGGGGAGTAGAGAGAACACCATATGTGAGAGGAATGTTTTTGAAATCAGCTCCAAAATCATCAAAAAGATCAGTCTGTGGAGCAGTACTAACTGTTGGTTCATCAGAATTAGTAATTTGCTTAGCAGTACTATCTTTTGGCGTAGCAGTACCATCTTCATTTGTACTGCTTTCAAGAATCTCTTTGTTCTGAGTGTCTACATCATCTGTATTGACCACACCAGCATCATTTTCCTTTAAATTATCACTATGAGATGGTGGATCATCATACTTTGAAGAAGAAGCAACCTCAGAACTGTCCTTCGTAACTTGCACCAAAATGTGATCATGATCTGATTCTTCCTCTATGCTTGGTTCATCTGTATCGACATACTCTTCTAAACCTGCAAATCTGCAATATCATTAGTATTTGTACCTGCATTCGCTGGCACACAGTTCATAGATTGGGTTAGAGAATCTAGATCAAAAAACCATTTTGGACCTTCTCCTACAACATTATCCTTATTCTCCAAAAAATCTACATGCAGGGTTTCCTCTACCTTTCTAGTTCTCAAATTATATACTCTAAAAGCTTTACTAACCATAGAGTACCCAATAAAGAAACCCTCATAAGATTTCCTATCAAATTTACCCAAATAATCCAAGGTATTGAGAATAGTGACATGACATCCAAATGGTCTCATGAACTCTAAGGTAGGAGATCTACCTTTAAACAACTCATAAGGTGTCATGTTTTAAGAATGAACTACTAAAACCTTGTTTTGCACATAATAAGCAGTATTAACTGCTTCTGCCCAAAAAGTCATGGGGAGCTTTGAATCAGCTAACATGGTCCTAATAACTTCAATCAATGTCCTATTTCTCCTTTCAAAGAACCCTATTTTGCTGAGGAGTTCTAGCCACACTAAACTCTCTTTTAATACCTTTTTCCTTGCAAAAGTCATCCATTACTCTATTTTTAAATTCTGTCCCATTATCACCCCTGATGATCTTCACCTTCTTATCAACTAGGTTCTCTACTTTTGTAATGAAAGTCTTAAGAATGATGGAAGTCTCATCCTTAGCTCCTAGAAAGAAAACCCATGTAAACCTGCTATAATCATCAGTAATAACAAGGCAGTACCTTTTATGATGTATACTACTCAAAGATGTAGGACCAAACAAGTTCATATGAAGCATGTATAAGGGTTGAGTAATAGAGTTTTGGGTCTTGGGCTTACAAGAAGCTCTGTGTTGCTTACCTTTAAGGCAACCCACACAAGTTTTGTAATTTGTAAAACGTTTTTGTGTCAGTCCTCTTATCAAAACATCTTTTACAATCTTATTAATGGTTTTAAAGTTAATATGACCAAGTCTCCCATGCCATAACATGGACTCATCCAATGATGCTTTTGCAACCAAACAAGTAAGATTCTCCTTAGGAACTATGTTTTTCATGTCAACACTGTAAAGATTGGCTTTCCTGGGGACTCTAAACAACACCTCATTGTCATCAGGCAACTTAAAGTCTGGGAAGAGGATAAGACACTTAGTGTCAGTAAAAGCGCAAAGTTCTTTTTGTCTCACATTTTTGATACACTAAAGAGATTGTATTTTAGCTCCTTCACATAATACACATCTTCAAAATCAAGATTTCTAGTCTTGATTGTACCTGTACCAGTAATCCTGCCACCTATACCACTACCAAAAGAAACATATCCACCATCCAAAGGTTTAAAATCTGAAAGGTAGGACATATTCTCAGTCTGTGCCTGGAACATCCACTATCTAAGTATCCTTGATCTTCTTTAGCACCTGAATGTTCCTGCACACAAAATAAAGGAAATTAGTTTCCTTTGGGGACCCAAGCAATCACTGACTTGGATCTGCCTCGTGCATCAATGTAATTGTATTTCTTCATAGTTATTGATGCACTGCTGGATTTGGTGGGTCTCCATTTCCAGCATGCAGAGGCCTTAACAACATTGATCCCATTATCCCTGATAGTGCCCACAGACCTAGCAGTACTAACTACTAGCCCAACAGTACAAACTGCTGGACTAGAAATTCTTACTTTTTGCCTCTAAACCTTATTTTTAAACACATTTTTCTTATTAAAAGATCAATCAGTACCCTGTGCTTGTTTATAATAACTTGAAGTTGGCTTAGGACTTGAGACTTTTTGTTTTGAGTAAGCAGTATTATTTGATATAGCAGTACTTAAAGATTTGATGCCAGAATTCAACAAGACTGCTTTGGGAGTCATATTACTGTTTACATTAGGGTGAGTATTCCTTGAAAAATTGTTTTTGTTCACCCTTGTATTAGCATACCCTGGTACCCTTGAATTCCCATTTACCATGCTTTTCCCTTGATGGTAATTACATTCAGCCTGCAAATGGTCCAAATTACCACAAACATAGCAAGCTTTATTACACATAACAAACTCACTGCCTAGTTGTTGGGACTTGAGATTATTCCAGTTTCTATGATTTCCCCTAGGCTATGGAGACCTACTGGTTGACCTATACAACTCTGCATATCTAACTGTTGGCCTAACTTGTTTTACTTCCTTCTTAGGTCTAACAGTTTCAAATTTAGACTTAGCAGTTTCTTTTTGAGCACCAGCAGTGCTAACTACTTCCTCATTTACTTTTACCTCAGACTCATTTTCCTCAACCAATGAGGTATCACAAGAACTTTCAAAAGCATTATTGACCTCAGACTTTTCTAGACTCACATTTTCTTTAGTCCTAGGTCCATATTCAAATTTTGGCTTTTGAAATTCTTCCAAACCAGTGTGTGCTAAGTCAATACTTGGAGGTGAAGGAACACCTCTTAATGGAGGTGGAACAGATTGGTAACCTAACCCAAATTTAGCATTATTGTGAATTTGACCCTCAAGCATTTTAGTAACCTGGTTAGAAATATATTCTAGAGTGTCTACACTGATATGTATGTTTTCATTAGCTTTATTTATCTTTTCTAATTCTTCTCTAAGCAAACTTATCTCTACATCATTATGAGAAAGGTCTCTTTTGAGCACAACAATGTTTTCAGAAAAACCAGACTCATTTTGTTTGTAATGCACTATTTGCTCCTCTAATACAGATAAAGCTCTTTTATGATTTGCAAGATTATAACTAGTTTGGTTTAGCTCTATTCTCTGCTTATTATATTGTTTTTTAAGAGACTCACATTCTTTTAAAGTAGAACATGATTTTGAACAACTTTTAGTTGAAAGTACCTCAAAGTTAAAGAAATCCATAAGTGTCATCTCTGTAGCCACCATTGTTGTCTCTGTTGATGGTTCCTCCTCATCATCCATGAAGCTCCAGTCATAGCCAAGACCATCAATAGACACCATAGCCTTTGAAGAAGGCTCTTCCATAGTCATCTTCTTGCCATTTTCCTTCTGACTCTTGTTCCATATACTCTCGTTGTCTTGTTGCTTTGGCTGTTTGCATTCTCTAGCAAAATGCCCCATCTTGTGACAGTTGAAGCATTCCACCTTTGATTTTTCAAACCCATTTGTATCATCACCACTGATGGTGATCTTCTTCCAGAACTTTTTATCCCTCATGCTTAGAAGAGCAACATTCTACTTGATGTCCATCTCTTCAAGGTCATAATCATCAATTTGCTCAAGATCTTCATGAGAGAGCAGAGATCCATTTGCTTGACTTGATAGAAAAGCATATAAGGTTGTATCACCAATACCAGCAGGACCAGTTTGTGCACTAGCAGTACTAACCTTAGGGTTAGCAATACTAACTCCTGAGGCCACAGTAACATCTTCAGGACTGGTATTGTTGTGAGCAAATACAAAAGCTTTATACCCTGAACTAGTGCTTGTGCCTACAAACTTCTTAACTTCCTGTCCAACAATTTTGAAATTGTTGTGCAAGTCATTCAGAGTCATGGTATCAATCTCTGATTTGTTCTTCCAGACAACCACATGTGTGTACCATTCAGCAGGCAAACTCCTTAAAAACTTGGAGTTGTGGTTTTCTTGAGGAATATTGACACCCAATACAGCCAGTTGGCTGACTAACTTCTGGAATCTGTTGAACATAATCAAGAGATTCATTGTTGGTTCCAGAGAAGTTCTCAAAATTCTGCTTCATCAAAGCTTTTTGAGTTTTCTTGGTAGCTTCATTACCACCAACTAGTGACAATAGTCTCAAACAATGTTTCGCCAGTCTTGCATTGACTGAAAGCCAGTACATGTTCATTGGGGATTGCCATCAACAATAAGCTTCTAGCTTTGTGATCATTCTTCTTTGTAATTTTCTCATCAGCAGTAAAAGGATTTTTGCTAAGGACAGTAACAGTCTTGCCATCAACTGTTGTTTCAGTTGGTGAAGGAACGAAAGAGTCTCCATTCTCTATAATCTCCCAGATATTATAATCCATCACCATAAATAATTGATCAATCCTGAGCCTCCACATCTCAAACTCATTCTGTTTGAGCATAGGTAACTTAGCAGCAACATTGTTTTGTAAAGTATCCATGTCCATGAACTTGATGGGAAGACAAAGTGATTAAGTAAGGATCTTCTAAATCAAAGTATTAGCAACCAAGGCTCTGATATTCTTGTGAGGATCTAAACACTCGAGACTTGTGTTATAGATACTTTGAGGGTATACCAAATAGTATGCGAAATCTACTACTTGATACTTTAGAAGATTAATATGCTTGATGTATGAGTGAATGAATGAAACAGTAAATAAGTTATGAACAATGTTATAACCAAATGCTTCAATATTATTAATTATAATGCGAGTGATGTCAACTATCACTAGGGTTTACAACCTTGAAGCTTAACATAAGATGCGTATAGAATATCTAACCTAGGACCTCCTTTTATAGTACAAGGAGTCTTGTACAAGATAACTATCAAACTATATTTGTATAAGATATACACAATATCTATTCTATAAATACAAAACGCGTATACATCTTATAAGAAGTACAAACTATATGTACTAGCAGTACTAAGTCAGTTAGTGCTGCTAGTGTAATCTTCAACAGTCCTTGTCTGTATGTTTGGTAGTACTAAGTAAGTTAGTACTGGTACGTTTAATTCCCAACACTTTATGACCCATTATTTTTGTTTCTTTACACCATTATATGTTATGTTTCATTACACAAATACCTTAGCCTACCATGTAGTTTATATCCATGGTTGGTTGCTGGTTATTTTGGAGTGTTTGATTGTCATTTTTCGTGTTTTTTGTGAGTATTGAGTAACTTTATGCTTGTGAGAATTGGTTAGGATTTACACGTTACTTGGGAAATATGTGACGAGGTAATTAATTGCACTTTGAAAATATATGACTAAGTGCCATTTGTGTCGAAAGATAAAGTCCGATCACCTTTGTGTTTCAATTCTAGTACTATTCATTTTAAGTCAAGTTGTTACTAATGATGGATTTATTTAAGATTACTTAAAAAAGGAAAAGAGTATATGCATTGATAATCTTTCTTGTTATGTTTAATGAAAGAGTTGGTAGTTTATGAACCACCTAGTATTTATGATGATGGTTTGTCAATGACAAATGATTTTGATACATGATATGGTGTATATGTTAGTCTTTCGTGTTAAAGTTGTTAGATAATAAAGGCTCGTAAGTCCATTGGGTTTGGCCTGTTTAGTTGTTAGGGTTATGTTAGTTTGTCTTCTATTTAATGTCATGCAATCATCAATGTTTAATGAATTTGATAATACAATTTTCATTTTCCCCTATGATTTTAACATGGTATCACAACGCTAGGTACAAGTCGTCAGAGTATGGTTATTCTCCGGTCATCAGCTAATTATCAGTGGACCGGAGGGATATCGTTTTCTTTTCCGTTGTTTTGTTTACATTCGTCATTGTCTGCACAACTGTGGTAAAAAGACGATATGTGATTTGTTAACTGTCGGATTTTTCTGATATTCGGTCTGTAGTTAGTAGACACAATGTTCTACACTTTGACCATTCAGTTTTTTAATTGGAGTCTTGAGCAAGTCACAGGAACGCGTCGAATCTGATGTTGTTTTCTGTTCATCACATTATGCGCCCCCGTGGAAGAATAGGTATAACGCATTCGTCAACCTTTGGATTTTGCTTATTTTCGGATTGTTGCTTCTAGACACATAGATATACAATTGCAGTGAAGGGATTTAAGATATGATGTTCCTATGGGGAGTTATGGCTTGTCGAAGCTGCTGCTAATTTAGATAATAAAGGCCCGTAAGCCCATTAAGTTCAACCCGTTTAGTTGTCAGGGTCAGGTTAGTTTGTATTTTATTTAATGTCATGTAATCATCAATGTTTAGTTAATCTAATTATACAATTATCATTTTCCCTCTGATTTCAACAAAAGCTTTTGTCTTACTGTGATATTGAATCTTTCGGGTTAGCGGTATGTAATAGCTAGCAACAAGGGATGATTTGAATGTAAACTATTTGTTTGTTAGTTTTAGAATAAACCAATTAAATGTTTATTCACGTCTTTTATCCTACCCATTAAACCTGTTAGTCTTTATTGTTTTTACCCATTTGCCTCTTAATTGAATTTTATATAAACTCTAGTGGTGGAGAAGTGAAATACTTTCAAGCATATGATAGGATAATCGACATGACTGAGCAGTTGCGCGAACACCTAAATAAAACACATAGATTATTGAGAGACTGAGTGTATTTCAATTTCTTTTTCGTTAGGTGCTCGGTTTTAAATTATACTAGATTAGATAATTTTAAATTCATATTTTTCAGTTCATAATTGGAAGATATATTTTTAGAATTAATATGTAAAGCCACTGATAAAGTCATATGTTAGACATTGCACATCTAAATCATGTGAGTAGATTTATAAGGAATTAACAAGGTTAGCACTGGTTTCTTACACTTATTTAGTTATTTGTGTTCTTATAATTATTTAATTAATTGATTACATGGATCTAAAACACAAGTGAGATTTTTACTTTATTTATTTTATAGTTTAATTTCATTTGATTAGCCAAATTGATCTATTCTTTAGATTCGACACTCGGTCTTACTAAAGATAAACTACAAACGATCAGATACACTGACTGTAATTGTTGGTTAATCTGAGATATTTCATTGTATATATTTAAAACCGGATTTCTAAACATTAGTTACTTGGCTATAGCTATCAAATGCTAATATATATACACTTTTAATTCGCTATACATAAGACGTAAAAAGTATAGACGCTGTAAAGTGTAAATAAAAAGATACTCCGTAAAGCATTTTTACTATGTTTCACACCTGCACAAAATAACCTTTTTTACTTTGTGTATGGAAACAAGGCCAAAGAGAAAGTTGATTCCATTTTCAAACTTTTTATAATCGTTTAAAATCCACCTTTAACAAAGTAGACATCACTAACGATAAGATATTATGACATGTTGTCCTAATTAACAAACACATACACTCACGCTCCATAATTCCATATCATCACATTCACATATTTACCGCTCCCGTTATCAACTTTTTCCCGACACACACTTATTCGACATTATGACAATCTCGAGATCGTCATTAAAAATAACCCACTCTACACGGTCAGGATCTTCTCTTCACAAACTTTCACACTAGATATAAAAACATTCTTTATGCGTTACTCAACCATTCACATAACATTTACTTCATATTTGTTATAAGTTCACTTCACTTCACTTCCTTTGTTTCCATTCATTCAAACAAATTATTCATCTAGTCTAATGGAAGAAAGACCAGAAACTGAGCTAATTTCCATACCTGCGACGCCAAGGGATTCCACGCCAGAGATACTGACACCTTCTGGACTGCGGTCACCTAGACCGCACTCCAAAGAAGGTGGCAAGTCATCTACGGCATGGACTCCCACGTCGTTTATATCACCAAGGTTTTTGAGTCCCATTGGGACGCCTATGAAAAAGGTGTTGGTGAATATGAAAGGCTATTTGGAAGATGTTGGTCATTTGACGAAACTTAACCCGCAAGATGCATGGCTTCCTATTACTGAGTCGAGGAATGGGAATGCGCATTATGCTGCGTTTCATAATCTTAATGCTGGTATCGGGTTTCAAGCTTTGATCTTGCCAGTTGCTTTCTCGTTTCTTGGATGGTAAAATCTTGGACTTTATGATATTATGTTTTGTGTTTTGTTCATATGTTATTGAGATGTGTTTGAGATTGCTATATAAAATACACAGTTTACAACAAAGTAACTCGAAACTGCTTATCTTATACACGTTATGTTCCAAAATTATTGTACATAATTTTATATGAATTTCATTTGTCTTCAAGTGTCATTTTCATAATAATATAATCTTAAATTGTGTTCAACCCATAGTTATACATCCTCCCATCATTTTGGTATTTGTATAAATGTTTTGTACTATATATGAGCATGAACAATCTTGCTTTTTAATTTGTATTGTCTAGCAAGTTACGCGGAGACAATTGGTGTTGGAATACCCGTCATTTACTTTTTCTTGTCGAATATCATCATGGTTTTGAGTCTATTGACCCAACAAAGAGGTGGAAATTTATATCTGCGTGTTTTCGAGTAACACTTAAAAGTAAAAACTTATGAAGTGAAACAACGAAAAAGTTAGCATTTTCAAATATAATTTAAAGGGAAAAAAGAAAATAACTGAAAAAGAAAAATGATTCGATTGATTTTGATGTAAAATATTTTCACTCAAAATTATGATGAAAATATTTACTTCATATTTATTTACTTATTCCTCAACAAGCAATTTAGGGGTGTAGAATGTCAATATTAAATGTTCCTTAAGTTATAACATCTTTGCTTTGACGACCATAAAAGAGTTGATAATTTATAGGCAATTGCAAATATCATTCGTGTGGTTTGGCCAAAATGCATGTTTCGTCCTTAACCTTTCGATAGTGCAGACGCCGTTCTTGTGGGGAACTTTGGGTTGCAGTTTTCATCCATGTCCAAAGTAAAATGACTAAAATGCCCTTGTCAAAAACTGCAACCCAAAGATGAAAACTGCAACCTAAAGTTTTTCACAAAGACGGTGTCTGCACTTTTGAAAAGTTAGAGACGAAACCTACAATTTAGCCAAACTATAAGGACGATTTTTGCAATTTACTCTAATTTATATTTTTAATTATGATTATTATTATTATTATTTTAAACGGCATTTTTAATAAAATTAAATGATATCATTGTTTTTCCATTTTGACCCACATTTTTTTTCCTAGCTTTAATTAGTTAAATGATGTATTCTATCGCTACAATAGCGCACATTATATAATAGTCTAATAAGGGCTAATATTTATTTACCGACGCAATTGTAAGTCTCTAACTATAAATTATATCTTTTTTTCTTGGCTTGTGACGAATTCACAGAGGACCTGAGGGGGCGGGTGAAGAGGGCAACCGCCTCAGGACCTCAAAATTTTAGTTACGTTTAATAATATCACATGTACTTAATAGGTTGTCAGTTATTCAAAATGATATTCTGGAGCAAACTGACTACCAATATTTGATCAAATATATTGCATCATAATGTTTTTGCTTTTCACGTAGATAATTATATATTTTAAACGAATGCTACATTTTATTTTGCATTTATTTTTATGGTCTCATTTTGTACTTTCACCCAGGAGCTCCGAAAACTCGCAAAGGCACTCCTAATTCATACAGTATATATTTCTACCAATCAGCTAATAATCAAACAACAAAAAATTGATGTAATGTGTTTGGTTTATATATGCAGGAGTTGGGGGATCATTTCATTAACCATAGCCTACATTTGGCAACTATACACTTTGTGGATCTTAGTACAACTTCATGAAGCAGTTCCTGGAAAGAGGTACAACCGATACGTTGAACTTGCCGAAGTAGCATTTGGTAAGAATTAACAAAGAGCCTCTAATATTTAAGCCCGTTTTTGAGTGATTTATGATTTCAGAATATTTAGCTAGGACATCCTAAGTTCCTAATGATGTTTTTTTTTCTTTCTCTTTTCTGTTCAAGGGAATCGATTGGGGGCATGGCTGTCGATCTTCCCAACAGCTTACCTATCTGCAGGGACCGCGACAGCCCTGATTTTAATAGGAGGAGAAACCATGAAACTCTTTTTTGAGATTGTGTGTGGGCCCACATGTACATCCAATCCATTAACAACAGTAGAATGGTATTTGGTTTTCACATCTTTATGCATTGTGTTGTCTCAACTTCCAAACCTTAATTCTATAGCGGGACTATCACTAGTAGGAGCTGTGACCGCCATCATTTACTCAACCATGGTCTGGCTCCTCTCGGTTACCCAAAATAGACCACCGAATATCTCTTATGAACCCATCCCATTACCTTCAATTACCTCTTCCATGTTCTCAGTTTTCAATGCACTCGGTATTATAGCATTCGCATTCAGAGGGCATAATTTAGTACTCGAGATTCAGGTAAATTGACTTTCAAGGTCAAATAGTAAATTAATCTGGCTTCAAATTTGATTTAGATCCTTTGAAACTTCAAAACTATTCTAGAATGATACTTATTAAGTTGAAACTAGCTATACACATTTTGTACTGAAATCAGTATACATTTGTATTTATAACATAGCAGGTTTGACCTGAAAAGTCAGAATGTATTTTAGTGACCATTTTGAGATACCTTTGACTTTAAGGTCAAACAGTATGTTTTTGGACCTCAAAAGTGATTTAATTCATTCGAGTTAAAGAAAAGCTTTATTATATTGCATAGACTATATGTTATACTTCAAAATCTGTATGATCCTATCGATTATGTAATAAAATCCATATCAGATTATGTATTTACGGTTTAACTGGTTTGACCTCAAAAAGGTAAATTTTGAATATTACTGACAGTTCTGTGGTATGTTCTCAGTCAACAATGCCATCAACTTTTAAACACCCAGCTCATGTGCCAATGTGGAAAGGGGCTAAGGTCGCGTACTTCTTCATCGCATTGTGTTTGTTCCCGGTAGCCATTGGTGGTTTCTGGGCTTATGGAAATCAAGTAAGTGCATTCATAGTATATGTCCATTATTTCATCTCTCAACATCAAATGTATAACAAATATTAATCTCAATTTTCAATTTTGTAGATGCCTCCAGGAGGGATTCTTAACGCCCTATTTGGCTTCCATCAACACGACATTTCAAGAGGGCTACTTGCAACAACATTTCTCCTAGTTGTCTTTAGTTGCTTGAGTAGCTTCCAAATCTACTCAATGCCCGTTTTTGACAACTTTGAAGCTAGCTACACACACCGCACAAACAGACCTTGCTCGGTATGGGTCAGGTCAGGTTTCAGGGTGGTTTATGCGTTCATAAACTTCTTCATTGGGGTAGCATTACCATTTCTTTCTAGCCTAGCTGGATTGTTGGGAGGACTAACACTTCCGGTCACATTTGCATACCCTTGTTTCATGTGGGTGTTGATTAAGAAGCCAACAAAGTATAGCTTTAATTGGTACTTCAATTGGTCGCTCGGGTGGCTTGGTGTCGCGTTTAGTTTTGCCTTTACGATTGGTGGTATTTGGAGCATTGTTGATAATGGGTTAAAGTTGAAGTTCTTTAGGCCAGCCTAGCTAATGATTGTTTTATTTGTTTGTGGTTTTTGCTTATGTGATTTGATATATACAGTTTATGATATATGTCATGTGTGTGGTAATTGTGTTATATGCATGTGAGATTAAATGGAACAAGCTAGTTATGTGTATTTGGATATAAAGTAATTTTCTTAATCTATAGACAACACAAGTAACTAGAAAAAGTGATTAACTGAATTCAGATGACTACTAATATACTAATATAGCTTAACAGTGTGTTTTGTTTATAGGATAATTTTTTGTAACTGAACTGAGAATTCTATTGGTGGCTGTGTTCCTCAACTGCTCTAATGACTCTTCAGATTTGTGCTCTTTAAAATTTCTCTTAGAGTAAAAGCTTAAGATTTACAGTCAAAGATCATGCACATTCTAGACATAGAGACAACCTCTTAGGTGCATACAATAGCAATAGTAAAACTATAATGACGAGATTATGCGAGGTGACTAATATAGTTTAACTATGACTGATTAGCTGATTATGGTGATTTATATATTGGAAATTGTGAGCTCAATACGGGATATTTACTCAAGAAAAAGTATCTGCATTAAGAATTTAAGATGACAATGATATATGCATAATTAATAATGTAATGAACATGACATGTCATATTCAAGCGAAGCGATTGGGCTGGTTGGAGGGAGTCAATCCCCCACCCCTGAGTTGAAGTGATTAAATTCACGATATTCATCTGACCTTACTGTGAGAGTGCAGAACTATTACTGTCGAATATCATTTTTCTTTCATGAATTCATTCGCCATTTCTCTCGATATCCTCCTCTCCTCTAGACAGCAAATTCATGAAATGAAAGTTACATCATATAAAACACAAATGCAAGCACCTCATATTAGATTTCATCTTAATTAGGATGATACAGTTTTAAGTAACATTTACTGACATAGCGTCTAGTGGTTCTTAAAATGCGCTCTCATTATTGGAATGTAAAGGATGCGTTATTTGCAAAAATCTTTATCCTAGTTCTTCATCTCTAGTTTACTTTAATACGGGAACAATTTCTTTTTTAAATAGGGTAAATTGCAAATTTGGTCCTTAAAGTAACACGAATACGCAAGTATCACACCAAGACGATTTTTGTTGCAAAAAAAACATTACTGTTTAAATTTTTTTGCAAAACAACCACTGAAAGTCACTGTTCACTAATTTTTGTTATTTTTTCTCGTTAAGTGCCTCGTCACTGAGGGTAGTATTGTCATTTCACTGTTCCCGCCTAAATCATCATAACACCCACCGATTATCACTTAACCCAGCAAACCCTATTGTTCAAAGTTCAAAGTTCAATTTCGTTTTCTTCCCTAAACTTATCAAAAAAGATTCGGAATCAAATAAAAATTGAAAATGATGGGTCCTCCGTTTGGGAAAAACCGAGCGCGATATTCCCTGATTTGTGATCTTGATAAACTTTACGGTAACTTTGGTTATTGTTAATTGTACTGATTTTTTAGTTAAATATAATGTTAACACAATGCACAATATGATTAGGAATTAGTTTTCACATTAGGATGATTTTTTGTTCTTAGGGTGTGTGTTTATGTTTATTATTTCTACACAATATCAAACCACAACTTTTTCTCTCTTAAAATCATTCACAGTGAAAATTTTACCTCACAACCAGGAAGGATGTATCATTTTCCAATTATAGATTGGTATGATATGGTTGATTATGACCTGTTTTCATTTGATGCGTATGATTCGTTGTTAGATGACCTAGGTGTCAAGACTGGTTGGATTTTATTGCCTCATTATAGGATACCAGGTGAGTCATTGGATGACGGGTTGTTACCTTTGATGGACGATGACGATGTTGTTAACATGTTGAATTTGGTTCCTACACATAGATAAATCGAGGTTTATATTGAGGTTGAAGGCAAAAAATTAAAAATTATTGATGAAATACTGGATGAGATTACTAGTGAAAATGTTGATGATTTTCAGAATGCTACTCAAGCTTCAACAAGCAAACCTGATGGAAGCATTGTTACCAGGTTATTAAATAACATAGACACTGACACTCTTGTTGTTGAACAACCTATTAACGATAAAGCTGGTGGAGAACAAGTTGAGCAACAATCATCAATTATGGACGATGATTTGTTCCAACAATACTCTCCTGTAGGTGTAGATGATGTTGTTGAAGAAGACGAAGACTATACAGACATGGTAAATGAATTTCAAAGGGGGAGTGAGGATGTTGTTTTAGAGCTTAATGATAGATTTGTGGATGAAGAAGTTGTTGACAGGGAAGAGCTTGTTGAGCAGGAGAATCAACAACCGTAAGACTTGGAGGTAAGTAATTTTGAAGAGGATGATGTAGGCACCCAAATTGAGCCACAGGTGGACATGAGTGGTTTTCATTTTGAACTTGATGTCCACATTGACCATGTCATAAGCTTAGCTGCTAGTGTGACGGAGGATATGGCTTCGCATGTTGCCTGTGACTTTGATGAATTTGATAGTGGTGAAGTTACCCGTGCTCCCAAAATTGCGAACATAAGTGATGCGCGTACGAAGTGCGTTCGGGGTCAAAGGAACTTCCTTTTCGTCGAGCAAGTTTTTCAACACCCTAGGCAGTGAACCTAATCGTTGTAGTGTAGTATTGGGTAAGCCTCGGGGATTGATATCGTTCTCTAGGGGAATAGGAATGCTAGCAAGAAATGTATTACGCTAAGGTAGAGGTTGAGGATTTTTTTTTTCTTTTTTATGGTTTTTTAGAAAGCTAAGGGTAAAATCTCGGGACAATTGGTTTGGGGGTGGTACTTCTACTGATTACTTCTACTATCTAATTATCTAATTCTATGGGTAGCTATGTCTATTTGATGTGTGCTCGTATGATGATTAAAAATGTATTTACCTAGATACTATTACTCCCTAGTTATCTGTTATTGATGGTTGAATTGTCACACCTTATCTTAACGCGTTGTGCTTCCTAAAGTCGTAGGGTGTGCCTATGCCCTAACTCTTTGAGGTTACCTTTGGGTTTAGCCTACGAAATCCGCTAGATTATTCATAAGTCAACTTTCACAAAGACTATTCAAGCATTAAACACAACGAAAGCCTAGTTGCACTCCTAAGCCAATTACAATTAAGATAACAAACAACCTAACAATAATTAATGACTAGGTTTCATAGATCTAAGCAAACACACAAGAAATTTAGCTAGATATGTTAAACAAGCAAGCGTACACACAATCAATGGAAGACATAATGATAATTTGGATTAAAACACTTATCTTGATGTGTAAAATAGGGTTAGGGACCTTAAGATACTGTCCAAGTCAGACTACAAACGTTTAGGATTTTTACTCCAAAAGTCTACATCCTTAAATGCAGAAAAATTGAATTTTATATATAGATTTACAAGTGCGATGGCGTCACCTTATAGGTAGACGCCGTTAGATCGCCGTCATTAGGGTTTTTGTCTTGGCCAAGTCATCAATGGGACGGCGTCACCTTAAAGTTATGACGCCGTCAGTCTTCAAGTGGGACGTCGTCTTGGTTCTGGATCTAGGCCGTCTGAGATGAAAAGTCTGAGTGACTTCTTCTTCGGCAAGCCCGTCAGTTGTATTAGCAAAATTCCACTAAGCCGTCGGTGCATGTTTTTATCAAATCGTATAGAGGGAAGGCGTCGCCTGGTTGGGGCCGCCTTCATTTAGCGGCTTGAGTGGCTTCGATCTTGACTTTGCCATTTTCTTCATGTATTCACTCCTTTTCGTCCAAATGTGCATCATTCCAGTATTTTGCTTCTAAGAGACCTAAAAAGTGAAAAGGAACGAAATTAAGCAGTAACGGATATAAAAGTGGTCGATTAAGGGCTTAAATGACCCCTTAAAAGTGTACGTTTTAAATCCTTATCAAATATCCCTACACTTGGTATTTGCTTGTCCTCAAGCAAATGTGCTTTTGGCCAATCAATTTATAAGTTAGAGGGCATGAAGCATGGGTTTAAAATAATTCATAACAAGTAAAAGCACCGCAATAGTCATAACAAGCACGGAAATTATATACTAGCACCTCACAAGGGGTGTTTGGATTTTCTCATCTCTCGGGTTTATATGAAATATAGTAAATGGAAATGGAAGATAAACACTCATTACCTTGCATAGTACATAGATTACCATAAGCTTGAGACTAGATCAAACCACCACCGCTTTGGCGTAAGCACCTAGGAACAACTATCTAAGAGGTCTTTACAAGGGTTGTAACGTTAGGCTTTCGGTAGGGAAACAAAGGGTTTTGTTGGATAGGCGATTTAGTGGTGGCAAGTCAAAAATATTATGTTACAAGCATGAAAAGCGTGGCGTTGCTAAGCTAAGACTCGACTCACTAAACTCTAGATAACTTGAAACAAACATACATAAATTTTAAAGACATAAACATAAAGATAGATGTAGGATGGTAGCCCGTATGTTTTTCTTCATTTTTTCATTTTTTTAACACTCTCTTTTTTGATTTTTTTTTCATACATTTTTACTCTACCATCCTCTACGATAACATCAAAATATAAGGGATTTATAGGAGCTTCCCCACACTTGAGTTTTTATTTCTCTAACACTAATTGACCCGATTTGAAAAGATCAAAACACTTGGAGTATTTAATTACGTAGACAAAGGGAATTTGAATTTAACGTTCCTTCCCGTTACTCCATAAAATATTACTTTTACCCATGAGTCCCAATCATCCCAAAATTGTGTACAAAAGATATGACTCGACTTAGCAACCATGGAAGTAACTAGATAATTGAACTAAGGGTTTAGTAATGATAACAATAATGCACCAAAGGTGAGTGCATACAAGGTAGGCTAAGGCGATTTGGGTGTACATTTGGGGGTTGATTGTAAACAATGCTCTTCATTGATATTCCGAAAAACCAAAACATCACAAGAACCTCGAAAAGGATAGGCTCTGAGGGGTTTACTAGGGGTATCTTGTACTAAAGATGAGTACATCACAAGGGTGGTGGGTAATTACTCAACCGATGTGGAAGAAGTAATTATAATACAGGTTTCAAACAAGGGTTATCCTAATGCCTCTTATCACTTAGTTATTCCTAACTACACAAGTGTAGTCTCACTAGCGATCTCGGAATGCATCACAAAACAAGTTCTAGAATCTATTATACTACCGGTACACTCTCTAAGCATTAAAGGTGAATGCTTTTATTCCTAAAGATCTAGGGGCGCACCTCACATTTTTGGGGTGGAATTTGAGTGGTAAATGATTTTTGTGCTAGTCATATAACTCCTATCCATGAGACGCTTTATTAAGACTAAAGTTTTAGCTCGTACATGTCATAAAAAAATTTAAATTTGGTGCTAAAATTTCCCTAACAAATATTTCACATAGTTTATTGCACAATTGACCAAGGACAAAACAAATGATCAAGGATAAGAATAGTTTCTAAGTTCCCGTTTTATTCTCCCTCCTTAGACTTAAACTGAACATTGTCCCCAATGTTCCCCAAAAGTATCAAAGTTATGATAAAGGAAGGTAAGTAAAAGAGAAAGAAACTAGTACTCCCCTGATTAGCTCGATAGGATTCGTGTGAAGTTGTGGTTAAATTATTTTCCAATAAGAATGCATAAGTATTAAGCTCCATCCAATGTTGTGTTTCTTCTTCTTGCCAAATATAACCTGCACATTTTAAGAAAACAAACAAAACCTTCGCATAAATCGGCGGTAAAACTATATATATGACACAACTACACTAGGATATAAGGTTTGTGGAATAGATGTTTGCAGTTTTTCTGGAAAATTAAGACCTGAGAATTTCCAAAAATTTATAAGTAGCACATAAAACAAATTTTTTTGTATAAGTTGTTTTCGCTTGACGGCGTCGTCAGGCTTTAATCCTGACGCCGTCAGGTTGTCATGACAGAAACTGGTCTGATGCGTTTTCCTAGAAAAATTCTAGAAAAATTACATCTTTAAAACCTGGAAAAATTCCTGCAAAACATCTATTATGACTCGATACAAGCATTTGACTCTAACAAACACACACACACACACACACACACACACACACATATATATATATATCAATTTCACTAATTGTAATTCTCATGTTCACGTTCTTTAAAAACGTATGTAATCTTTCCTACATTTATCTTTTTGTAAAATACCTTTATATGTAATTAAGACGAGGTTAAAGATAAAATAAAACATTTTCACAAGATCAAAAATGAGAACAAACAACAATGAAAAAGATATATGACACACAAACAAGCAAATGATTAAGCATGGGTTGCCTCCCACGAAGCGCTTTTCTTTATTTATGAGTCTTGTAGCTAGACTCGAAGTCGTGCTCCTACGTGACTTCCTTACCGTCACCTTCCTCCTCATGACGATCTCTATCGGGGTTTTCCATGGTATAGTTATGCCCTATCGTGCATCTTTCTAGGAAGTCATCTTCCCCCCAATTTGTTCTATATTCCGGTCCTAATTTTAAGCAATCCTTATAGAACCCAAAAATCTTATTCATCACATAATCTACTCCTCTCTTCTTATCACCCTCATTCCTATAGTAGACCAATAGCTTAAGTTCCTTTTCATTATTGGATAGTGATGAAAATTTCTCAATCTTAAATGGCATTTGACAAGCTACGTCATCGGTCTCATCCTTGAATCTAACTATTCCTAACGACAGATTATAATTCATCCCGGTGTTTTCTACGAATGGCTTCCCTAGAACTACGTGGGACAAGCTTGGATCTATGGCCGTACTAATATCCTCCACAATCACGAAATCCGTAAGATACGTGAAACTACCTACATAGACGGGCAATTCCTTAATTCTATCAAGGAAATTACATCTAAGTCTAGGATCATCGGGGTCTTGCCTATTTGGGATAGGTTTCTTCATCACCCAATTATAGTATGTGCTAGTCATGATGTTCATTGGGGACTTGCGATCAATGTAGGCCTTTGCCACGAAAAGATGTCCTATGCAACAAGGTATGTTGAGATTTATAAGATTTCCAAAGATGATTCGTGGGCTTCTCCTAACATACATGTGATGAAGGTCGCGTACTAGGTGTGGGTGGCATGAAAGTTCTTCTTCCGTAGGAAACTTATTGAAGTACTCATCACCTACTTCGTTGGTCGATTCTTCCTTAGGAGTTTCACTAACCTCAAGCATAGTCTCATGGTTTGCTTCATCACTATTCCTATTTGGTTTTACTGGTGATGGCATTGACGAATTGAACATGCGTAGATGAAGACGGATCCCTAGTTTCGAAGTACTTGCTTGGGTCCTTAATTTTCACACCGGAAGCTTCGGGAGAATGAGTCGAGATGGCATTAACCTTTTTGGTGGTCTTCCTATCACTATTGGTCATGGCTTTCAAAAGGTTATCTATCTTCCTATCCATCTCGGCTTGTTGTTGGTTAAAGAAGTCTGAAAGCTTGGCTATTTGAGCTTCTTGGGATGTAACTAGGTGTTGTAACATCCATTCTATGTTTTGTTGACTAGGGCTGTGAGAGTGGGACCATGGGGAATCATTAGAGGTGAATTCTTTAGTTTGTCCCCAATTATAGTCGGGTTTGCCCCTCCATGCTTCTCTGGCATCATTGAAAGTCCTAGGTCCGGGTGTTGTGGGTAATCTCCCTCCCATTCCATTGGTACGTGAGGATGCATAGTCAATGGAAGCTTGTTCGGGGAGACTCGTGCAAGTATGAGTGTCATGGGGACCACTACATATCTCACACAAGGAAGAGACCTTGTTCATTTGGCGTGAGGGCTTAGGAGTCTCGTAGGAGCTCATTAGGAATTTGACTTGATCTTTAAGTTCGAGCATCCTATGATTGGAAGGTTGTGAGTTAATGGGAGGCAAGGAGATTGCCTTAACAGTTTTGGGCAACTCACGGGGGTCATTCCAACTTTCGTTGTAATAGAGGGCAAGGTCCTCTATTGTACCCCATGATTCTTCCGCGGTAAGTTCACTAAGTTTGCCATCGGCCGCTTGGCAGATGGTTTGCCTAGTTGAGAAGTTGACATGATCATAAAAGATTTGGACTTGAAGCTAAAGATCGATGCCGTGATGAGGGACTTTATGGAGCAAGTCCTTGAATAGAGTCCACGCCTCGTAGAGAGTTTCTCCTTGACGTTGTTGGAACATCAAGATGTCATTCCTAAGTTTGGTAGTTCTCCCTGGTGGGAAAAATTGGGCGAGGAAACGAGTGGTGAGATCATCCAAACTTGAGATGGATCCGGCGGGAAGTCGCTCAAGCCAATTGCTAGCTTGGTCCCGTAGAGAGAATTGGAAGAGACGTAAGCGCGTGGTCTCCCATGTGGTAGCATCAAGGTCGATGGAATCAACAATTTTAAGGAAGTCTTTGAGAGGCTGATTAGGATCTTCGGAACGAAGTCCATGGAATGCACATCCGTTTTGCACGAACCGGATGGTGTCAGATTGCAAGGCCGTAGTTTGAGCTTGATCGGGGAGCTCAATGGTGTTCCTATAGCCTTGGTGGCTTGGTCTGGAGTATTCACCAAGAGTACGGCCTCTTGGCTGGTCAATTGGTGGTGGGTCAATGGGAATTGTGTGATGTGGTGGTGGGCTATCACCTTCCATGATGAAAAGTGATGGGATTACTAACAAAATCACGAAAAAGGGGGATAGACTACAAGGAAGCTAAAAATGAGAAAAATCTTACTTGATAGGAATCAAGCAAGGGAACCTAAACGAGATAAAAATCTAACTGGCTATTCTATTCCCGCGCGTAAAAACTTGATGCGTGCGAAGCGTTCGGGGTCAAAGGAACTTCCTTTTTGTTGAGCAAGTTTTTCAACACCCTAGGCAGTGAACCTAATCGTTGTAGTGTAGTATTGGGTAAGCCTCGGGGATTAATATCGTTCTCTAGGGGAATAGGAATGCTAGCAAGAAATGTATTACGCTAAGGTAGAGGTTGAGGATGATTCTTTTTTTTAATCTTTTTATAGTTTTTTAGAAAGCAAAGGGTAAAATCTCGGGGCAATTGGTTTGGGAGTGGTACTTCTACCGATTAATTCTGCTATCTAATTATCTAATTCTATGGGTAGCTATGTCTATTTTATGTGTGCTCGTATGATGATTAAAAATGTGTTTACCTAGATACTATTACTCCCTAGTTATCTTTTATTGATGGTTGAATTGTCACACCTTATCTTAACGCGTTGTGATTCCTAAAGTCGTAGGGTGTGCCTATGCCCTAACTCTTTGAGGTTACCTTTGGATTTAGCCTACGAAATCCGCTAGATTATTCATAAGCCAACTTTCACAAAGACTATTCAAGCATTAAACACAACGAAAACCTAGTTGTACTCCTAAGCCAATTACAATTAAGATAAGAGACAACCTAACAATAATTAATGACTAGGTTTCATAGATCTAAGCAAACAAACAAGAAATTTAGCTAGACATGTTAAACAAGCAAGCATACACACAATCAATGGAAGACATAATGATAATTTGGATTAAAACACTTATCTTGATGTGTAAAATAGGGTTAGGGACCCTAAGATACTGTCCACGTCGGACTACAAACGTTTAGGGTTTTTACTCCAAAAGTATACCTCCTAAATGCGAAAAATCAATTCTATATATAGATTTACAAGTGCGGCGGATCGCCTTATAGGTGGGACGCCGTCGGATCGCCGTCATTAGGGTTTTCGTCTTGGCCAAGTCATCGATGGGACGGCGTCACCTTAGAGTTGTGACGTCGTCAGTCTTCAAGTGGGACGTCGTCTTGGTTCTGGATCTGGGCCGTATGAGATGAAAAGTCTGAGTGACGCCCTTCTTCTTCAAAGCCTAACGCCGTCGGGTTGTATGAGCAAAAATTTCACTAAGCCGTCTGGTGCATGTTTTTATCAAATTTGTATAGAGGGACAGCGTCACCCTTTGGTTGGGACGCCATCAGCTTCAGTTTTAGCAGCTTGAGTGGCTTCGATCTCGACTTTGCCATTTTCTTCATGTATTTACTCTTTTTCGTCCAAATGTGCATCATTCCAGCATTTTGCTTCTAAGAGACCTAAAAAGTGAAAAAGAACGTAATTAAGCAGTAACGGATATAAAAGTGGTCGATTAAGGGCTTAAATGACCCCTTAAAAGTGTATGTTTTAAATCCTTATCAATAAGAAGGAGAAGGTTGAAATAAATTAGGAGGGAGTACCAGGGAAAAAAATGTTAACAAGGGTGAATTTTTCATAACATAAAGATTTTTGGCACCGAAGGAAATCAAAGAAAAGGTGAGAATGTATGCTTTAGACTGTAGAAGAGATGTTGGGATTGAAAAGTGTGATCAAGAAAGGGTTATAGCTTATTGTTATGGGACTTTTGTGGGTTATGGTAAGGGGAAACATGTCGAAAGTGATGGCATAAATTCTTCTACATGTTGTCAAACTAAGCGTTCTTGTTCACAGTCAAAGGGAAAGTTTGAGACTTTCAAAACCTACATGAAAAAAGGGGAAACCCATGTGTGCGTGGTCCCTACACGTCTCAAAAGTCAGTGATGAACCTACTTGGAGTGTCAAAACATTAAAAGATGAACATAAGTGCCTCCAAACATGAAAATTTAAATCGGTGACTGCAAGATTCATCTCATCCGAGGTTGGTAAAATTCTTGTTACCAACCAGAAATTCCCAACGCTGCACTGACAAAGCAATTAAATCAAAAATTTCAGATCGACATCTCTGAGAAAAAGGTATTCAAAGCAAGAAATATTGCAATGAAACGGATTTTGGGTGACCATGAAGAACAATATGCCAATCTTAGGGATTACGCGCTGGAATTCAAGGAAAAAAAAATAAGGATACAACTGTGAAGATTCAAGTTGAAGAAAACACCAAAATCTTAACTGCTGTTGGTGTAGATAACAATAATGGGGTGTATCCAGTTGCTTACGCGGTAGTTGAAGCTGAGTGCAAGAGTTCATGGTTATGGTTCCTTACCAATCTAGCAAATGACCTTGATTTGTAACCCAATTTAAACTACACCTTCATCTCAAACAGACAAAGGGTATAAACATAATTTCCCTCTTTATTAGTTTTGTACATTATTTGATCATCATTCATATATTATCTTATGTTTATTGTGACAGAGGATATTACCAGCCATTGCAGAACTGTTTCCTGTAGGTGAACACAGATTCTGTGTGAGACACATATATGACAATATGAAACAGTTATTCAGGGGACAAATTTACAAAGATCTTCTTTGGAAGTGTGCTACAACATCAATAATTATTTAGTTTAATAGAATAATGGAGGAGCTCAAATCAGTGGACTCTAAAGCTTATGACTGGTTAAGAAGGAAACCACCATGATCATGGTCAAGGTCATATTTTTCAGGTATAATATAAACATATTATGACTTTCATCAGTAATATTAAAAAGCTTAAAACTGATGCTGGCACTTTATGTAACATACATGGAAAGCTAAATGTGACATCCTTTTAAATAACTTATGTGAATCTTTTAATAGCAAGTTGGTGGACGGTAGAGATCAACCAATCAATGGTTGTTTGGATACATCAGGGAGTATCTTATAAAGAGAATTATCAGTGTGCACCAGGTAATAGACAGAATTGAAGGCCCCTTAACCCCAACAACAACTGCAATTTTAAGAAACATTAAGCAAAAATCAAATGATTATATTGTTATATGGAATGGGGCGACACATACCAGTGTAAGGGGCCTTAGAATGACCATGTGTTATGAATATGTGTTAGGATTTACAAAATTCAGTCGTTAAAGTGTCGGTCACCTCAAGTATATGTAAACGTTAGAAAGCTCGTAGTCGTAGTCATTTTACGTTAGTTAGTATTTAGTTAAGTAACATCGTGGAGGACGGACGGGTCTTTACCCATTGTATGCCTGATCCACAGACCGTAGGAGGCGAGTCTTGTAAGAAAACTATAAATACCCTCTACCTCCCAAGGTAGAGGGTTGGAGTTTCAATACCATTTTTCTTTGTTTCACATAGTTCCCAACTCTCTTCCCTTTCTCTCTCTAAACATTTGTGTACGCCCCATATTGATTGTGGTTTAATGTGTTTGTGAAATCCTATATCTTACAATTTGTATCAAGAGCCATGGTTTGATCACTCATCTTTCATGTTCTTTGTTTTGGTGGGTTTCATAAGGTTTTTGGGGTTATAAGTGTTTAGAAGAGTTTGAATCATTTGGTCAATTTCTTGTGTTAAAGTTTGAATTTTGATAGTACTTTTGTGTTTAGGATCATCATATGTGCTTAGGTTTTGAATTGGAAGGCTTGAATCATCGTGGTTGGGCTGTTTTTGATTGTTAAAGTGGTTGTTTTTGAATATTGTACTAAGCGAGTTGAGCCACGGTAAAACGTTTCTTCGAAGCGAGTTACTTTGTTATTTGGAAGCGAGTTGCTTTGTTATTGGAAGCGAGTTGGTTTATGCGACTTGGCTATTAAGCGAGTTGATTCTTCAAGCGACTTGAGTTCTAAAGCGACTTGGCTATTAAGCGAGTTGTATTGGCAGCGAGTTGGTTTATGCGACTTGGCTATTTAGCGAGTTGACTCTTTATGCGGCATGGGTTTTAAGCGAGTTGTTTCTTTAAGCGACTTGAGTTTTAAGAGACTTGTCTTTGAAGCGAGTTGATTTGTTTAGCGAGTTGATACCAAAGCGAGTTATTTGTTTAGCTACTTGTCTATTGAGACTTGTCACTTCTTTGCAACATTTTTACGGTTGTTCTTTTGGTTTAGTAAAATCCCGTGAAAGAATCAATTTCTCGGTTTAATCAAAGAATAGCAAAATCTCGTAGAACTTGTAATCATGTCTAACAACGTACCTACTATCATTTATTTGTAGAATGAGGGCGTTCGCATTTGGATCGAGATACTCGTCTACCTATGCTTGCAGGCGATTATGACTCATGGGCTCAACGAATTAGGTTGTATTGCTTGGGAAAGGAAAATGGAGTTAACATTATCAAGTCAATTGATGAAGGACCTTATCAAATCGAGACTACCAGAGATGTTCTTGAAACTGCTGCAGATGGTACAGTGACCTTAGGATTGGATGGACCAAAGGCGTATGATGAGCTCCGATGATAAGGAGAAGAAGAATACGATCGATATTAGGGCTTCAAACATTATACTTGGGGTCTTCCAAAAGACATCTACAAGTTGATCAATCACAACACTGAAGCCAAGGCGGTTTGGGATAATGTCAAGATGCTTCTCTCGGTTCACGAATTAACTAAAGAAGACAGAGAATCACAACTGTATGATGAATTTGAACACTTCAAGATGAAACCGGAGAAAGTGTCAATTTGAATATTACGTGAGGTTCCACAAGCTTGTGAATGACATGAGGAACATTAAGATGACTATGCCAAATATTCAGCTAAACTCAAAGTTTGTGAACAACATGAATCCCGAATGGCACAAATTTGTCAATTCAGTCAAGTTAACTAAGGGTTTGAGGAACGCTAACTATGAGCAATTGTATGCATTCACCTTCGAATGAGAGACATGCTATGTTTGAACGAATGATTCTTGAATAGTTCAAATCTAATCAGGGAGAGACAAGCTCATCTAATGACTCAACAACATTCTACACCAATGTAGGAATTACCACCAAAGCTTCTCAAGTCATACCCATGGGTAATCGAAATTACAAGCTCATTCCCTGATCCAAAGATATAAGCCTCCGATTCTAACACACTCATGGAAAACTTCATCAATCAACCGTCTCTCATGGTTAGTCAAAATATGAATTCCACTCCACACACCAACAATAACCTCGACGACATCCAATCCACACAATCAAGCTACTGTCAGAGATGGTAAGATAGTAGTACAAAATATTCAAGGAAGAAGGCAAGATGAACAGGGAAGAGGTGGAGTTGGTGAAGGGTATGCTGACTAATTAGAACCGTGGAAGGAATGCAAATCAAGGACTGGGAAAGCCAATCAAGTGCTACAACTGTGGTGGTGAAGGACATATTACTACGTCTCCAAAATGCCCACAAAATGCTGAGTATTTAAGGAGAAGATGTCGGGACAATGGAGCCATTTTTGGATGAAGAGGAATTGATGTTTCTTGTGAGGGAAATGCCAAGACTTATGATGCTTTGATGTGGATGAACAACCGGTCAGCAGGGACATGGGTCGAATCATCCTAATGCATTTCAGGTAGCTGATTGTGATGCATATGACTCATATGTTGATGATGAACCAACTGCCCAAACCATCTTCATGGCTAGCATCTCACCAATGGTCTCTCCAAAGGTTTCATCACCACACAGTTTGGTCCTTCCAAAGAATCTATCATCTCTAAGGTATTAAAATTATACGATGAAGTCGATGAGCAAGAGATGCATAACAAAGTACAATCACATGTAACTAATGAATCCGATATGGATAATGTGGGTAATAGTAATATTGTCCCATATGATCAATATGTGATACAAAGTGAAAGTAAGATTGTACCAAGTGATCATCTTCCGCATCAATGATGACTATGTTTTTATGAATACACTCCATGTGCCCTGATGATTCTTTATCTCTGAACCTGAATGCCTATTAAGAGCAAGTTGCTATTTATGAACAATGAGCTAAGTTTGAGTTAACTACGTGAGGAAATGGATGACCAAATGCGTACAATTATTAGAAAAAGTAATTTTAGAAAAAAGTGTTAAAACAAGAGTTAAACTCCTTACAAGAAAAGCTTTCTAAAACTGTTAAGCAAAAACAAGAACTCCAAAATAATGTTAAAGTGCTTAAACAAGAATTTAATGCTAAGGAATCAAAACTTTTGAATGACTTTTCCAATCTAAAACTTTGAAAAACAAGCTTGAAAATAAGTTGTACGTATAAGGAATACCATTCACCTGCTCACATGATCACTAAGCATAGAGTTCTCAGTGATAAGCATAACATTCCCCTCGTAAAGGAACCCAATCCTCGAATATGGTAAAGTGGCGAGAAGCTCGAAAGGTAATATATGATGGTAAGGAAATCCTTAAGCCTAGGCAGAAACCTAGTTGGCTGAGTAGAGGAAGATAGGCAATTAGATGAAGTCACTAGGAGAAAATGAATAAGAAGCTAAAGATCACGAGTATAAAAAGCAAAACATAACGTTCAAACCCCATGATTACACTAAAGAAAATTGGATTTCCTTGAACAGATTTAAGCCTCAAACTCTATTAACCCCAGAACAAGTTTTTTGGAAAAAGGACATAGATATGCAAAAAGCTAATGCACTTGTTAAAACAAACACTCCCCCTTAGGAAAATGTCTCCTGAGAACGTGTATCCTCCGAATACATGCAATGCATAGTTCCTAGATCTATTCCCACTAAGAGCAAGACCTTAATCACCGATGTTGTTTATCAACTATTTGTTGAGTTTGAGAAGACATGTAAGAAAAGGATCACACCCATGGGATCAAGGGAGAGGGTTTTGAGCAAACTAAAGAATGCTATTTACCTGAGGTCATGCCTTTCTTTAAACAATTAAAAGGTCAATTTGAGAGTCTCCAAAAAGGGATAGACTCGGATATTAAAGAAATGGAAAAGGAATTTGATGCAATGATAGTTGAGGTCAATGATTATGAACGGGAACTCAAATATAATGAAATTGAAAGGAAGAATCTGCAAATCTTAAATAAGAACTTAGTATTGAGTTGTGTGGCTCAAGATGTGTTTTATATTGTTACTAAGCATTCTATTACTGCTTCTCAATTTCATGAATTAACTGTTGCTTTGAAAGTTTCCCATGATCGTGGCATTGAGCTTGAAAACAAAAACTCAGAACTAAATGAGAAAATTGATCGGGATGATCACGATAATTTGGTAAAACATCTTTCTAAGCTAGAAGTTGAACATTTTGATTTGCAACTAAAATATCAACATCTCAAAGAAAATGTCAAAACCTCAAACATCAAGACATCCTCAAATGTTCCGAAGTTTGATGCACTTTTTGAAATAAACAAAGCGTGTGAAGCGATTCAAGCTCATTGTAACACGATCGAGAGAGAAAGTTGAAAGCCCAAATTTCACAATTAAAGGCTTAAAAGAAAAATGTGACCGCTCCTAAATACCTCCTCCTTTAGATTCTCAGTGTTCTCAAACTTTTCATCTTCAAAACTTGGTTAATGCTTTACAAAAGGAAAATGAGAGTTTTCTAGAAGAAAATGAAAAAGTTAAACTACACTTTAAAGAGTTATATGATTCAATCAAAGTCACTTGTGACAAGAACAACAAAAAAATAACGTCTTTACAAAAGGAAATTGAGAATCTGGGGAGTCAGGTAAAAGGGAAAATGCCACTTGTCTTTAATGAGAATGTTGCATCAAAGTCATTTGCAGATTCTAAATATCTTGTGGATTAAATACATTCCTCCTCATCTTAGAAATAACGAACTGGCATTTCATAACTATTTCGTTCATCTTAAGGATAGTTGTCACAATTCTCAATTTTTGGTCATTTCTCAAAACAATTCATGCCTCACAATTTCATCATTTATCGTAAACTAGGTTTGCGTGTTCCAAATTCGCGTAACCTTAATGGTTTAGCGGCGAATGCATGATCATATCATCACGAACATTTCATCACGGACTAAGATTAGTCTACATTTCATTCACATCATTTGCATCACATTAGTTCTTTCACGACATTTCATTTCACTTGTATCGCGTAAATTTTCTATTAAATAAACGTTATCGCGTGAGTTATTATTTTGAGCATTTAATCCGATACTTTCAAAAATGATCCCGATATATTTTTATACTTACATTTAGTTTATAAAAACTATATTTGAGTTTACCTAGTGTTTTAAATTTATTTTGTATATAAATCGTTAAATTTATATTATTACGACGTTTTTCTTAAAAACTACACGATAATTATTATATCACTCAAATTTTAAAAGAAATGTATTTTTACAATTTTTATGATCTCATTATATTTTACTTGGATCCATTAAAAATCTATTTTGAGCCAAAACTACCTTAAATACACTAATGTATATACAAGTTACAAAGTTACCTTTACTTATGTCAATTTACTTACACCATTTTTACACAATAAATAAAAGAAAAAAAAAATATATGAGAGATACATCCCCCCCTCCAAAACCGGCCAAGGGGGGAGGGTGAATGCATTTATGAGATTGGTAAAATTTTCTTCTTACATATTTTGTTCTATACTCAAACTTACACACACACACAATCAAATTATTCAAAGTGTAAAGTCAAGTTTGTTTCTCTCTTCTTTTCTTACTTCAAAACCGGCCACTCTTGGTGATCAAGAAGGAGAACTTCAAAAATCTTCAAATCAAGTTAATCACAATCTAGATAACACTCTTATTAAGGTTTTGAAATAAAAACCTAGAGTGTTTAGGCTAACCTTGTTCTTTGCACCTCATCATATTAACTTGTAAGCATATCATTTATATTTTTCATATCTCCTTTTCATTTCATAAGTATCTCTTCATTTTTGGAGCAAGCATGCATGATTTGTGTTGTTTATACCATTTTTACATGATTTTTAGAAATATATATATATATAAGGTCATCCTATAATTATCCCCTTGGTATACTTTGGTTTTGATGATGTCTAGGAACCCATGACACCCTAAGAAGGTGTATGGTAGGATTAAAATAGCTTTGGAGTTGATTTGAAGGGATTGGAATAGGTTTAGTACGAGAAAAACTATTTTCGACTAGTATAAAAAGTGTTCTGTCCTTGTTTTATTTTTCTGGAAAATCCGACAGTTGACACGAAATTTTGGCCTTGATATTTAGAAAATATACTTTAAAACGAATCCGTGGCCGCTTGAACGGATTAAAACGGAGTTATAACGAAGAAGTTATGGATTTTACAAGTTTGACGACGAAATGTATATTTTTCAGAAATTTCAGCAAGTTATTTTTACTTTATTCGAGTCAAAAACGAGCCTTAAGCTTCATAAATTATTTCGACTTGTCAAAAATATATTAGTATACTTTGATACGAAGCTAGGGACGTATTATACGTAGAAAACGGATTTGAAACGACAAAGATATGCACGTTTTCATAAACTTGCCGTAACTATTATTTTTAGAAAAACTATATTATTTTTACGAGATAAGTGTTACGGTAACTAAAATCACCATATTTAACCCCTATTATCTTTATGTTCGAGACCTCTATGACGAAAACTCATGAACTGAAACTTTTAGATTTTGATACAAACTTTCCAAAACCGTCGAGTTCGTTTCCTAACGTTCGACGTACACCATTTTACGACTAGTTTTTCGGAGCCATTTTTGTTAATTTCATGATATTTCCGACGACATTATTTTGCGACGAAAAATGATAATTTCACCAAAAATCATTATTAAACCATTGTAGGATGACATTTTGACGTAAAAACTTGTAAAGTCATTTTTGATTGGTCTAGACGTCAAACGAGTATTTTTCGACGATGAGTAATATTTTCAAAACTCGCAAATGGTATAAATAACATACGAAATGCATGCATAACATTACATTGCAACTCATTACATATCATATCATATCATTCATAATAGGTCATTTTCGAGATTCACGCTACATTTCAGTGTATCCACTTTTGTCATCGTAATCATTGCAACAGGTGAGTTTCATGGCCCCTACTTTTAATTGCTTTCATAACTGTTTTGGGGGAGATACATGCTCGACTATTTTATTACATTCATGACTATTTGCAAACTATATGTTTATCCGAACTAAATGTTTAGTCACGCGAAGTAACACTATTGCCATACTTAGAATTTCTATATCATATATTCATTGGTCTAACGGTCTTGGTATATTCATTGGTCTAACGGTCTTGGTATATTCATTGGTCTAACGGTCTTGGTATATTCATTGGTCTAACGGTCTTGGTATATTCATTGGTCTAACGGACTTGGTATAATATTGATCTAACGGACTTGGTATACGATTATGGACTAACGATCTTGGAACGATTTGAACATACACTAGATACACTTTGGCAATGGGTTGTGAACACACAGGTTGCAAGTTTTGTATGGGCGGGACTTGGAACTGAGTGGATTCACAATGCCTTTGCTGCATAAACGAATTCGATACATTGAGCCATGCACTATTATGTGAATTCATTTGACATCATGCACTTGAATGTTAACTCTACATATTACGGCAGTGGGTTGTGAACACACAGGTTGCAAGTTTTGTATGGGCGGGACTTGGAACTGAGTGGATTTACAATGCCTTTGCTACATAATCGATTTTGATAGTCTTTACATTTCAACGATTTATAATGCCTTTGCTGCATAAACGATTTTTAAAGGCTTTACAATTCAACTCAAACTCTATGAACTCACTCAACCTTTGTGTTGACACTTTTAGCATGTTTTATCTCAGGTATCTAAGGCATTCACTTCATGGCATGCATTTGGACACATCATGGAGTCGTGGTGACGACGCGTCTCACTTGAGTTTTACGTACTTTAAAACATTGTTTGAATTGTAACAAACTTATTTTTCCCTTTAAAGTTGATTTTCATTTGGGACCTACTTTGTAAACTCCGATTGTTTTATTAAATCAAACGATGTGTTTTCCAAACGACACTTTAGGTCGTTCAATATATCTGTAACTGTGATGCTATGACAGTCAATCCCCAGGAATTCCACTCCGCTGCAAAACAGGTAAATTGGGGGTGTGACAATAGTCTAGAATGTCTCCGTGAAATTATAGAGGAGGATTTCATAAATAAGCCCCTTGATAATGAAATTAAGTTTGCTTGCATTCAGGCCAAACGATCTCAAGAGCTGTTAGAATGCTTAAGAGCAACATGCCCTAAATCCGATGGCAAGAAGGATAAAATAGTTGTGCCTTGTTCTATGCCTGATTTTAAGAATGCCAATCTTGATATGCCTCACTCAGCGCCTAAAGTTAAGCATTTAAGCTTCAATGTGCCTTCAAGTAGTCCAGATCCCAGCACTTCTAGACCTAAAATGCAAAAGGTAGCAAAACCAACTAATGTTCCCATTCCCTCTACAGGAGTAAAAAAATGACACCAAAGCGAGCAGGTCAAAGCCTCAAGGCAATACAGAGCAAGATAGGACCTCGCAAGCTAAGGGTAATCAATGGAGGAAAGTAGAAGACCACCCTAGGAATTTTAAGTTGGAATTGAATAAAATGAATCGTGTTGATTCTAGTATTAGCTTTAAGCGTAATGTAATTAATTCGAATTCTACTACTACTTGCAAAACATGTAATGAATGTTTGATTTCTGGTGTTAATCATGAATGTGTTGTGAATGATGTGAGTAATGGGGTTAAATACCTAGTTAAGAATGTTAATGCTATCAAACAGGTTAAGAAGGCTAGAAAGCAATGGTGGAAGAAGGTTAGAAAACATTGGAAACCCACAGGAAGAAAATTTAGTAATGTAGGTTATCAATGGATACCTACTAGCCGTAAATTCAATCTTCATGAGTTGTGCCCTAAATTATCTAGATCAATGCCCGTTAGGAAATGGATGCCTACTGGTAGAACTATTCCTTTAAGAATTGAACATACTTTGAATAGGTCTAATGCACACACTAGCTCAGATCTACCCTAATGATTTCATTGTTTCTACTTCCGATGTGGATGTTCCAATCATTGTTACTAACCAAATGGAACCCATTCTTGCATGGGGATCCCAATTATCTAGTTATCCATTCTTGTCTGTGTTCAACTATAGATCGTTCAAATCGTGCTTGTGGTACCGGACTCAGCTGTTCCAAGCATATGGAGACCGGTCGCTGCTCATGAACTTTGTGAGTAAATTCATCGAAACTGTTAGATTCGGGAATGATCATTTCGGTGCAATTATGGGTTATGGAGACTATGTTGTTGGTGATAGTGTAATCTCCAGGGTATATTATGTGGAAGGTCTTGGTCATAATCTGTTTTCTGTTGGTCAATTCTGTGATTCCGATCTAGAGGTGGCTTTTAGAAAACATACTTGTTTCGTTAGAGATCTTGATGGTGAGGAACTTTTAAGAGGAACACGGGGTTCAAACCTATACATCATCTCTATCGAAGATATGATGAAGTCTTCTCCAATTTGCTTGTTGTCAAAGGCTTCAAAAACAAAGTCATGGTTATGGCATCGTTGTCTCAATCACTTGAACTTCTGAACCATAAATGATCTTTCCAGAAAGGACTTAGTAATAGGCTTACCTAGATTAAAGTATGAAAAGGATCATCTTTGTTCAGCATGCCAATTGGGAAAAAGCAAGAAGTATGCCTACAAACCTAAACCTACAAACTCAGTTATGGAAGTTCTTCATACCATTCACATGGATTTATGTGGACCCATGAGAGTGCATAATATTTTCGGGAAGAAATATGTGTTAGTTGTGGTTGATGATTACTCTCGATTTACTTGGGTTAAGTTTTTAAGGACAAAGGATGAAACTCCAGATATCATCATTAAACTTATCAAGTAGCTGCAGGTTCGACTTAACAAAACTGTCAGAATCATCCGAACAGACAATGGAACTGAGTTTGTTAATAAAGAACTTAGTAAGTTTTATGAAAGTGTTGGAATCAATCATCAAAGAAGTGTTCCACGAACTCCTCAACAGAACGGTGTAGTTGAAAGACGTAATCGAACTCTCGTGGAAGCCGCAAGAACAATGTTGATTTACTCAAAGGTTCCAATGTTTCTCTGGTCTGAAGCCATTGCCATTTGCATGCCACACTCAAAATCGATCCCTAATTCACACTTCTCATGGAAAACTCCATATGAACTTGTCCACAATCGAAAACCTAATCTTTCATTCCTTCGTGTGTTTGGTGCATTGTGTTATCCAACTAATGAGGGTCAAGACTTAGGCAAACTTAAAGCTAAAGCGGACATTGGAGTATTTGTAGGATATGCACCAAGCCGAAAAGGATACCGAATCTACAACAAAAGAACCCGAAATATCATGGAAACAATTCACGTTACATTCGATGAGTTGACCTGTCAAATGGCTCCAGACAACCCAGTTCGGACCCGCATCACAACCTTCATCAAGTAGTCCCATCAGTTCTACTCTTGTACACAATCCCTCACCAATAACTCCATATGTACCACCTTCTGAAGATGATTTGAAGAAATTATTTGATCCAATGTTTGATGAACATTATGAGCCAATTGCTAATGATCTGTCAAATCCATCAATAGAGGCTGCTCCTATCCCTGTCAACGTAGATAACCCATCAATTTCTATGTCATTGAGTCAAGAAGCCTGCTGTGATCACTCGGTATCATCTTCAATTCATCAATCATCAAGTGTACATCATGGAATTGTTTCTGGCACCTATGATGGAGTTAACCCCTTTACTACTTCGAAGATGCTCCTTTGAGAACATATTTGCCCGGAACCATCATCGAACCATCTTCATCAGGAGAAAACGACTCTGCTACTTCAGTTCCTCAACAACTACCACACGAACACCTTAGAAAATGGACACATGATCATCCATTGGACAACATCATTGGAAATCCTTCTCATCCAAGATCCACCCGTAAATAACTTGCAACCGATGCCTTATGGTGCTTCTTCAACTCAGATCTGTCCAAGGTCGAACCAAAAGACATTAAAACGCAATGAATGAAGACAACTGGTTCAATGCCATGCAAGAAGAAATTCATGAGTTCGATCGACTAGATGTATGGGAATTAGTACCTGCTCCTGACTGTGCTATGATCATTGCTCTAAAATGGATCTTCAAAGTAAAACTTGATGAGCATGGTGATGTTTTAAAGAACAAGGCTCGATTGGTTGCAAAAGGATACCGTCAAGAGGAGGGTATTGACTTTGAAGAATCATTTGCTCAGTTGCACGTGTCGAGGCAATCGAATCTTTTTGGCTAATGCGCAAGTAAGCACATGGTAGTCTATCGATGGATGTAAAGACGGATTTTCTTACGAGAGATCTTAAAGAAGTCATATCGTCACCAACTGAAGGTTTTGTGAATTCCGAGCATCCTACTCATGTCTATCGCTTGAAGAAGGCTCTTTACGGTTTGAAGCAAGCTCCAAGGGCATGGTATGATACGCTATCAAAGTTTCTTCTATCTACTGGATTCAAGAAAGGAGCAGCTTGATCCGACATTGTTCACCCGAAAGTCAGACAAACATTTAATTCACGTTCAAATCTATGTTGATGATATTATTTTTGCCTCGACTGACCCCAATGAATGTGACCATTTTTCTAAGGAGATGGGCTCCAAATTTCAAATGTCAATGATGGGACAAATGTCATTTTTCTTGGGATTACAAATTTTACAAAGTCCCGGAGGCATTTTTATTAATCAATCTAAATATGCAAATGAAATTTTAAAGAAATTTGGATTTGACACTTGTGACACCGTTGACACTCCCATGGTGGAATGTACCAAACTGGATGAGGACCACTCAGGGATCATGGTAGATCAAACGAAATAGTGAAGTATGATTGGATCCCGATGTACCTCACACGAGACCCGATATTCTGTTGTATGCATGTGTGCTAGATACCCGGCTAAGCCTACCAAAAAGCACCTTGAAGCGGTTAAACGGGTCTTTCGGTATCTCCAAGGAACCATCAACCTGGGACTTTGGTACTTGAAGGACACCGGTATGTCACTAACGCCTATGCGATGCGACCATGCAGGGATGTCAAGATACACGTCGAAGTATGTCTAGAGGTGCTCAGTTTTTGGGTGATAAGCTTGTGAGCTGGTCTTCAAAGAAACAAATGAGTACTTCTATATCCTCTACAGAGGCTGAATACATAGCCATGTCATCTTGTTATGCTCAAATCCTATGTATGAGATCCCAATTATCTGACTATGGCTTTGAATTCAATAAAATCCCTCTGTATTGTGATAACAAAAGTGCCATTGCTCTCTCTTGCAACAACGTTCAACATTCAAGAGCAAAACACATCGACATTCGACATCATTTCATTCGGGAACAAGTGGAAAAAGGTGTGGTAGAACTCTATTTTGTGAGGTCTGAATACCAGTTAGTAGACATCTTCACCAAAGCTCTTCCTAGAGAACGTTTTGAGTTTATCCTTCCACGACTTGGTCTAAAGAGTCTACAACCAGAAACACTCAAACATCTTCAAGAGGAAGACAAGGAGTAAAGGTCTTTCTTCATCTATCTCTTGTATATATTTATTCAAAAAACAAAATACAAAATTATAAAACCCACAAAAGAAAATAGAAAAATATAAAATTTTTAAAATCCATAAAAATTAGAAAATCTTGAAAAATCCCAAAAATATTGTTATTTTGTCATGTTTTTCTTAATTCGATATCATCTACGGACTTTGTGTTGACATTCAAAGAATGTAACGGGTTTTTAGATGTTCTTCGAATGTACATAAATTGTTTTAAAAAAAATAATAAAAAAATAAAAATAAAAAATAAAAAATGAGATGGAGAAAAATGGTGGTTTATTGTCATTTCATGTAGTAACCCGTTTTATAAAGAAAGAACAGAGCCATGCTTAATCTTATTTTTTAAATCTCATGCTCTGATTCTTAAAACAAATGTTTGTCACCAAAAAGACAAATGTTTCTTTCCAAATATTTTTCCGTCTAATGATTCTTCTGAAAAATATTTGTCATCTAATGAAAACAAAATTGTTTTGAAAATTCCTCGGACTCTATTTTTGTTAATCATCCGGGCTTATCTTTGTCAAAATCTCTAACACTCAATCAACAACTCATATCATTGATTGAGGGGGAGAATGATTTCAGCTCAATCAAAAAGGTTATTTTTCAAACAATTAGCACGTAAAAGAGCAAGGTCTACTTTTGGAAAATCAAAAAGAACAATGTGTTATACAATTGATTCAAGACCTTGGCTAATGTTATGTTTTCAAAAGATATTTATGCATGATCGATCAATGGAGTTTAAAGTCTCAAAATCTAATCCTTATCAGTTAAAATGTCTTTCTAAAGCAAGTCACTATTCTCCTCAAAAGCTCTCAAAATTTAATGTAAATCAACAGAGATCACAAATTTCAAAGGATTTGGAAATTGTGATTGGGGGAGAATTTGTGATTTAAATTAGATTTAAACTGATAATTCGAGAAATGGTTTTATACGTGATTAACTAGCTCTCCTCTCTACATGTGCTAAACGATTTCAAATTTTCCATGCACATGTTAAGGGGGAGCATTTATATCAAACCAAAATGGACTGAAACGTGATTGATTTGTCTCTAAGTGCAGGTTTTCCCTAATATATGCTAAACAATTTCAAAATCAGATGCACATATTGAGGGGGAGCAAATTTTTGAAAACTACATTCTTTCCCGAAAATATCTTTAACTATATGTGAAATAATGATTTTGATCGGGAAAGTAATGTCGATATTTTGAGAAAATAATTTATCAAAGAAGTGATTTCTTCCTCTTACCTCCATGTGTCAAACTGATTTCAAATATTCGATGCACATGTTGAGGGGGAGTCGTTTTAAAAAATATCAAAAACAATTCAGGTACAAAATTCTTTGATAATATATCACAAGTACCTGAATTGTTTTTCAAATGGTTTTCAATTGGTTCCAATGGCTGATGAACAATACCAAAAAGACCGACCAAATTTACTTTATGTATGGTGATATAAGGATGGTTAGGTTAGGTATTCGTTCCCACGATCCCACCAGAGCCGGAGGGATCTACCCAGGGACAATCCAGTAGATAGTGTAGAGTCCTTAGGTATGATGAAAAAAGGAGTAAAGTGAGATATGGGAAGAGTGCGGACTGAGATTGAGCTAGAACTGGAATAAACTCAACAAGGTTCTAGTTATGAAGTCTCGGTAAGCACTGAAGGGGTTGAAGAATGAAAAAGAAATAAATGTGAAAAGGGTGAAAAGAAATAGCCCTCCATTAATTCAACCATTAGGGCAGAAACCGGGTTCAATACATATGCTACTGGTGTTTACTAAGGTAACACTGGTATTGATGACAAGACGTCATGGACCCAGTGACGCACTGCACTAAACTTCCTAAAGCTACTCAAGTTCCTCTTAAAAGGACTTGTTTCATTCTCACGGGGAACCTACATTATCTATCGACTTTCTCTTAGAGATGGTTGATATTGAAGAAGGAGACCCTGTACCTAGTCTCCAACATAGGAACCTAATGTGCACAATTGAGTCTAGAGCCACGAGATCATCAATAAATCTCATTAAGGACACGATCAATGAAGACTCTCTGTTTCACACAATGTGGAAAGAGAGAATATATTTTAAGAGTCCTACGCATTATCCTTGTGGTATTGCCAGAACATCTGAGTGATATGCAAACATATTCATAATGAAGATGGAAAGCCTTCTAGAGCCAACATCAAACAAGCTCTTGGTAGGTGGCATGTGAGATCTATCCAATAGATCAACCATGTGACAACCGAACAGAAACAATGGGGCGATTCAAAATTTTGAATTAATCTGGTTCAGGTTATGGATTGACGGATACCTTTGAAAAACCGGTCGTTGTGCTTAAACTTCTTTTCTCTAGCACATCGACTGTGTATTAATATTTCAAAAATAAAAGGTGTTTATGATTGATAATTGATTTTCCTTAAAACCTTCGTTGTATTGCAAAAACACTTTATTTCGAGTAGTACTCGATTGTTTTTCAAATCATTTTTCATCAATCAGTGAATCTGAATTCGCTGGTTCACTCACTCCGTGTTGTCTTCTTTGATACGCTCCAGTTTGAGAACGGCTAGAACATTGCGAAACCCTGTCAAGGAGATTCTTCAGAATTATACCTGATCACAGGCAGTACTTGTACTGATCAACGGGAACCGTGGGCCGTGTACCTCAATTCAACGAAAGTGATCAAAGACACTTTTGTTCACTTTATTGCTAACCGTCGTATGCGGTACACCCCGACGATTGCAGTACTGATCGAATTGAGGAGTCAATCCATAGACGCATGCTCACACAATCACATTCACGTCTAAAGAAATCATGATAAGCGCATATCTTCATCAACTGGCTCTGATATTTTCAAACCATGCTTCTGCTACACTACTGGAAATATTCTGAATCATTAAAAGCTTCCGCAACTCTGATGAGAAGATATCATGATCCAAAATGTGAGCATGTCGGTCCAAAAGTCACAACTTCACATGATGGCAACACAACAATGGATGAGTCAGAGATTTATGGTAGTTGATGATCTCAAAGCTGGCTCAAAACTCATTATCACGTGGATCAGTTAAAGACCTCCACTTGAGATAACAAAACATGCGGAACATGAAGAATAAAAAGACTACGATCTACAGAGCAATGAACTTAAACAAGAATCCGAGAACAATATTAATGTAAAATCTGTTTGTATTCTGTGTAATTTGAGGTGACCTCCCTTAGGGGGAGATTGTTAGGATTTACAAAATCTAGTCGTTAAAGTGTCGGTCACCTCAAGTCTATGTAAACGTTAGAAAGCTCGTAGTCGTAGTCATTTTACGTTAGTTAGTATTTAGTTAAGTAACACCGTGGAGGACGAACGGGTCTTTACCCATTGTATGCCTGATCCACAGCCCGTAGGAGGCGAGTCTTGTAATAAAACTATAAATACCCTCTACCTCCCAAGGTAGAGGGTTGGAGCTTCAATACCATTTTTCTTTGTTTCACATAGTTCCCAACTCTCTTCCTTTTCTCTCTCTAAACATTTGTGTACGCCCCATACTGATTGTGGTTTAATGTGTTTGTGAAATCCTATATCTTACAATATGACAACAAGGGTATGCACATGTAGGAGATGAGAGCTAACTGGTATTCCATGTAAACATGTTATTGCCGCTATCTACAACATGTCATCAAATGGCAAAGAGGTTGGGATACCAGAGGATTGGGTGTCTCAATGTTATTGGTTAAACACATGGAAGGAAATGTATCAGTACAAGATTGAAGGACTTATTGGTCTGAACTTTTATCACAAATGCAGTATCCTTAGCAACCTAAAGCCACCTCACCACTATGTTCCCATTGGTAGACCAAAAAAGAAGAGAAGATGGTCAAATGATGAGATTGTTGAACAAGATGTGAAAAAGTCATTGGTGAAAAATAGGAAGCTGTCAAAGAAGGGCAATACAATCAAATGTGGTGCATGTGGTGGGAAGGGCCATAGTAAGAGAGCTTGTACATGTCCAAGAGACAACCAAACGAAAAGGGTAGTGATTCAAGAAAGGAAGGAGTACCAGATGAGGTACTAGGAAGCACTACTCACCCAGTGGGATCACAAGCGACAGAGGTATCAACAGGGTCAAGTCAACTAGTTGAAACACAAGCAAGTGAGGTATCAGTAGGGACAACTCGGCCAGTGGGATCACAATCAACAGTGGAGGGTGTAGGTAAAAGGAAGAAGATGATGAAGACAAAAGCCAAGATCGCCAAGTGAGTCAACACCAATGTCATTGTGCAATAAACTAATTTGGTTCTTTGTTTGCGTGTTTTAAGACCGTGTCTATCGATTATGCCTGTTTGTGAGTTTCTGTCTTATAAACCATAATTTGTACGGGATTAATATTGGTTTGATTAGGAATGGTATTTGTTTTCATTTAGGTTTACCATGGTCTTTATGCAAATTTATTGACTATTTTCTGCACAAGTCAAAGTTGCTACATAAAGATTAAGCAAAGGGCCAATTTGGTGCATATTGATTCAGCAACCAAAACGGTAATTACTGCATAATGATGCACAATTCAAAACGTTTTGCTTTGACATCATCATATACTTCATAAAAGTTAAAAATATTCACTTACCCAAATCAGTTTTGACTACTGTAAGTCAAAGTTGCTAAGCAACCAAAAACCTAGTTTGCTGCATAATGATTAGCAACTAAAAGGAACATTGTTGACTATCACAAGTCAAAGTAGATACAGGTTAATTTTTTCCATCAAGAACACAGCTTTAGCAATAATCCATATCAACTACATTGTTTTTTAAATAACAACAAGCAACTATAATGATCCCAATTATTCCATAAACATCAAATTTTTAGTAACATGATAAGGTCAATACAAACCAGTAAGAATGAGCACGATACCAGAATGGTACGGAACCCGTAGCGAATTAGTGGTATCGATTTTTTCCCGAGCATGAAAGTGGGTACCGGTACCATGCCGGATGGGATTCGGGTACCAAATCCAGTACCGGTACTTGGTACCAGGAAATCGGTACCTACACGGTTCTTCCCGTTTTTTGTTAAACCAAAAGTGATTTCAAGAAAATGCAACAAAAAATAGGAAGAAACATACATTTTTAAGTGATTTCAAACCAAGACATCTCACAAAACGCAACCAACACTTAAATAAATAAATACATCACCAAGATATTCGTAACATACAAACATTCCAAAACTTATAAAATAGGTCAGGGTTTAATTTTTGTGAGGGTTATGAAGGATCTATAGTGGGCACAATAAATTTTTTGAACGTTTTGTTTCTTTCTATATGTTTTACAGGACTATTGTTTGACATGGAACGGGCCAAATTGGTGTTTGGATAAGTTATTTAACTAAAAAGTATGACTACTCAATTTTCGGCATTTTTTTTTTGTACTTCCAACTTTGGTACCGGTACGGTATTAGCGGTACCAAATTTTTTTGGGTTCAATTCATGGTACCGGTACCGTACCGTGTATTGGGAGTCGGTACCGTTTAAGTACGGTACCAGTATAGTTCCAGTTTGGTGCCAGGATTGGGGTCCAAATGCTCATCCCTACAAACGAGGGATGACCTTATTCCCTGTAATGATGAAAACCCAAAATATAACACACGACCTCCATATCAATATAAACAAACTTAAAGACAATGAAAAAAAGACCAAACTTAAAACAAGAAACTTCTTGAGCTTCTTCAACTGCTCATCCTTCTCCCTCATCAACATCAATTGCTCCTCCAAGTCTTCTTCAAGCTCATTCCTCTCCCTCAAGAGGCCAATAATCACATCGACTGCTCGACAACACATTGGTGGATCCGTCCATCCAATAAACCCACATGCCGTACAACAGTAGAACCGTCGGCCCGGGTTCCTATTTGTCCAACTCGTTTTGATTGTTCCGTGTTTGCCACAGTCACAAGTAACGACCATGTTTTTTTTGTAACAACTTGAAAATTTACGTTAATATTTATTCAAAACATAAACATTTTATCCAAAATCGTGTACAATTTTGAATTTTAAATATAACCGGTAGGTTATCCCGCGCGTAACGAAAACCGACTATGAACATTTTCATCACATTAAATTAATTTTTAGTTCACTTATAATCATTATATGGAATTTTAAAATTTAATTTCAAATGTTACCAAATAAACCCTGTGATTTAGGAGTCTAAATTTGCGTTTTAAACAATTTTACTTATATGCAAACTTGAACTATACCTGCACCGCATTTTTTAAGACGTTTAAAAATATTTCCCTCCCCTATTGACCATAAAATCATCCATTGATTTTATAAACTAACCAATATCAAACTACACAATATTTACACTTAATTAGCTAAGTTGTAAATACCTAAAACTATTTAGTCCTTTTTATTTGGGAGGTGATATTTACACCACCATTTTTGATTCTTTCACCACAATGTGACATTACTAATGCATAAGTTTTACCATAGTATATGCATAATTGTGGTGAAAGAATAAAAAATAATGGTGTAAGTATCAATTCCCTTTTTATTTATTATCTAGTAATGAAAACTTCCTAACTAAGCTAAGTTATTTAGATATTTTCTAACAACTTCCTAACTAATTTTAACTAGATATTTAACATTTTCGGTTTTAGACTTAACATACATTTAACACCAACCGATACTAGACTAGGCCCAATCTACACATTATAAGCATTTTAAGTTCATAATAATCATATTAGAAAAGTCACATTTCACTTTTTCCTTTTTCGCGTAAACTTCGTACGTTTTACGCGTTTTCAACCTACGTTTTTAGGATTTAACAACGTTTACGTACTCCATTAAACTTATCACTCATTTAATATACTTTTATAGAGTATATTGATAAGTTTTAGCATTTATTAGAAGTATTATATTATGAAGATACCTGGTTTTAAGTTTCGCGATGTAAATACTGCTTTAGATCGGGGATCATGAACTTTTTATTCGTTTAACAGTGCTCGCGTTTGGTGAGCCATATGATGGGCAACTATCTCCTGCGGTTTGGAGAGGATTAAGCTATTAGTTAGTTAACGTTAGTAATTATTGAGACCAAACAACACTCCATAAACACACAAGATAAATATCTAAACCCCTAACCTCCTCATTCTTTACCTTATGTGGCATTTTTGGTGACTAACCAAGGCACTTGGATTGGTTAGATTGCATCTTGTGAAAAGGTAGAGGGGGGGGGGGAATACGTTTCCGTTTCAAACTTAAAACTTTTGTATCAAATATAGTATAAACCATTGCATTTGCTAATCTCGACGCGAGGATGTATTTAACGCATTACGGCATGTAAGGCCAACCCCTTGACATCACATAAGATTTCGCAAGATTAATGGTTCATTATAAATTAAGTTTCACCATTATTAGTTCGGTTGCTTTTTCTTGATCAAGCGTGTCATAATACGTAAAGTGTTGAATATAGTTTGTGACTATATGAAAGACCAAGTATGCATCACAAACATAGACATCAACCACATTGAAAATAAACAAAGTAATGCAAGAATAAAAGTAAAGCGATAAGTAAAAGGATAGAAAAACCAACACGAGGATTTATAGTGGTTCGGCTACAAGGTCACCTTCCTTGCCCTACTCCACTCCCCGAGTCACCTACTCGAGAGTTCATAAGCACTACACCAACTCCTTGTGGCGGAGAAGCCTTCACAACGTCGCTTAACCTTTTTCCGGTACAAAGCTAAATACCGAGTTCTTTCACACCAAGGCGAACCACACCTAACACAACGTCGCCTACCCTTTATACGGTGGTAGGCTAACCACCGAGTTCTTTCACACCTTAGGAGAATTAATCCTTCACAACGTCGCCTACCCTTTATTAGGTACGAGGCTAAGCACCTAGTTCCATTACTATGGAGGAACTACTACCCTTCACGACACAACACCTAATCTTAAGGAGATCTACTCCTTGTTACAACACCATCAAGGATATCACCATCCTTGGATCTAAACAAATACTATATGTATAACGATGCACCTCATCGATTATACGACCTAGGCATTCTTCACTAATGCCATTTACACGATCCTTCAGCACCTTTCACTAATGCCTTCAACACGGATCTTTGGCACTCTTCACTAATGCCTTTGACACATCTATGACACTCGTTATGTTTTGTGGCCCAACATAACAAACCTTGTGTTTTATGGTACAAACACATAAACCATCTAGTCTAGTCATAGATACAAGAATATGATACTAGACAATATCCAAGACAATGTGTCTAATGGATATGAACTCCTAGACTAAACATCAGGAACCCAAAGCATGATGTAGTTAGTCTTCTATGAATGAAGATGACAAGTTTCCCAAACTTGTTGTATAAGATCTTCATGTGCTTGTATCTTGTGATGGGTGATCACTTAAGTAGGTAAGGAAGCAAGATCTCTAAGCTTGCTTTGGAGGATCACTTCGGGAGTATGCTTACAACAAATGAGAGTTAGAAGCATTATGATCATATGAGATGAGGGTGGTTTACATGTTTCCTAATGATCTAAATATCCTAGATTTGGTGGAGAGAAACTATGTGTGAAGGTGTGAAGAAATGGTAAGAAGTGGTTTGCTATTTATAGGCAAAAAGACCAAAACCATGTTCTGCCCCAAGGATCCCTTATGGAGGGATCCGGCTTTGTAAATCCAAGGGATCCGTGGGTCATATGAGGGATCCGTGCACGCTCCTCTTTACCCATAGTTTATGGGTTGAAACCATGGGTTATGGGTCATGGTTTTGAGTTGGTCCATGGGTATTCCTTTAGATACAATGTATCTAATGAGTACAATGTATCTAGTCATATGGGTATGGGTCAATACCATGGGTCATGGATATTATCCATATATGACTTATGCATGATGTCATGCAATGGGTATGGGTCATGGACTTTGGGTTTTACCCAACTACATTCAATGTATTTGGTCAATGGGTCAAATACTTAAGTTTCTACCCATTTATATTACCCATTATAATACATACTAGTTATGTATATATTTACCCAATATGTAAACACTAGTTGTTATACATATTAAACATGTTTATTGGTTTGTTGGGGGTTTGATCATAATGCAACATAACAAACATGTACGAACCTGTGTTGTAGCATACAAGGACTTGAGTCGTCGAGAGGTGTTGAGAGTATGTTGAGACAAGATCTAACTACAAGTAACTTATACATTTTACGTTATGTATTACAAGTTACATGTTTGTCATCAACAAAACAAATGAGAATGTATAGATTAAATATCGTAATATTTGCACTAACACATCTTACATAGGATCATTACACATTGCTAAGCTTATGAGCTAAGTCTTGCAAAATATCCTAAGTAGTAAACTCCTCATTAGCTTATAAAAGAAACTTCATCTCTCATTTGTTTCATCATCAAAAAAATGCCCCAACTTAAATATCATGCACATTGATTATAACCTAAACCAGGATTGATTCAAAATTTTGAATCGCCCCATTGTTTCTGTTCAGTTGTCACATGGTTGATCTATTGGATAGATCTCACATGCCACCTACCAAGAGCTTGTTTGATGTTGGCTCTAGAAGGCTTTCCATCTTCATTGTGAATATGTTTGCATATCACTCAGATGTTCTGGCAATACCACAAGGATACAACGAAAGCCTTCTAGAGCCAACATCAAACAAGCTCTTGGTAGGTGGCATGTGAGATCTATCCAATAGATCAACCATGTGACAACTGAACAGAAACAATGGGGCGATTCTAACTTTTGAATCAATCCCGTTCGAGTTATGGATTGACGGATACCTTTGAAAACCGGTCGTTGTGCTTAAACTTCTTTCTCTAGCACATCGACCGTGTATTAATATTTCAAAAATAAAAGGTGTTTATGATTGATAATTGATTTTCCTTAAAACCTTCGTTGTATTGCAAAAACACTTTATTTCGAGTAGTACTCGATTGTTTTTCAAATCATTTTTCATCAATCGTGAATCAATTCGCTGGTTCACTCACTCCGTGTTATCTTCTTTGAGACGTTCCTGTTTGAGAACGGCTAGAAAACCGAAACCTGTCAAGGAGATTCTTGAATTATACCGATCACAGGGCAGTACTGTACTGATCAACGGGGAACCGTGGGCCGTGTACCTCAATTCAACAAAAGTGATCAAAGACACTTTTGTGCTCTTTATTGCTAATCGTCGTATGCGGTACACCCGACGATTGCTGATCGAATTGAGGAGTCAATCCATAGCCGCATGCTCACACAATCACATTCACGTATAAAGAAATCATGATAAGCGCATATCTTCATCAACTGGCTCTGATATTTTCAAACCATGCTTCTGCTACACTACTGGAAATATTCTGAATCATTAAAAGCTTCCGCAACTCTGATGAGAAGATATCATGATCCAAAATGTGAGCATGTCGGTCCAAAAGTCACAACTTCACATGATGGCAACACAACGATGGATGAGTCAGAGATTTATGGTAGTTGATGATCTCAAAGCTGGCTCAAAACTCATTATCACGTGGATCACTTAAAGACCTCCACTTGAGATAACAAAACATGCGGAACATGAAGAATCAAAAGACTACGATCTACAGAGCAATGAACTTAAACAAGAATCCGAGAACAATATTAATGTAAAATCTGTTTGTATTCTGTGTAATTTGAGGTGACCTCCCTTAGGGGGAGATTGTTAGGATTTACAAAATCTAGTCGTTAAAGTGTCGGTCACCTCAAGTCTATGTAAATGTTAGAAAGCTCGTAGTCGTAGTCATTTTACGTTAGTTAGTATTTAGTTAAGTAACACCGTGGAGGACGGACGGGTCTTTACCCATTGTATGCCTGATCCACAGCCCGTAGGAGGCGAGTCTTGTAATAAAACTATAAATACCCTCTACCTCCCAAGGTAGAGGGTTGGAGCTTCAATACCATTTTTCTTTGTTTCACATAGTTCCCAACTCTCTTCCTTTTCTCTCTCTAAACATTTGTGTACGCCCCATACTGATTGTGGTTTAATGTGTTTGTGAAATCCTATATCTTACTGTGACAACTCGCAATTTCAGGTCATTTCTCGACACAGTTCATGTCTCATTATTTCAACATTTATAGTAAACTTGGTTTACTTGTTTCAAATTCGCGTAACCTTGGAGGTTTAGCGGCGAATTCATGATCATGACATCACGTACATTTCATATGGAATATGATTAGTCTACATTTCATTGACATCATGGGCATCTCATTAGTACATTCACGACATTTCATTTCACCTTCAACGCGTAATTTTTATGTTTAATAATCTTTATCGCGTGAGTTATTATTTTGAATATTTAATCCATTATTTTCAAAAATGATCCCGATGTATTTTTAAACTCACATCTAGTTCATAAAAACTATATTTTTAGTTTTCCTAGTGTTTCAAATTCATTTGGTATATTAATCGTTAAAGTAAAATTATTACGTCGTTTTTCTTAAAAATTATACGATAATTATTTTATCACTCAATTTCACAAGGAATATATTTTTACAATTTTTATTATCTCATTACACTCTATTTTGGTCTATTAACAATTACTTTTACCTAAAAATTTCCATTTACCTTTACTGGTACAATTAACTACACATTATAACTCTCTAATTAATTAGACAAATTCATACCCACTTGGCATTATTTTCTTACAACCCACGCCTACCTCTCCCTATTTTGTGGATCTTGCCTTTAAAAGTGTCCTTTAGATATTTTGTAAAGTCCTACATCTATCCTATATAAGAAGACTAAAATCTATTCTTTTCTTTTGACAACATCTCATTACCTTATTTTTATCACTTAGCTAAATTCATCCATTTGTCCTCTCTTTTCTTGTGTTACCCAACGAACCAAAAACAACCATGAACACACCATAATCTTGAATTATTTGCTAGTTCTTTTCACCTTTTGTTGAAGGGTTATTGTTACTTACTTGATCATTTGTTTATTTCAACACAAAAATCACCTCATCAATGTAACTAGTAAGCATATCATTTCATTTTACATCTTTCCTTATCATTTCATAAGTATCTTTTCATTTTTGGAGCAATATGCAAGACATATGTGATTTATACCATTTTTACATGATTTTAGAGATTATATATATATTTGGTCATCCTATAATTATCCCCATGGTATTCTTTGGTCTTGATGGTGTCTAGGAACCCATGACACCCTAAGAAGGTGTATGGTAGGATTAGATTAGCTTTGGAGTTGATTTGAAGGGATTGGAATAGGTTTAGTACGAGAAAAACTATTTTCGATAAGTTATAAAAGTGGTCTGTCCTTATTTTGTTTTTCTGGAAAATCCGACAGTTGACATGAGTTTTTGGCCTTGATATTTAGAAAATATACTTTAAAACGAATCCGTGGCCGCTTGAACGGATTAAAACGGAGTTATAACGAAGAAGTTATGGATTTTACAAGTTTGACGACGAAATATATATTTTTCAGGAATTTCAGCATACTATTTTTACTTTATTCGAGTCAAAAACGAGTCCTAAGCTTTACAAATTATTTCGACTTATCAAAAATATATTAGTATACTTTGATACGAAGCTAAGGACGTATAATACGTAGAAAACGGATTTGAAACGACTAAGATATACACGTTTTCATAAACTTGCCGTAACTATTATTTTTAGAAAAACTATATTATTTATACGAGATAAGTGTTACGGTAACTAAAATCACTATCTTTAACCTTTAATATCTTTATGATCGAGACCTTTTGGGACGAAAACTCCTGAACTGAAACTTCTAAATATCGATACAAACTTTTCAAAACCGTCGAGTTCGTTCTCTAACGATCGACGTACACCGTTTTACGACTAGTTTTCCGAAGCCATTTTTGTTAATTTCATGATATTCCGACGACATTGTTTTGCGACGAAAAGTGAAAATTTCACCATAAATCATTATAAAACCATTGTAGGATGACATTTTGACGTAAAAACTTGTAAAGTCATTTTGAAGGGTCAAGACGTCAAACGAGTATTTTTTCGACGATAAGTAATATTTTCAAAACTCGCAAATGGTATAAATAACATACGAAATGCATGCATAACATTACATTGCAACTCATTACATGTCATATCCTTCATCATAGGTCAAGATTTGCGTATCACATTACATCTCGGTGTACTCACTTTTGTCTTCGCATCATTCCACCAAGTGAGTTTTCATAGCCCCTGCTTTTACTTGTTTTCATAACCGTTTTGGGGGAGATACATGCTCAATTAATTTCATTTACTTTCATAGTTACTCTAAACTTTTAAGGATTACCGTGAGTTTCATGGCCCCTACTTTTACTTGCTTTCATAACTGTTTTGGGGGAGATACATGCTCAAACTGTTTTCATTTACTTTCACAAGTACTTTAACTTTTATAAGGATTACTGTGAGTTTTCATAGCCCCATTTTCAATTGTTTGAAACTATTTTGGGGGAGATACATGTTCGACTATTTTTCACAAGTACTTTATATTATTAAGGATAATTTCTATCATGATCACCATTGTTTTAAAACCGAATGTTGTACTATATTAATTGTTCTTGTTTATGTGCTATTGTTCTACGTCGAGTTAAGTGCTATTGATTATGTGCTATTGTTCTACGTCGAGTTAGGTACTATGGTATATTCATTGAGCTAACGGTCTTGGTATATTCATTGAACTAACGGTCTTGGTATATTCATTGGTCTAACGGACTTGGTATACGATTATGGACTAACGGTCTTGGAACGATTTGAACATACACTATATACATTTTGGCAATGGGTTGTGAACACACGTGTTGCAAGTTTTGTATGGGCGGACTTGGAACGAGTGGATTCACAATGCCTTTGCTGCATAAACGATTTCGATACATTGAGCCATGCACTATTATGTGAAATCATTTGACATCATGCACTTGAACATTAACTCTACATATTCTCGCAGTGGGTTGTGAACACACAGGTTGCAAGTTTTGTATGGGCGGGACTTGGAACTGAGTGGATTTACAATGCCTTTGCTACATAATCGATTTTGATAGTCTTTACATTTCAACGATTTACAATGCCTTTGCTGCATAAACGATTTTCAAAGGCTTTACATTTCAACACAAACTCTATGAACTCACTCAACCTTTGTGTTGACACTTCTAGCATGTTTTATCTCAGGTATCTAAGGCATACACTTCATGGCATGCATTTGGACACCTCATGGAGTCGTGGTGACGACGCGTCTCACTTGGGTTTTACATACTTTAAAACATCGTTTGAATTGTAACAACTTATTTCCGCACAAGTTGATTTTCATTTGGGACCTATCTTTGTAAACTCTGATTGTTTTATTAAATCAAACGATGTATTTTCCAAACGACACTTTAGGTCGTTCAATATAACTGTGATTGTGATGCTATGACAGTCAACCCCCCGGAATTCCATTCATTTGCAAAACAGTAATTTGGGGTGTGACAGATTGGCATCAGAGCTTCGATTATAGAGAACTAGGTTGCATCATTGACCCTAGACTATAACTACATCATCATAGCATCTCATCATTTCATCATAAGTGCATGTTCACTTTGCATGCGATTTATACGTACATTTTTTCGAGTTATTTACTTTCATTTCATAACGATTGTCACATGGATGCCCTGTCATTCCCTATCACAATTTTAACATCAGTTGACTCAACACCAAACATCATATGAGTCGATTAGTCCAAGCATTGCATAGTTACTCCTAAATTATACATAGCCTGATCACCTATGTCTAATTCAGGAAGAATCATGCAATGAAGGGAGTAGTAGGCTTATATGTGTAAGCAATTCCGTAATCGAGCCAAATTTTCAAAAGATTTTCTTCAAACCACTTGTTTCCAGTTTGATCCGCGTGACCGTTCTTGTTTGATGAGTTGCAAAGATCGAGCTAGAAACAAGTTGTTACCTAAACCGATTTAGCCTAATCGTATGACAGTTCTTGTTTGATGAGTTGTGGGATTAAGTAAAAATCGGTTACCAAAAAGTCTTCTGAGGGTTTTGCTCGGGAATGGGAAAGTTTGCCACATCAAACCCTAAACCCGTTAGACCTAACAACGATTGAATTCAGGGACTGAATTCCTTTTTGGATGGGCGAATGTGACAACTCGTATTTTCAGGTCATTTCTAACACGTTCATGTCTCATTATTTCAACATTTATAGTAAACTTGGTTTACTTGTTTCAAATTCGCGTAACCTTGGAGGTTTAGCGGCGAATTCATGATCATGACATCACGTACATTTCATATGGACTATGATTAGTCTACATTTCATTGACATCATGGGCATCTCATTAGTACATTCACGACATTTCATTTCACCTTCAACGCGTAATTTTTATGTTTAATAATCTTTATCGCGTGAGTTATTATTTTGAATATTTAATCCATTATTTTCAAAAATGATCCCGATGTATTTTTAAACTCACATCTAGTTCATAAAAACTATATTTTTAGTTTTCCTAGTGTTTCAAATTCATTTGGTATATTAATCGTTAAAGTAAAATTATTACGTCGTTTTTCTTAAAAATTATACGATAATTATTTTATCACTCAATTTCACAAGGAATATATTTTTACAATTTTTATTATCTCATTACACTCTATTTTGGTCTATTAACAATTACTTTTACCTAAAAATTTCCATTTACCTTTACTGGTACAATTAACTACACATTATAACTCTCTAATTAATTAGACAAATTCATACCCACTTGGCATTATTTTCTTACAACCCACGCCTACCTCTCCCTATTTTGTGGATCTTGCCTTTAAAAGTGTCCTTTAGATATTTTGTAAAGTCCTACATCTATCCTATATAAGAAGACTAAAATCTATTCTTTTCTTTTGACAACATCTCATTACCTTATTTTTATCACTTAGCTAAATTCATCCATTTGTCCTCTCTTTTCTTGTGTTACCCAACTTAACCAAAACAACCATGAACACACCATAATCTTGAATTATTTGCTAGTTCTTTTCACCTTTTGTTGAAGGGTTATTGTTACTTACTTGATCATTTGTTTATTTCAACACAAAAATCACCTCATCAATGTAACTAGTAAGCATATCATTTCATTTTACATCTTTCCTTATCATTTCATAAGTATCTTTTCATTTTTGGAGCAATATGCAAGACATATGTGATTTATACCATTTATTTCATGATTTTAGAGTATATATGTATATATGGTCATCCTATAATTATCCCCTTGGTATTGTTTTGGTCTTGATGGTGTCTAGGAACCCATGACACCCTAAGAAGGTGTATGGTAGGATTAGATTAGCTTTGGAGTTGATTTGAAGGGATTGGAATAGGTTTAGTACGAGAAAAACTATTTTCGATAAGTTATAAAAGTGGTCTGTCCTTATTTTGTTTTTCTGGAAAATCCGACAGTTGACATGAGTTTTTGGCCTTGATATTTAGAAAATATACTTTAAAACGAATCCGTGGCCGCTTGAACGGATTAAAACGGAGTTATAACGAAGAAGTTATGGATTTTACAAGTTTGACGACGAAATATATATTTTTCAGGAATTTCAGCATACTATTTTTACTTTATTCGAGTCAAAAACGAGTCCTAAGCTTTACAAATTATTTCGACTTATCAAAAATATATTAGTATACTTTGATACGAAGCTAAGGACGTATAATACGTAGAAAACGGATTTGAAACGACTAAGATATACACGTTTTCATAAACTTGCCGTAACTATTATTTTTAGAAAAACTATATTATTTATACGAGATAAGTGTTACGGTAACTAAAATCACTATCTTTAACCTTTAATATCTTTATGATCGAGACCTTTTGGGACGAAAACTCCTGAACTGAAACTTCTAAATATCGATACAAACTTTTCAAAACCGTCGAGTTCATTCTCTAACGATCGACGTATTAACCGTTTTACGACTAGTTTTCCGAAGCCATTTTTGTTAATTTCATGATATTCCGACGACATTGTTTTGCGACGAAAAGTGAAAATTTCACCATAAATCATTATAAAACCATTGTAGGATGACATTTTGACGTAAAAACTTGTAAAGTCATTTTTGAAGGGTCAAGACGTCAAACGAGTATTTTTTCGACGATAAGTAATATTTTCAAAACTCGCAAATGGTATAAATAACATACGAAATGCATGCATAACATTACATTGCAACTCATTACATGTCATATCCTTCATCATAGGTCAAGATTTGCGTATCACATTACATCTCGGTGTACTCACTTTTGTCTTCGCATCATTCCACCAAGTGAGTTTTCATAGCCCCTGCTTTTACTTGTTTTCATAACCGTTTTGGGGGAGATACATGCTCAATTAATTTCATTTACTTTCATAGTTACTCTAAACTTTTAAGGATTACCGTGAGTTTCATGGCCCCTACTTTTACTTGCTTTCATAATGTTTTGGGGAGATACATGCTCAAACTGTTTTCATTTACTTTCACAAGTACTTTAACTTTTATAAGGATTACTGTGAGTTTTCATAGCCCCATTTTCAATTGTTTGAAACTATTTTGGGGGAGATACATGTTCGACTATTTTTCACAAGTACTTTATATTATTAAGGATAATTTCTATCATGATCACCATTGTTTTAAAACCGAATGTTGTACTATATTAATTGTTCTTGTTTATGTGCTATTGTTCTACGTCGAGTTAAGTGCTATTGATTATGTGCTATTGTTCTACGTCGAGTTAGGTACTATGGTATATTCATTGAGCTAACGGTCTTGGTATATTCATTGAGCTAACGGTCTTGGTATATTCATTGGTCTAACGGACTTGGTATACGATTATGGACTAACGGTCTTGGAACGATTTGAACATACACTATATACATTTTGGCAATGGGTTGTGAACACACAGGTTGCAAGTTTTGTATGGGCGGGACTTGGAACTGAGTGGATTCACAATGCCTTTGCTGCATAAACGATTTCGATACATTGAGCCATGCACTATTATGTGAAATCATTTGACATCATGCACTTGAACATTAACTCTACATATTCTGGCAGTGGGTTGTGAACACACAGGTTGCTAGTTTTGTATGGGCGGACTTGGAACGAGTGGATTTACAATGCCTTTGCTACATAATCGATTTTGATAGTCTTTACATTTCAACGATTTACAATGCCTTTGCTGCATAAACGATTTCGAAAGGCTTTACATTTCAACACAAACTCTATGAACTCACTCAACCTTTGTGTTGACACTTCTAGCATGTTTTATCTCAGGTATCTAAGGCATACACTTCATGGCATGCATTTGGACACCTCATGGAGTCGTGGTGACGACGCGTCTCACTTGGGTTTTACATACTTTAAAACATCGTTTGAATTGTAACAACTTATTTCCGCACAAGTTGATTTTCATTTGGGACCTATCTTTGTAAACTCTGATTGTTTTATTAAATCAAACGATGTATTTTCCAAACGACACTTTAGGTCGTTCAATATAACTGTGATTGTGATGCTATGACAGTCAATCCCCAGGAATTCCATTCCGCTGCAAAACAGGTAATTTGGGGGTGTGACACTTACAATATGACAACAAGGGTATGCACATGTAGGAGATGAGAGCTAACTGGTATTCCATGTAAACATGTTATTTCCGCTATCTACAACATGTCATCAAATGGCAAAGAGGTTGGGATACCAGAGGATTGGGTGTCTCAATGTTATTGGTTAAACACATGGAAGGAAATGTATCAGTACAAGATTGAAGGACTTATTGGTCTGAACTTTTATCACAAATGCAGTATCCTTAGCAACCTAAAGCCACCTCACCACTATGTTCCCATTGGTAGACCAAAAAAGAAGAGAAGATGGTCAAATGATGAGATTGTTGAACAAGATGTGAAAAAGTCATTGGTGAAAAATAGGAAGCTGTCAAAGAAGGGCAATACAATCAAATGTGGTGCATGTGGTGGGAAGGGCCATAGTAAGAGAGCTTGTACATGTCCAAGAGACAACCAAACGAAAAGGGTAGTGATTCAAGAAAGGAAGGAGTACCAGATGAGGTACTAGGAAGCACTACTCACCCAGTGGGATCACAAGCGACAGAGGTATCAGCAGGGTCAAGTCAACTAGTTGGAACACAAGCAAGTGAGGTATCAGCAGGGACAACTCGGCCAGTGGGATCACAATCAACAGTGGAGGGTGTAGGTAAAAGGAAGAACATGATGAAGACAAAAGCCAAGATCGCCAAGTGAGTCAACACCAATGTCATTGTGCAATAAACTAATTTGGTTCTTTGTTTGCGTGTTTTAAGACCGTGTCTATCGATTATGCCTGTTTGTGAGTTTCTGTCTTATAAACAATAATTTGTACGGGATTAATATTGGTTTGATTAGGAATGGTATTTGTTTTCATTTAGGTTTACCATGGTCTTTATGCAAATTTATTGACTATTTTCTGCACAAGTCAAAGTTGCTACATAAAGATTAAGCAAAGGGCCAATTTGGTGCATATTGATTCAAAGAACCAAAACGGTAATTACTGCATAATGATGCACAATTCAAAACGTTTTGCTTTGACATCATCATATACTTCATAAAAGTTAAAAATATTCACTTACCCAAATCAGTTTTGACTACTGTAAGTCAAAGTTGCTAAGCAACCAAAAACCTAGTTTGCTGCATAATGATTAGCAACTAAAAGGAACATTGTTGACTATCACAAGTCAAAGTAGATACAGGTTAATTTTTTCCATCAAGAACACAGCTTTAGCAATAATCCATATCAACTACATTGTTTTTTAAATAACAACAAGCAACTATAATGATCCCAATTATGCCATAAACATCAAATTTTTAGTAACATGATAAGGTCAATACAAACCAGTAATGATGAGCACGATACCAGAATGGTAATGGAACCCGTAGCGAATTAGTGGTATCGATTTTTTCCCAAGCATGAAAGTGGGTACCGGTACCATGCCGGATGGGATTCGGGTACCAAATCCAGTCCGCGTACTTGGTACCAGGAAATCGGTACCAACACGGTTCTTCCCGTTTTTTGTTAAACCAAAAATGATTTCAAGAAAATGCAACAAAAAATAGGAAGAAACATACATTTTTAAGTGATTTCAAACCAAGACATCTCACAAAATGCAACCAACACTTAAATAAATAAATACATCACCAAGATATTCGTAACATACAAACATTCCAAAACTTATAAAATAGGTCAGGGTTTAATTTTTGTGAGGGTTATGAAGGATCTATAGTTGCCACAATAAATTTTTTGAACGTTTTGTTTCTTTCTATATGTTTTACAGGACTATTGTTTGACATGGAACGGGCCAAATGGGTGTTTGGATAAGTTATTTAACTAAAAAGTATGACTACTCAATTTTCGGCATTTTTTTTGGTACTTCCAACTTTGGTACCGGTACGGTATTAGCGTACCAATTTTTGGGTTCAATTCATGGTACCGGTACCGTACCGTGTATTGGGAGTCGGTACCGTTTAAGTACGATACCAGTATAGTTCCAGTTTGGTGCCAGGATTGGGGTCCAAATGGTCATCCCTACAAACCAGGGATGACCTTATTCCCTGTAATGATGAAAACCCAAAATATAACACACGACCTCCATATCAATATAAACAAACTTAAAGACAATGAAAAAAAGACCAAACTTAAAACAAGAAACTTCTTGAGCTTCTTCAACTGCTCATCCTTCTCCCTCATCAACATTAATTGCTCCTCCAAGTCTTCTTCAAGCTCATTCCTCTCCCTCAAGATGCCAATAATCACATCGATGCCGACAACACATTGGTGGATCCGTCCATCCAATAAACCCACATGCCGTACAACAGTAGAACCGTCGGCCCGGGTTCCTATTTGTCCAACTCGTTTTGATTGTTCCGTGTTTGCCACAGTCACAAGTAACGACCATGTTTTTTTTGGTAACAACTTGAAAATTTACGTTAATATTTATTCAAAACATAAACATTTTATCCAAAATCGTGTACAATTTTGAATTTTAAATATAACCGGTAGGTTATCCCACGACGTAATCTAAAACCGACTATGAACATTTTCATCACATTAAATTAATTTTTAGTTCACTTATAATCATTATATGGAATTTTAAAATTTAATTTCGAATGTTACCAAATAAACCCTGTGATTTAAGAGTCTAAATTTGCGTTTTAAACAATTTTACTTATATGCAAACTTAACCTATACCTGCACCGCATTTTTTAAGACGTTTAAAAATATTTCCCTCCCCTATTGACCATAAAATCATCCATTGATTTTATAAACTAACCAATATCAAACTACACAATATTTACACTTAATTAGCTAAGTTGTAAATACCTAAAACTATTTAGTCCTTTTTATTTGGGAGGTGATATTTACACCACCATTTTTGATTCTTTCACCACAATGTGACATTACTAATGCATAAGTTTTACCATTGTACATGCATAATAGTGGTGAAAGAATAAAAAATAATGGTGTAAGTATCAATTCCCTTTTTATTTATTATCTAGTAATGAAAACTTCCTAACTAAGCTAAGTTATTTAGATATTTTCTAACAACTTCCTAACTAATTTTAACTAGATATTTAACATTTTCGGTTTTAGACTTAACATACATTTAACACCAACCGATACTAGACTAGGCCCAATCTACACATTATAAGCATTTTAAGTTCATAATAATCATATTAGAAAAGTCACATTTCACTCTTTCCTTTTTCAAGTAAACTTCGTGACGTTTTACGCTTCAACCTAACGCTTTTAGGATTTAACAACGCTATTACGTACTCCATTAAACTTATCACTCATTTAATATACTTTTATAGAGTATATTGATAAGTTTTAGCATTTATTAGAAGTATTATATTATGAAGATACCTGGTTTTAAGTTTCGCGATGTAAATACTGCTTTAGATCGGGGATCATGAACTTTTTATTCGTTTAACAGTGCTCACGTTTGGTGAGCCATATGATGGGCAACTATCTCCTGCGGTTTGGAGAGGATTAAGCTATTAGTTAGTTAACGTTAGTAATTATTGAGACCAAACAACACTCCATAAACACACACGATAAATATCTAAACCCCTAACCTCCTCATTCTTTACCTTATGTGGCATTTTTGGTGACTAACCAAGGCACTTGGATTGGTTAGATTGCATCTTGTGAAAAGGTAGGGGGTGAATACGCTTTCCGTTTCAAACTTAAAACTTTTGTATCAAATATAGTATAAACCATTGCATTTGCTAATCTCGATGCGAGGATGTATTTAACGATACGGCATGTAAGGCCAACCCCTTGACATCACATAAGATTCCGCAAGATTAATGGTTCATTATAAATTAAGTTTCACCATTATTAGTTCGGTTGCTTTTTCTTGATCAAGCGTGTCATAATACGTAAAGTGTTGAATATAGTTTGTGACTATATGAAAGACCAAGTATGCATCACAAACATAGACATCAACCACATAGAAAATAAACAAAGTAATGCAAGAATAAAAGTAAAGCGATAAGTAAAAGGATAGACAAACCAACACGAGGATTTATAGTGGTTCGGCTACAAGGTCACCTTCCTTGCCCTACTCCACTCCCCGAGTCACCTACTCGAGAGTTCGTAAGCACTACACCAACTCCTTGTGGCGGAGAAGCCTTCACAACGTCGCTTAACCTTTTTCTGGTAGAAAGCTAAATACCGAGTTCTTTCACACCAAGGCGAACCACACCTAACGCAACGTCGCCTACCCTTTATACGGTGCTAGGCTAACCACCGAGTTCTTTCACACCTTAGGAGAATTAATCCTTCACAACGTCGCCTACCCATTATTAGGTACTAGGCTAAGCACCTAGTTCCATTACTATGGAGGAACTACTACCCTTCACGACACAACACCTAATCTTAGGGAGATCCACTCCTTGTTACAACACCATCAAGGATATCACCATCCTTGGATCTAAACAAATACTATATGTATAACGATGCACCTCATCGATTATATGACCTAGGCATTCTTCACTAATGCCATTTACACGATCCTTCAAAGACCTTTCACTAATGCCTTCAACACGGATCTTCTAAGACTCTTCACTAATGCCTTTGACACATCTATGACACTCGTTATGTTTTGTGGCCCAACATAACAAACCTTGTGTTTTATGGTACAAACACATAAACCATCTAGTCTAGTCATAGATACAAGAATATGATACTAGACAATATCCAAGACAATGTGTCTAATGGATATAAAATCCTAGACTAAACATCGTGGAACCCAAAGCATGATGTAGTTAGTCTTCTATGAATGAAGATGACAAGTTTCCCAAGCTTGTTGTATAAGATCTTCATGTGCTTGTATCTTGTTATGGGTGATCACTTCAAAGAGGTAAGGAAGCAAGATCTCTAAGCTTGCTTTGGAGGATCACTTCGTGAGTATGCTTACAACAAATGAGAGTTAGAAGCATTATGATCATATGAGATGAGGGTGGCTTACATGTTTCCTAATGATCTAAATATCCTAGATTTGGTGGAGAGAAACTATGTGTGAAGGTGTGAAGAAATGGTAAGAAGTGGTTTGCTATTTATAGGCAAAAAGACCAAAACCATGTTCTTCCCCAAGGATCCCTTATGGAGGGATCCGGCTTTGTAAATCCAAGGGATCCGTGGGTCATATGAGGGATCCGTGCACGCTCCTCTTTACCCATAGTTTATGGGTTGAAACCATGGGTTATGGGTCATGGTTTTGAGTTGGTCCATGGGTATTCCTTTAGATACAATGTATCTAATGAGTACAATGTATCTAGTCATATGGGTATGGGTCAATACCATGGGTCATGGATATTATCCATATATGACTTATGCATGATGTTATGCAATGGGTATGGGTCATGGACTTTGGTTTTACCCAACTACATTCAATGTATTTGGTCAATGGGTCAAATACTTAAGTTTCTACCATTTATATTACCCATTATAATACATACTAGTTATGTATATATTTACCCAATATGTAAACACTAGTTCTTATACATATTAAGCATGTTTATTGGTTTGTTGGGGGTTTGATCATAATGCAACATAACAAACATGTATGTACCTGTGTTGTAGCATACAAGGACTTGAGTCGTCGAGAGGTGTTGAGAGTATGTTGAGACAAGATCTAACTACAAGTAACTTATACATTTTACGTTATGTATTACAAGTTACATGTTTGTCATCAACAAAACAAATGAGAATGTATAGATTAAATATCGTAATATTTGCACTAACACATCTTACATAGGATCATTACACATTGCTAAGCTTATGAGCTAAGTCTTGCAAAATATCCTAAGTAGTAAACTCCTCATTAGCTTATAAAAGAAACTTCATCTCTCATTTGTTTCATCATCAAAAAAATGCCCCAACTTAAATATCATGCATTATTGATTATAACCTAAACTGGATTGATTCAATTTTGAATGCCCCAGTCTAGCTCGGTTGTCACATGGTTGATCTATTGGATAGATCCACATGCCACTACCAAGAGCTTGTTTGATGTTGGCTCTAGAAGGCTTTCCATCTTCATTGTGAATATGTTTGCATATCAGATGTTCTGGCAATACCACAAGGATACAACGAAAGCCTTCTAGAGCCAACATCAAACAAGCTCTTGGTAGGTGGCATGTGAGATCTATCCAATAGATCAACCATGTGACAACTGAACAGAAACAATGGGGCGATTCAAAATTTTGAATAAATCCTGGTTTAGGTTATGGATTGACGGATACCTTTGAAAACCTGTTGTGCTTAAACTTCTTTTCTCTAGCACATCGACTGTGTATTAATATTTCAAAAATAAAAGGTGTTTATGATTGATAATTGATTTTCCTTAAAACCTTCGTTGTATTGCAAAAACACTTTATTTTGAGTAGTACTCGATTGTTTTTCAAATCATTTTTCATCAATCAGTGAATCAATTCGCCGTTCACTCACCGTTGTCTTCTTTGATACGCCCGGTTTGAGAACGGCTAGAACAAAGTGCGAAACCCTGTCAAGGAGATTCTTCGGAATTATACCGATCGCACAAAGTGCATTTGTATCGATCAATGGGGAACCGTGGGCCGTGTACCTCAATTCAACAAAAGTGATCAAAGACACTCTTGTGCTCTTTATTGCTAATCGTCAGATGCAGTGTACACCCCGACGATTCACTGATCGTAATTGAGGAGTCAATCCATAGCCGCATGCTCACACAATCACATTCACGTCTAAAGAAATCATGATAAGCGCATATCTTCATCAACTGGCTCTGATATTTTCAAACCATGCTTCGCTACGCCATCGGAAATATTCTCAATCATTAAAAGCTTCCGCAACTCTGATGAGAAGATATCATGATCCAAAATGTGAGCATGTCGGCCCAAAAGTCACAACTTCACATGATGGCAACACAACAATGGATGAGTCAGAGATTTATGGTAACTGATGATCTCAAAGTCGCTCAAAACTCATTATCACGTGGATCGCTTAAAGACCTCCACTTGAGATAACAAAACATGCGGAACATGAAGAATCAAAAGACTACGATCTACAGAGCAATGAACTTAAACAAGAATCCGAGAACAATATTAATGTAAAATCTGTATTCTCGTAATTTGAGGTGACCTCCCTTAGGGGGAGATTGTTAGGATTTACAAAATCTAGTCGTTAAAGTGTCGGTCACCTCAAGTCTATGTAAACGTTAGAAAGCTCGTAGTCGTAGTCATTTTACGCTAGTTAGTATTTAGTTAAGTAACACCGTGGAGGACGGACGGGTCTTTACCCACTGTATGCCCGATCCACGACGTAGGAGGCGAGTCTTGTAATAAAACTATAAATACCCTCTACCTCCCAAGGTAGAGGGTTGGAGCTTCAATACCATTTTTCTTTGTTTCACATAGTTCCCAACTCTCTTCCTTTTCTCTCTCTAAACATTTGTGTACGCCCCATACTGATTGTGGTTTAATGTGTTTGTGAAATCCTATATCTTACAATATGACAACAAGGGTATGCACATGTAGGAGATGAGAGCTAACTGGTATTCCATGTAAACATGTTATTGCCGCTATCTACAACATGTCATCAAATGGCAAAGAGGTTGGGATACCAGAGGATTGGGTGTCTCAATGTTATTGGTTAAACACATGGAAGGAAATGTATCAAGACAAGATTGAAGGACTTATTGGTCTCAACTTTTATCCCAAATGCAGTATCCTTAGCAACCTAAAGTCACCTCACCACTATGTTCCCATTGGTGGACCAAAAAAAAGAGAAGATGGTCAAATAATGAGATTGCTGAACAAGATGTGAAAAAGTCATTGGTGAAAAATAGGAAGCTGTCAAAGAAGGGCAATACAATCAAATGTGGTGCATGTGGTGGGAAGGGCCATAGTAAGAGAGCTTGTACATGTCCAAGAGACAACCAAACAAAAAGGGTAGTGATTCAAGAAAGGAAGGAGTACCAGATGAGGTACTAGGAAGCACTACTCACCCAAGGGGATCACAAGTTTACGAGGTATCAGCAGGTCAAGTCAACTAGTTGGAACACAAGCAAGTGAGGTATCACAGGACAACTCGCCGGTGGGATCACAATCAACAGTGGAGGGTGTAGGTAAAAGGAAGAAGATGATGAAGACAAAAGCCAAGATCGCCAAGTGAGTCAACACCAATGTCATTGTGCAATAAACTAATTTGGTTCTTTGTTTGCGTGTTTTAAGACCGTGTCTATCGATTATGCCTCTTTGTGAGTTTCGTCTTATAAACCATAATTTGTAACGGATTAATATTGGTTTGATTAGGAATGGTATTTGTTTTCATTTAGGTTTACCATGGTCTTTATGCAAATTTATTGACTATTTTCACGCACAAGTCAAAGTTGCTACATAAAGATTAAGCAAAGGGCCAATTTGGTGCATATTGATTCAAAGAACCAAAACGGTAATTACTGCATAATGATGCACAATTCAAAACGTTTTGCTTTGACATCATCATATACTTCATACAAGTTAAATATATTCACTTACCCAAATCAGTTTTGACTCATCAGAAGTCAAAGTTGCTAAGCAACCAAAACCTAGTTTCGCATAATGATTAGCAACTAAAAGGAACATTGTTGACTATCACAAGTCAAAGTAGATACAGGTTAATTTTTTCCATCAAGAACACAGCTTTAGCAATAATCCATATCAACTACATTGTTTTTTAAATAACAACAAGCAACTATAATGATCCCAATTATGCCATAAACATCAAATTTTTAGTAACATGATAAGGTCAATACAAACCAGTAATGATGAGCACGATACCAGAATGGTACGGAACCCGTAGCGAATTAGTGGTATCGATTTTTTCTCGAGCATGAAAGTGGGTACCAGTACCATGTCGGATGGGATTCGGGTACCAAATCCAGTACCGGTACTTGGTACCAGGAAATCGGTACCAACACGGTTCTTCCCGTTTTTTGTTAAACCAAAAATGATTTCAAGAAAATGCAACAAAAAATAGGAAGAAACATACATTTTTAAGTGATTTCAAACCAAGACATCTCACAAAACGCAACCAACACTTAAATAAATAAATACATCACCAAGATATTCGTAACATACAAACATTCCAAAACTTATAAAATAGGTCAGGGTTTAATTTTTGTAGGCGGTTATGAAGGATCTATAGTTGCCACAATAAATTTTTTGAACGTTTTGTTTCTTTCTATATGTTTTACAGGACTATTGTTTGACATGGAACGGGCCAAATGGGTGTTTGGATAAGTTATTTAACTAAAAAGTATGACTACTCAATTTTCGGCATTTTTTTTGGTACTTCCAACTTTGGTACCGGTACGGTATTAGCGTACCAATTTTTTTGGGTTCAATTCATGGTACCTGCATCGCATCGTATTGGGAGTCTGGTAAGTACTGCACAAGATAGTTCCAGCTTTGGTGCCGTGGATTGGGTCCAAATGCTCATCCCTACAAACCGGGATGACCTTATTCCCCTGAATGATGAAAACCCAAAATATAACACACGACCTCCATATCAATATAAACAAACTTAAAGACAATGAAAAAAAGACCAAACTTAAAACAAGAAACTTCTTGAGCTTCTTCAACCGCTCATCCTTCTCCTCATCAACATCAATTGCTCCTCCAAGTCTTCTTCAAGCTCATTCCTCTCCCTCAAGAGGCCAATAATCACATCGATCGCCGACAACACATTGGTGGATCCGTCCATCCAATAAACCCACATGCCGCATACAACAGTAGAACCGCCGCCCGTTCCTATTTGTCCAACTTCGCTTTGATTGTTCCGTGTTTGCCACAGTCACAAGTAACGACCATGTTTTTTTTGTAACAACTTGAAAATTTACGTTAATATTTATTCAAAACATAAACATTTTATCCAAAATCGTGTACAATTTTGAATTTTAAATATAACCGGTAGGTTATCCCGCGCGTAACGAAAACCGACTATGAACATTTTCATCACATTAAATTAATTTTTAGTTCACTTATAATCATTATATGGAATTTTAAAATTTAATTTCAAATGTTACCAAATAAACCCTGTGATTTAAGAGTCTAAATTTGCGTTTTAAACAATTTTACTTATATGCAAACTTGAACTATACCTGCACCGCATTTTTTAAGACGTTTAAAAATATTTCCCTCCCCTATTGACCATAAAATCATCCATTGATTTTATAAACTAACCAATATCAAACTACACAATATTTACACTTAATTAGCTAAGTTGTAAATACCTAAAACTATTTAGTCCTTTTTATTTGGGAGGTGATATTTACACCACCATTTTTGATTCTTTCACCACAATGTGACATTACTAATGCATAAGTTTTACCATAGTATATGCATAATTGTGGTGAAAGAATAAAAAATAATGGTGTAAGTATCAATTCCCTTTTTATTTATTATCTAGTAATGAAAACTTCCTAACTAAGCTAAGTTATTTAGATATTTTCTAACAACTTCCTAACTAATTTTAACTAGATATTTAACATTTACGGTTTTAAACTTAACATACATTTAACACCAACCGACACTAGCCTAGGCCCGTCTACACATTATAAGCATTTTAAGTTCATAATAATCATATTAGAAAAGTCACATTTCACTTTTTCCTTTTTTAAACTTCAGACGCTTTTACTGCTTTCAACCTACGCTTAGGATTTAACAACGCTACGCACTCCATTAAACTTATCACTCATTTAATATACTTTTATAGAGTATATTGATAAGTTTTAGCATTTATTAGAAGTATTATATTATGAAGATACCCGGTTTTAAGTTTCGCGATGTAAATACTGCTTTAGATCGGGGATCATGAACTTTTTATTCGTTTAACAGTGCTCGCGTTTGGTGAGCCATATGATGGGCAACTATCTCCTGCGGTTTGGAGAGGATTAAGCTATTAGTTAGTTAACGTTAGTAATTATTGAGACCAAACAACACTCCATAAACACACAAGATAAATATCTAAACCCCTAACCTCCTCATTCTTTACCTTATGTGGCATTTTTGGTGACTAACCAAGGCACTTGGATTGGTTAGATTGCATCTTACATAGGATCATTACACATTCCTAAGCTTATGAGCTAAGTCTTGCAAAATATCCTAAGTAGTAAACTCCTCATTAGCTTATAAAAGAAACTTCATCTCTCATTTGTTTCATCATCAAAAAAATGCCCCAACTTAAATATCATGCACATTGATTATTTGATCTTTAATCTTCAAGTTATACTTCATTGTTGAAGATCTTTCCAAGCTCTACATGAATCAAGTTATACTTCTTCCATTCCATGGTTAATTTGAAAGCTACTCAAGTGATCCATTTCTTATACAAGTCCTAGCGTAAGATCATAAGTGCACAAGAGGGTTGAAGAATTCAAATACTGAAATTGTTTCTAGTTCTTTGTTCTTTGATTTCCTTTTAGATTAAGGCTAAAAGTTGTAAGATAAAATCATGATCATCATCCTCATTTTTATGATTTTATGCTATATATGTTAATTATATTGATCATGTTGTATATAAACCTCAAAACAAGTAAACATGTATAGAAACTTGCTTATGATTTCATGTGAAGGTTATGTTATTAAACTAGCAAATCAAGTAAATTATGTTAGTTATTATCACCAAATTTATGGACACAAGACCTTGAATATATTTGTAGTTAAAGAAGAAAATAAAACAAAAACATAGTCTTTTGAATCATGTAAAAAGAGTTTGTAGATAAAAAGTTGTGATTAGATTAGGTTTCTAAAAGAAAACTTGACATTTGGTAAAAAGCTTTATGTCCCAGATTTAAACCATGATTTTGACCCCTTTTTGTTTCGAATTAGCAAAAGTATAAAACACGAAGTTATCGGGATTGATGTTTTACATAAGACATGCGGAAATTTTAGACTAAAAACGCAAAACAAAGGAAGTTTGCCTCCGAGATTTATAAAGACAGTTTTTACGCAAACTTATTGTTTTCACAAGTCAAAGTAGTTATAAACCATTTCTTTTCTAAATCTAGTAACTTAAAATACCTCTTATGAAAATGTAACATACCATATTAATAAACTTTCTAAAGGTTATTTAACCTTTTGAAGTAATGTTTTTCATAATTAACTAGATATATGAAAACCACTATCGACCAAATTCATGTCTTATAAAACTTATAAACTCTTGTGATTTTTATAAACTTGTGTTAATGATCAAACTTGTTTAAAATCTATTTACAAGACATAAACCAATTAAATTCATAAACTATATGACAATTTCAACACTTATGTTATATAATTAAGTATGCAAAATATATGTTTTACATATTAAGTATTATGTTACTAGGGAGCTTCATGTGAGGGGCCTCTTTAGGGTGAACGTATTGAGGAGTTGCTAGATTTATGATTTAAAGTGTCATAGCTCCTCATACGCTTACTACATGACCTCTGAATTATGATGACCCGAACAGTAATACGATATTTAACTAGAAAATGGTGTGGAAAACTAGAAGGAGGGTTGAATAGTTTTACCGATTAAAACTTTGTTTTAAAATATTTTGATCAATTTATGTGAATCTATTTAATGTGTGTATTGGATGATGATGGATAAGCATATAAATAAGTAATGCAAAGATAAAGAGTAAGAGACACAAAACCACAACACGAGTATTTATAGTGGTTCGGCTACAAGGATACCTTCCTTGCCCTACTCCACTCCCCGAGTTCCCCACTCGAGAGTTCGTAAGCACTACACAACACAAGCTCCTTAATGTGGCGGAGAAGCCTTCACAACGTCTCCTACTCTTTATCCGGTACAAGGCTAGACACCGAGTTCTTCCACGAGGTAGAACTAAACCTTTCACAACGTCGCCTACACTTTATGTTAGGAATTATTATATTGTAATAGTTCAGTGTTGCTGATGTAATAGTTTTATTTCACGGGTATATAGTTCCTGCTGGTATAGTACTTATATGGTTTCTGCTGTTAGTGCAAACTGGTTTCTGCGAGTTATAGTAATAGTCAAACCAGTCTAAGTTTAGAAGTTTGTTAGAGAAAGGGATATGCATGAGATATATTAGGAAGTGATAATGCATATCTCCCTACCGCTTTTCTAATAAATGCCGATTAGGGTTTCTTATAGTATAAAAGAAACTCACGGCTATGAGAAATGTACACCTTGAAAAACACTTTTAATAGTTAGTAATATAGATCCATAAAGGATCATTATTATTTAGTTATTCTTCTTTAACTCTGTTGTTTATGTTCCGCGTAAACATCAGTTTATTGTTAGAGTCTCTCTTGTAGTTTGCTTGTGATTACATAAGTATTCTACCTATTTCAACCAGCTCAGATGATCTATCTAGGACTGATCCAACAAGTCGTATCAGAGCCTAGTGAGAGTCTCTGTAAAAGAATAAACCTGTTTTAACAAATCTCTTGAACCTTTATACAATGTCAGCATCCGCATCAGATGATACTTCAAACACTCAAGACAAATCTCAAACACAGAATGTTCAACAAATTCTCACAACCACTGTAGCTAGCAACAATGCTAAATTTCCCTACCTAAAGAAGGATGAATATGAGACGTGGACTATGAAAATGGAGTATTGGATCACAAATAGTGATCACAATCTCTGGAATATCATTTTGAAAGGTAACAGCAGGAAAAAGACAGGAAGAGATACAAAAGGAAACGTCATAATTCTTCCTCCTTGTTCTGCAGAAGAACATATTATCGCTCGCAGGAGACCAAGGCCAGAACATTACTTCTTCAGTCTCTCCCAGAAGACCACATGGGTGACTTTCATCATCTAGATGATGCAAGGGACATCTGGTTGGTAGTTAAAGCCAGATTTGGAGGGAATGTTGAATCAACAAAGATGAGGAAATCAATGCTGAAGCAGGAATTTCAAGAATTCAAGATCTCTGAATCTGAAGATCTGCATAATGGGTATGATAGGTTCCAAAATTTTTTGATCCAACTCAATCAGCTACAGGATAAACTAGATAATGAAGAATGCAATGTCAAGTTCTTGAGGGCATTGCCTTCCTCCTAGTCATAGGTATCCATCACTCTTAAAGCAAAGGGTGGTCTAGACTATTTGAACATTGATGACCTGTACAACAAACTCAAGTCTCTTGAGATAGACATCAAAGGAGGCCTGCTATCCCACTCAAAGATTTGTTGGTACTACTAGTACTAACCATAAGATGACATATGCTGATATCCCAAGCTCATCATCCTCAACCTCATCACATACAAATCCTGGTAATCTGATTAAAGATGTACTTCATTCTTTTGTTGCTGAAAGTGAACCACAACAGTAACTAGCATATGAAGACTTTGAACAGATTGATAAGATGGATTTGGAAGAATTGGATATCAAATGGGAAATGGCAATGCTTTTAATAAGGGTGAATAAATTTTAAAAAGAGGCTGGAAGGACGATCCAATTCAACCAGAAGGACTCAAAGAAGGTTTGAAAAATGGAAGGCTAAATGTTATAAATGCTCACAACTAGGTCACTTTGCAAGAGAATGCCCAGGAAATAAGATAGGTGATAAGGCCAGATACTCTGCATACAAGGTTCATGAATTAAACTCAGAAGATCCCAAAGCCCTTTTGTCGGTTGATTCTATGGTGAACTGGTCTGATCATGAGGGAGATGATGAAGAAAGTAGTGCTACTCAAGCATTTGGTATGGTTGCTTATTGTGAGACAAGGGATGAGACAAAAGAGGTAGAAGAAATTGCTCTAATGGGGGTCACTTCTCAGGTACACATTTGTCCTTTTGGCTGTCATGATAAATATGCAGAACTTCAAAAAGAATTTAATGATTTAGAAAATCTGTATAAAGAGTATTACATTCAAGTTCAAGCATATAAGAGTACTCTTCAAACTTTAAAAAAACAAAAGGCTTGGTACCAAACTAATCAGTTAGCTTGTGAGGAAAACATTAAGGTTTTGGAAAGAGATTTGGAGAACACTTCTAACATACTGAAGCATTATAAAAGTGTAAATGCTAAGGTGACTTTAGAAAATCAGGAATTAGACTAAGCTAGATAATACCTTGGCCAGGTTTAGTAAATGGAAAGAATCATCTAAAAATCTAGCCAAGTTGATTGATAGTTCTATGTCTATAAGTGCTAAGATTGGGTTGGGATATGGGGACTATATAGGGGAAAATGAAGTTTATGACCCACTTATGGCAAGTATTTTTTACTCTACCCCTGAAGAGGTGGATTTTATAACTCCTGTTATATTTGTTAAAGAAGGAGAAATTCATGCTATTTCTCCACCTATAACAGGGAAATTTAAGCCTACCTCCACCCACACTGACTTTGATGAATCACAAAAGACCTATGGCAAAAAGACCAATGACTTGTCTGAAACTAATAGTGAATCTAATGATTTTATCTCTTGTTTTTCAGTGACAAGTCTTTAGAACCCAAGACTAATGACTTTGCCTCCTGTGATTCAAATGACAAGTCATCCACACCCAAGTCTGATGACTTCTTATCAAGAGTAGCTTCTGATGAATCCAATTCAGAGACAGCTACTTCAGAAGACAATATTTTCTGCATTCATTCTGTTCCTAGGTTTTCTTGTGATAGGGTTTTTTGGTAATAAGACAAGGATTGTTAAAAATAGTTCTTTTGGTCATAAATCATGTTTTGTTTGTGGTAGTTTCTTTCATCGTATTAAAGATTGTGATTTCTATGAGAAACAGATGGATGTTTATAGTGGCCAAGGACCCTTGTGGACTGATCTTGAGAAAATTGCACCATTTGTACCCCAAGCAACACATATAAGGACTGGGAAATCTACCTTTCCTAGACCAGCACCTGTTACTGCTGGTAGGTATACTAGACCAGCACCAACTCCTGCTAGTAATTCTGTTCCCGCTAGTAAAAGGAATTTCTCTTCAGTTCCTACTGGTTGGAGAAGAAGTGTTGCTGGACAATCGACCAGACCTACAAGCTCTTACTTTCAAAGTTTTTATAGGCATGTTACTTGTGACCACATGTATATTGGGGGGGGGGGGATGGGGAACTGCTGTTAAGTCCTCAGCAGGTTGTTCTTGGACACATAATAGACCAAATCTAAAACGTGAATCCAAGAACAATGGTGGATCTCATCAATCTACATGGTCTAATTCTTACTGATCCACAAGACAGGTCCAAGTCAGTCATGACTTGGGTCTCCAAATGTATCTAATGTTGTTGTATTTCTTTTCTTGTAGGATAATCATCATAAAAATAAAAATGTAGGCATAGTTGATAGTGGCTGCTCTAGAAGCATGGCAGGGAACAAAGACATGTTGGATGATTTTGTGAAAATTAAAGGAGGTACTGTGACTTTTGGAGGAGGATATGGTAAGATAACTGGTAAAGGAACCATCAGGACTTCCAAGCTGGATTTTGAGAATGTCTACTATGTGGAAGAGCTGCCAAATTTTAATTTGTTCTCTGTTTCAAAAATTTGTGACAAGAAGAACAGTGTCGTCTTCACTACGACTGAATGTCTTGTGCTATCTAAGGACTTCCAGTTGCCTGATGATAGTCAGGTTGTTCTTAGAGGTCCAAGAAATCTCAACCTCTACAGTTTCAATTTGAATGATCTCCAGCCTGAGGTTAACTTAGCTTGCTTGGTGGCAAAGGCATCCTTGGATGAATCTACAAAATGGCATAGGAGGATGGCTCATGTTAATTTCAAAACCATCAACAAGCTGGCGAAGCATGGATTGGTTAAAGGGCTCCCTTCCAAACTCTTCACAAATGAGTATAACTGTGTTTCCTGCAACAAAGGAAAGCAACACAAGGCATCTTATAAGGCCATCACAGCTGTGTACACCATCACTGCACCTCTTCAGCTACTTCATATGGATCTATTTGGTCCTACTTCCATCAGGAGTATTGACCATAAGTACTACTGCCTGGTGATAACAGATGATTTTAGCAAGTTCTGTTAGGTTTTCTTTTTAGGTACTAAAGATGGAACCTATCATATTATTAAGGATTTTATTGCATTGATTGAAAACCAGCTGTCTAGAAAGGTTCAAAATATAAGGTGTGACAATGGGACAGAGTTTAAAAATTCTCAGTTAATAGAACTCTGTGGGTCAAAGGGGATTAAAAGAGACTCCAATAATGCTAATACTCCACAACAAAATAGGTTTGGTGAAAGAAAGAATAGAACCCTTATAGAAGCAGCAAGATCTATGCTGGCTGATTCTAAGTTACCTACCATGTTTTGGACTGGAGCAGTTAGCACTGCTTGTCATGTTTTTGTTAGCCTTAATAATTGTTGGATCGTAAATATTATTGTTTTTGATGATTCGGGTGGTCTTGGATGATGGAAATACATGTTAGCCATTTAGAGAGAGAAAGAGATGAGAGGGTGTTCTTGGTAGAGAGTTGTAGCACAAATGTGAAAGATTAGATTGAAAGAAGCACCACCCCTTCCAAGGATGGAAGGGGTATTTATAGTTACAGACATAACGACCTCCTGATGGCCTGTGGATCAGGTATACAGTGGGTAAAGGCCCGTCCTTCCTCCACGGTATTGCACTAAACTAATCTACGCAACTAATTAACTAATTAATCTACAAAACAACATAAATAACTACAAGTCTACGAGCTAACTTATGCTAGATAATATTTGGGGTGACCGACTCTTCACCATGGAATTTTATAATTCCTAACAATCTCCCCCTAAGGGAGGTTACCCCATGATTTACATTTTGAATCCTAGCATTCTATTCTTGACTTTGTTCTTGAGCTCGTAGACTTCAATTCTTCAAATTCCGCATTCTTTGTGCTTGTGTAGCGATTCTTCAAAGTCCGCATAATTTTGTACTTTTAGTGGAGGCCTTTAACTGATCCACATCTTTGAGGATCTTTGAGCTTTCATTGAGATCATCACCACAAGAAATCTCTCGATCACCCTTTGTTGTGTTGCCATCATGTGATGTTGTGACTTTGGACCGACATGCTCACACTTTCTGGATCATGACATCTTTTCATTAGAGTAGCGGAAGCTTTATGACTCATGATATTTGCAGCAAAGATAGCGGAAACATAGTATAAAAATATCGAGCCGTGTTCAGAAGTTATGCACAAGTCATGATTTCTTCAATTAAGTGTGGATGCCGTGAGCATGCGGCTTTGGATTGACTCCTCAATTCTTATCACCGCAATCGCCGGGGTGTACCGCATACGACAGCTTAGCAATAAAGCGCATGAAAGTGTCTTTGATCACTTTCGCTGAATTGAGGTACACGGCCCACGGTTCCTCGCTTATCAAGCACAAGTACCGCACGGGATCGTAGGATTCCTAAGAATCTCCTTGACAAGGTTTCGCTGTTCTAGCCGCTTCAAACCGAACGCCTCAAAGAAGACAACACGGAGTGAGTGAACCAAATTGAGATTCACCATTGATGAAAATTGAATTGAAAAACAATCGCGTTTTGCTTAGAAGAAAGAGTTTTGCAATACGACGAAGGTTTTATGAGAAAGATCAATTTTCAATCAAAATACCTTTTGTATTTGAAAAGAGTACACATTCGATGTGCTAGAGAAAAGAAGAAATTTGCACATCGAACGGTTTTTCCAAAAGTATTTTTTCAATCAGAGATACTTTTTGAATTTGAAATATGAATACACGTTCGATGTGCAAGAGAAAAGAAGATTTTCACATCGACCGGTTTTTCCAAAAGTATTCGTCAATTCATTTCCTGGACCAAGGTTGATTCAATATTGAATCGCCCCATCGTTTCTATCCAGTTGTCACAAGTTTGATCTATTTGATAGATCTCACATGTCACCCACCAAGAGCTTTTTTGATGTTGGCTCTAGAAGGATTTCCATCTTCATCGTGAATACTTTTACATATCACTCGGATGTTCTGGCAATACCACAAGGATAATGCGTAGGACTCTAAATATATACTTACTTTCCACATTGTGTGAAACAACAAGTCTTCATTAATTTTGTGTCCTAATGAGATGTTATGGATGATCTCGTGGCTCTAGACTCAATTGTGCACTTTTGGTTCCTATGCCGGAGACTAGGGAGAGGGTCTCCATCTTCAATATCAACAATCTCTAAGAGAAAGTCGATAGATTATGTCGGTTCCCCGTGAGAATGAAAGAAGCCCTTTTAAGAGGAACTTGAGTAGTTTGGGAAGTTAGGTGCAGTGCGTCACTGGGTCCATGACGTCTTGTCTTCAATACCAGTGTTACCTTAGTAACCACCAATAGCATATGAATTGAACCCGGTTTCGGACCTAAGGTTGAATTATTGGAGGGCTATTTCTTTTCACCCTTTTCCACATTCATTTCTTTTTCATTCTTCAACCCCTTCAAGGCTGACTGAGACTTCATAACTAGAACCTTGTTGGGTTTGTTCCAGATTTAGCTCTCGTCTCACCACGGACTCTTCCCATATTCTCATTTTTCTCCTTTTTTCATCATACCTAAGGACTCTACATTAACTAGTGGATTGTCCCTGGGTAGATCCCTACGGCTCTGGCGGGATCGTGGGAACGAATACCTAACCTAACCATCCTTATATCTCCATGCATAAAGTAAATTGGTCGGTCTTTTGGTATTGTTCTTTCCTTCATGAAACCACTTGAAAAATCATTTGGAAAATCAATTAAGGTAGTTGTGATATAATATCAAAGAATTTTGTACCTTAATAGCTTTGATCATTTAGAAATGCTCCCCCTCAACATGTGCATATGATCTTTAAATTTTTTAGCACATGGAGGCAAGAGCTCTTTGAAATAATTTCTTGATCACAATTTCCATAGAAAAAGCCATTTGATTTTTTTGGTAAATTCTCCCCCTCAGTATGTGCATAGGATATTTGAAATCATTTTATCACATAGAGGTAAGAGTTCTTTTGAAGTATATCCACGATTACAAAAGTCATTAAGAAACCATTTAAAACTCAATCAAGGTACTTATGATAAAACATTGAAACCTTTGTACCTTGATAGTTTATTTTCATTAGAAATGCTCCCCCTCAATATATGCTTCGAGATTCGAAGCCGCTTAGCAGATATGGAGAGAGCATGCACAATTGAATCAAACGATCACCTTTTATCAAATTTCATATTAGATCACAAATTCTCCCCCGATCAAAAATATCAAACCCTTTGAGATTTTGGATCCTAACTGATTTAATACGGTTTAGTAAACATGGGAGAAAATGTACCTTGTTTAAATACTCATCTTGTTTTTGGATAAATGCTCCTCCTCAATCATGTGCATCATATATTGAAATCGTTTGGCACATGGAGGCAGGAGTGCCTTTAAAGGACTAAAACAGATTTGAGATTTAAATCACGATCTCTCCCCCGATCAAAAATTTCAAACCAATTGAGATTTTGGATCCCAATTGATTTAAATCATTTAGAAAAGTTTGGGAAAAGACGTGGCTTGATTTAATATAGAAAAATGACTTATAAGAATCAATTTTAGACATTAAAGATTGTTAGTGTCAGGTATGATAGTTTTAAGAGATCTTTAAGTAAAATAAAACAATTTCACAATCAAACAAGAACAGAAAAAATTTCATTTTGTAAGATCTTTGAGATTTAAAGAAAATCATACCATGACATAACATTAAATCTTTAGATCACCACTTAATTTCGTACAAACGGAATTTTATGAAGAAATATCGTTTGAAAATATTTTATTTTAAATCACTCTCCCCCTCAATCGATGACTGTAGTCGATGATTGAGTGACTTAGGTTTTGATAAAATAAAGTCCGGTGATTTTCAAAATTAAGTTCAATTTATTTTCAAAAACAATATTTTTCCATTTTCAAAACAATATTATCAAGTTTCTTTTAAGAAAAATGGTATCATCCATTACTTTTTCCCCGCACAAGATACGCGTAGGTGGTTGAGAAGCTTATGTTGTTGCCGTAGGGCTTGAAGAAAACCGTCTGCGATGCAGTGAGACTTCATATGCATTTTAATGCCAACCGAGGTCAATTAAGCTCCGCTTCTTCATTTGTGATGAAGAAAACCATCTCCCGATGCAAGGAGACCTCTTACGTTGCATTTTTCATGCCAACTCCATAGAAGTCCAATTAAGTTCGCTTCTTCATTTGTCAACCCAAGATATAGTTACCCTTTCCTTTCGGCATCCAATCATCTTCAATTGTGGGATCCGGATCGGGAACATTCTTTTATACCATCTTATCTGCATATGTTAGTCAACATACATACAAATATATGGTGGTCGACATCACCCAAACAACAATCGACTAATAAAAGTCAATTCAACATATCAATCAGATCATGTTAAGACATGGGAAAAATGTGTTCATCAAACTCTAATCATCTAATCCTAACAATCACATCCTAGAAACCTAGTCCTTCAACATAGGCAATTATATTTTTCAGATAAGCACGTAGGATAATTAAGAAAGCCCGTTAGATGATGTAAATTTGAAAACATTCTCCCCCTCAATCAATGACTCATTTTATGAAAAGTTTAAAAGCGCTGAAGTCATTGATTGAGTTTTCAATTTTTTCGAAAAGTCTAAAACTAATTGATTTTCAAGCAACTCATTTACCACCACCTTTTTGAAAACAACAAATATTTTTTTGAAGAATTTTAGACGGAAAAAAATTTGTGTAGGAATAGCAGTCCTTCGACATACTTTCCTTAATTAGTTTTAGGATAAGTGCACGAAATATTTGAAAATTGGTTTAGCGTAGCACTTTCCTTTCTTGAAGAGCGGGTTGCTATCTGAAATAATAGCAAGCCATTTGATTTGTGACATGTTTTGAAAAGAAATATTTACACCTTCTGCTCGAACTTCATCTATGGTCCCATGCCATTCTTGAATGACATTTCTAAGACCGCAAATGTTATCGATACCAGAAGACATGTCTAGAGAAAACATATTTTTGGTATTTTTGAAATTTTTCTGATTTTTTATGGGTTTTTGATGGTTTTAAATTTTTCTATTTTCTTTTTATTGGTTTTATATTTTTGTATTTGGTTTTTCTGATAAATATATACAAAGATATAGTAGATGATATAGTTTAAGAAGATGGTGATACGAGTATCGAGATAAGGATATCGAGCAGCCCCGTTGGAGAAGATAGAAGTCATCATCTCTTAAACATTCACCACCAAAGCTCCGAGGCTCCATAGAAGATAGAACATGAGCCTTGAGAAAGAGAGACTTTAGCAGCCTTCCCCCAAACCTAAAAATCCATTAGATGAGCGATTCAAGCTCTATTTCAAGCTTGCCTTAGCCAGGTGCACAGAGAAGCACACCATTATCATAAATCCCGCCGCTCCTTTTAAGAACGATAATCGAGATTCTCCATTCGGGATTATATCATCAAGAAGAAGAACAGCAACGTATCATCCCACATTTGAATACCTCTTCTCAAATTTCTTTTCCATCAAGTCCGGCTTATCCATTCCAAAAGGTGTCAAGAGAACAATTCCCCAAGTAGTTGAATTGATGCATCAAATGTCCTTTGAATAATGCTCAAGAACTCTCCCTAATACACATCATGCCCGTGAAGAAAATACCTCCCCAATGTTTGTGGTAAACAATGGCTTTCTTCCCCGATGATCGTGTATGAAGCTCAAGAACCCGAAGTACACCAATATCCAAGAACTCTCCCTAATACACATCATGAGGGTAATGAAAAACACCTCCCCAATGTTCACATCTTTCGTCCCCGATGATCGTGTATGAAGCTCAAGAACCCGAAGTACACACATTCCCACCAAAGAATAACCGATAACACCTCCTCATGTTATATATTTATCTCAATATGTCATACTTGTGTACCTCTTTATCTTCGAACTTTCTCTAACATCACTTCTCCCACGAGTTGGAATAATAACACTAAAAGCCTTGATGAGTAAAACCTTGAGTTTCTCTGCGGTCATGACATTTGTCTTCCTGGGATATCTTCAATCACTTAGAAGAGTTAATTCCATCACAGCTGTGTACACCATCACTGCACCTCTTCAGCTACTTCATATGGATCTATTTGGGCTTACTTCCATCAGGAGTATTGACCATAAGTACTACTGCCTGGTGATAACAGATGATTTTAGCAAGTTCTGTTAGGTTTTCTTTTTAGGTACTAAAGATGGAACCTATCATATTATTAAGGATTTTATTGCATTGATTGAAAACCAGCTGTCTAGAAAGGTTCAAAATATAAGGTGTGACAATGGGACAGAGTTTAAAAATTCTCAGTTAATAGAACTCTGTGGGTCAAAGGGGATTAAAAGAGACTCCAATAATGCTAATACTCCACAACAAAATAGGTTTGGTGAAAGAATAGAACCCTTATAGAAGCAGCAAGATCTATGTCACGATTCTAAGTTACCTACCATGTTTTGGACTGGAGCAGTTAGCACTGCTTGTTATGTTTTTGTTAGCCTTAATAATTGTTGGATCGTAAATATTATTGTTTTTGATGATTCGGGTGGTCTTGGACGATGGAAATACATGTTAGCCATTTAGAGAGAGAAAGAGATGAGAGGTTGTTCTTGGTAGAGAGTTGTAGCACAAATGTGAAAGATTAGATTGAAAGAAGCACCACCCCTTCCAAGGATGGAAGGGGTATTTATAGTTACTGCATATAACGACTCCTCCCGACGTCACTGTGGATCAGTATACAGGGTAAAGACCACCTTCCTCCACCGGTATTGCACTAAACTAATTCCACGAACTAATTAACTAATTAATCTACAAAACAACATAAATAACTACAAGTCTATGAGCTAACTTATGCTAGATAATATTTTGGGTGACCGACTCTTCACCATGGAATTTTCTAATTCCTAACAATCTCCCCCTAAGGGAGGTCACCCATGATTTACATTTTGAATCCTAGCATTCTATTCTTGACTTTGTTCTTGAGCTCGTAGACTTCAATTCTTCAAGTTTCGCATTCTTTGTGCTTGTGTAGCGATTCTTCAAAGTCCGCATAATTTTGTACTTTTAGTGGAGGCCTTTAATTCATCCACATCTTTGAGGATCTTTGAGCTTTATTGAGATCATCACCACGAAATCTCTTCGGATCACCCTTTGTTGTGTTGCCATCATGTGATGTTGTGACCTTTGGACCTACATGCTCATTACCTTCGATCATGACATCTTTCCACACGTGAGTAGCGAGCTTTAATGACTCATGATATTTGCAAAGAAGATAGCGAAACATAGTATAAAAATATCGAGCCAAAGTTCTCAGTAGTTATAACAAGTCATGATTTCTTCACTAAGTGCGATGCTGTGAGAGCCCGCTGCTTGGATTGACTCAATTCTATCACCGCAATCGCTCTGGTGTAAATTCAAGATACCTACGCTAGCAATAAAGCGCATCTAAAGTGTTTTGATCACTTTCGTTGAATTGAGGTACACGGCCCACGGTTCCCCGCTTATCGATACAAGTACCGCTAGATCGTGAGGATTCCTAAGAATCTCCTTGACAAGGTTTCGCAATTGCTCTAGCCGTTTCAAACCGAGCGCCTCAAAGAAGACAACACGGAGTGAGTGAACCAACAATTGAGATTCAATCGATTGATGAAAAATTGAATTGAAAACAATCGCTGCTTTTGCTTAGAAGAAAGAGTTTTGCAATAATGCATCAAGGTTTTATGAGAAAGATCAATTTTCAATCAAAATACCTTTTGTATTTGAAAAGAGTACACATTCGATGTGCTAGAGAAAAGAAGAAATTTGCACATCGAACGGTTTTTCCAAAAGTATTTTTTCAATCAGAGATACTTTTTGAATTTGAAATATGAATACACGTTCGATATGCTAGAGAAAAGAAGATTTTCACATCGACCGGTTTTTCCAAAAGTATTCGTCAATTCATTTCCTGGACCAAGGTTGATTCAATATTGAATCGCCCCATCGTTTCTATCCAGTTGTCACAAGTTTGATCTATTTGATAGATCTCACATGTCACCCACCAAGAGCTTTTTTGATGTTGGCTCTAGAAGGATTTCCATCTTCATCGTGAATACTTTTACATATCACCAATGTTCCGCAATACCACAAGGATAATGCGTAGGACTCTAAATATATACTTACTTTCCACATTGTGTGAAACAACAAGTCTTCATTAATTTTGTGTCCTAATGAGATGTTATGGATGATCTCGTGGCTCTAGACTCAATTGTGCACTTTTGGTTCCTATGCCGAGACTAGAGAGGGGTCTCATCTCAATATCAACAATCTCTAAGAGAAAGTCGATAGATTATGTCGGTTCCCCGGGAGAATGAAACAAGCCCTTTTAAGAGGAACTTGAGTAGTTTGGGAAGTTAGGTGCGTTAAGGCCACCGGGTCCATGACGCCTTGTCTTCAATCACCAAGTTGTTACCTTAGTAACCACCAAAGAGTATATGAATGAACCCGGTTCTCGCCTCTAAGGTTGAATTATTAAGGGCTATTTCTTTTCACCCTTCCACATTCATTTCTTTTTATTCTTCAACCCCTCTCAAAGGCTTAATGAGACTTCATTACTAGAACCTTTGTTGGGTTTGTTCCAAGACTAGCTCTGCCTCAAATACACTCTTCCCATATTCTCATTTTTCTCCTTTTTTCATCATACCTAAGGACTCTACATTAACTAGTGGATTGTCCTAGGTAGATCCTCACGCCGATCACAAATCCTAATACCTAACCTAACCATCCTTATATCTCCATGCATAAAGTAAATTGGTCGGTCTTTTGGTATTGTTCTTTCCTTCATGAAACCACTTGAAAAATCATTTGGAAAATCAATTAAGGTAGTTGTGATATAATATCAAAGAATTTTGTACCTTAATAGCTTTGATCATTTAGAAATGCTCCCCCTCAACATGTGCATATGATCTTTAAATTTTTTAGCACATGGAGGCAAGAGCTCTTTGAAATAATTTCTTGATCACAATTTCCATAGAAAAAGCCATTTGATTTTTTTGGTAAATTCTCCCCCTCAGTATGTGCATAGGATATTTGAAATCATTTTATCACATAGAGGTAAGAGTTCTTTTGAAGTATATCCACGACACAAAAGTCATTAAGAAACCATTTAAAACTCAATCAAGGTACTTATGATAAAACATTGAAACCTTTGTACCTTGATAGTTTATTTTCATTAGAAATGCTCTCCCTCAATATGTGCTTCGAGATTCGAAAGCTGCTTAGCACATATGGGAGAGCTGCTGCACAATTGAATCAAACGATCACCTTATCAAATTTCATATTAGATCACAATTTTCCCCCGATCAAAAAATAAACCCTTTGAGATTTTGGATCCTAACCGATTTAATACGGTTTAGTAAAACATGAGAAAATGTACCTTGTTTAAATACCATCTTGTTTTGATAAATGCTCCTCCTCAATCATGTGCATCATATTGAAATCGTTTGGCACATGGAGGCAGGAGTGCCTTTAAAGGACTAAAATGTGATTTGAGATTTAAATCACGATCTCCCATCAAAAATTTCAAACCAATGGATTTTGGATCCCAATTGATTTAAACCATTTAGAAAAGTTTGGGAAAAGACGTGGCTTGATTTAATATAGAAAAATGACTGATAAGAATCAATTTTAGACATTAAAGATTGTTAGTGTCAGGTATGATAGTTTTAAGAGATCTTTAAGTAAAATAAAACAATTTCACAATCAAACAAGAACTGAAAAAATTTCATTTTGAAAGATCTTTGAGATTTAAAGAAAATCATACCATGACATAACATTAAATCTTTAGATCACCACTTAATTTCATAAAAACGAATTTTATGAAGAAATATCGCTTGAAAAAATATTTATTTTAAATCACTTTTCCCTCAATCGATGACTGAATATGACGAAAGTGACTTAGGTTTTGATAAAATAAAGTCCGGTGATTTTCAAAATTAAGTTCAATTTATTTTCAAAACAATATTTTTCCATTTTCAAAACAATTTTATCAAGTTTGTTTAAGAAAAAATGGTATCATCCACTACTTTTCCTCAAGACAAGACAACGCTAGGTGGTCAGGCTTATGTTGCCGCCGTAGGGCTTGAAGAAGAAAACCGCCTCACGCAGAATTTAACGCTGCATTTTAATGCCAACCGAGGTCAAATTAAGCTCCGCTTTCATTTCATGAAGCTAAAACCATCTCCTGCGCAGGAGACCTCTTACGCATTTTTTGCCAACCTCCATAGAAGTCCAATTAAGTTCCGCTTTTCATTTGTCAACCCAAGATATAGTTACCCTTCCTTCCTTCTCGCATCCAATCATCTTCAATTGTGGATCCGGATCGGAACATTCTTTTTATACCATCTTATCTTATGTTAGTCAACATACATAACAATATATGGTGGTCGACATCACCCAAACAACAATCGACTAATAAAAGTCAATGCAACATATCAATCGATCATAGATATGGGAAAATGTAGTTCATCAAACTAATCATCTAACAACAATCAACAATCCTAGAAACCTAGTCCTTCAACATAGTAATTATATTTTTTCAGATAAGCACGAGGGATACCAAGAAAAGCGCTGATGTAAATTTGAAAATATTCTCCCTCAATCAATGACTCATTTTATGAAAAGTTTAAAAGTCAAGTCATTGATCGAGTTTTCAATTTTTTCAAAAGTCTAAACTGACATTGATTTTCAAGCAACTCATTTACTACCTCACCTTTTGAAAAACAACAAATATTTTTTGAAGAATTTTAGACGGAACATTTCTGTAGGAATAAATTCTACATACTTCTTAATTAGTTTTGTAGATAAGCAAAATATTTGAAAAATTGGTTTAGCGAGCACTTTCCTTTCTCTTGAAGAGCTGGTTGTTACATCAAATAATAGCAAGCCATTTGATTGTGACATGTTTTGAAAAGAAATATTTACACCTTCGCCAACTTCATCTATGGTCCCGTGCCATTATTGAATGACATTTCTAAGACCGTAAATGTTATCGATACCGTAAGACATGTCTAGAGAAAACATATTTTGGTATTTTTGAAAATTTTCTCGATTTTGCTGGTTTTTGATGGTTTTAAATTTTTATTTTCTTTTTGTTGGTTTTATATTTTGTATTTGGTTTTATAAATATATACAAAGATATAGTAGATGTTATGTTTAACAGAGTGATACCAGTGAATAGATAAGGATATCAGAGTGTTCTCTGCTGGAGAAGATAGAAGTCACATCTCTAAACATTCACCACCAAAGCCCGAGGCTCCATGTGAAGAAGATAGAACATGAGCCTGAGAAGAGAGACTTAAAGCCTCCCAAACCAAAATCCATTAGATGAGCGATTCAAGCTCTATTTCAAAGCCTTAGCTAGTTAGGCACACCATTATCATAAACTCACGCCTTTTAAGAATCCATAATCAGATTCTCCATTCGGGGTTATATCATTAAGAACAAACAACAACGACTCATCCCACATTAGAATACCTCTTCTCATTTCTTTTCCACAAGTCCTGAAGTTTATCCATTCTCAAGAGAACAATTCCCCAAGTAGTTGAATTGATGCAAATGGCCTTTCAATAATGCTCAAGAACCTAATACACATCAAGTTCAGAAAGAAATACTCCCAATGTTTGTAAAACAATGGCTTTCCCCTGATCAGGTATGAAGCCCAAGAACCCGGTACACCAATATCCAAGAACTCTCCGGTAATACACATCATGAGGGTAATGAAAAACACCTCCTAATGTTCACATCTTTCGCCCCGAGCGATCGTGGTATGAAGCTCAAGAACCCGGCACACATTCCCACCCAAAGAATAACCGATAACACCTCCCTCATGTTATATATTTATCTCCTCAATATGTCATAGGTGTATTCTCTTTTATCTTCGTTTCAATAACCTCACTCCTCCCACGTAGTTGGAATAATAACACTAAAAGCCTTGATGAGTAAAACCTTGAGTTTCTCTCTGGTCATGACATTTGTCTTCCTCGATATCTTCAATCACTTAAGAGTTAATTCCATCACAAATGTACACCATCACCGCACTCTTCAGCCTACTTCATGGATCTATTTGGCTTTCCATCGTGAGAGTATTGACCATGTACTACCATGCCGGATGTAATGTGATGATTTAGCAAGTTCTGTTAGGTTTTCTTTTTAGGTACTAAAGATGGAACCTATCATATTATTAAGGATTTTATTGCATTGATTGAAAACCTGTCGAAAGGTTCTCAAATATATGTGCGCAGAATGTAAAAATTCTCGCATTGTGAACTCTGGGTCAAAGGATTAAAAGAGACTCCAATAATGCTAATACTCCACAACAAAAATAGGTTTGGAAAGAAAGAATAGAACCCTTATAAGCAAAGATCTAGGCCACTGATTCTGTTACCACCGGCATTGGGACTCAAAGGCAACCGTCATCATGTTTTTGTTAGCCTTAATAATTGTTGGATCGTGAATATTATTTGTTTTGATGATTCTGGGTGGTCTTGGATGATGAAATACAGCATTTAGAGAGAGAAAGAGATGAGAGGTGTTCTTGGTAGAGAGTTGTAGCACAAATGAAAGATTAGATTGAAAGACCACCCCTTCCAAGGATGGAAGGGTATTTATAGTTACAGACATAACACCTCCCGACTTCAGTGATCGCATAAAGACCGCCCTTCCTCCACCAGATTAAACTAATCCATGCGAATAATTAACTAATTAATCTACAAAACAACATAAATAACTACAAGTCTATGAGCTAACTTATGCTAGATAATATTTGGGGTGACCGACTCTTTACTATGGAATTTTATAATTCTAACAATCTCCCTAAAGAGGTCACCATGATTTACATTTTGAATCCTAGCATTCTATTCTTGACTTTGTTCTGAGTCCTCAGACTTCAATTCTTCAAATTCCAAGATTCTTTTGTGCTTGTGTAGCCATTCTTCAAAGTCCGCTTTTGTACTTTTAGTGAGGCTTTAACCGATCCACACACTGAGATCTTTGCCTTAGATCATCATCACCACAAGAAATCTCTCGATCACCTTTGTCAGGTTGCCATCTGTGATGTTGTGACTTTGGACCAGACATGCTCACCCTTCGATCATGACATCTTTCCATCGAGTAAATGCTTTACGACTCATGATATTTGCGCTAAAGATAGCGAAACATAGTATAAAAAATATCGTGCCGTGTTCTGTTATGCACAAGTCATGATTTCTTCAATGTGCGAGGCCTCATTCGCGTTTATTGACTCCTAATTTTATCACCGCGAATCGGTGTACCGCTAATGCATAGTTAGCAATAAAGCGCCATTAAAGCGCCGATCACTTTCGCGGAATTGAGGTACACGCCCACGCTCCTCGCTTATCAATACAAGCACTTCCTGTGATCGTAGGATTCCTAAGTCTCCTTGACAGTTTCGCAATGCTCTAGCCGTTTCTAAACCGAGCGCCTAAAGAAGACAACACAGTGAACCAAATAATTGAGATTCAATGATTGATGAAAAATGAATTGAAAACAATCGTTGCTTGAAGAAAGAGTTTTGCAATAATGGTAAGGTTTTAATGAGAAAGATCAATTTTCAATCAAAATACCTTTTGTATTTGAAAGAGTAATACATTGCTAGAGAAAGGAGAAGAAATTTGCACATCGAACGTTTTTCCAAAAGTATTTTTCAATCGAGATATTTTTGAATTTGAATATGAATACATCGCCTCATGCTAGAGAAAAGAAGATTTTCACATCGAATCGTTTTTCCAAAGTATTCGGCCAATTCATTTCCCGACCAAGTTGATCCAATATTGAATCGCCGCATCGCTTTCTATCCACTGTCACAAGTTTGATCTATTAGATAGATCTCACATGTTACCTACCAAGAGGTTGTTTGATGTTGGCTCTGTATGATTTCCATCTTCATCGTGAATACTTTTACATATCACTCTCATGTTCTCGCAATACCACAAGGATAATGCTTAGGACTCTAAATATATACTCTCTTTTCACATTCAGTGAAACAACAAGTCTCATTAATTTTGTGTCCTAATGAGATGTTATGGATGATCTCGTGGCTCTAGACTCAATTGTGCACTTTTGGTTCCTATGCCAGACTAGGTCTCCATCTTCAATATCAACAATCTCTAAAGAGAAAGTCGATAGATTATGCTCTGCCTCGTGAGAATGAAACAAGCCCTTTTGAGAACTTGAGTAGTTCGGGGAAGTTAGGTAACAAGGCCACTGGGTCCATGACGCCTTGTCTTCTACCACCGCATACCTTCTTGTAACCACCAAGAGATATGAATTGAACCCGATTTCTTCCTGGAATTATTGAGGGCTATTTTTTCACCCTTTTCCACATTCATTTCTTTTTATTCTTCAACCCTTTCAGAAGTTTACCGAGACTTCATAACTAGAACCTTGTTGGGTTTGTTCCAAGACTAGCTCGCCTTCCGCCTCTAGACTCTTCCCATATTTTCATTTTCCTTTTTTCATCATACCTAAGGACTCTACATTAACTAGTGGATGTCCCCTGGTAGATCCCTATGCTCAAGGGATCGGGAACGTAATACCTAACCTAACCATCCTTATATCTCCATGCATAAAGTAAATTGGTCGGTCTTTTGGTATTGTTCTTTCCTTCATGAAACCACTTGAAAAATCATTTGGAAAATCAATTAAGGTAGTTGTGATATAATAACAAAGAATTTTGTACCTTAATAGCTTTGATCATTTAGAAATGCTCCCCCTCAACATGTAGTATGATCTTTTAAATTTTTTAGCACATGTATAAAGATCTTTGAAATAATTGATCACAATTTCCATAGAAAAGCCATTTGATTTTTGGTAAATTCTCCCTCAAGATGTGCATAGATATTTGAAATCATTTTATCACATGAAAAGAGTTCTTTTGAAGTATATCCACGATTACAAAAGTCATTAAGAAACCATTTAAAACTCAATCAAGGTACTTATGATTCATGATTTCCATTGTCCCTCAATATGTGCTTCAGATTCAAGAAAGGCTTAGCATATATGGGAGAGTCAGATGCACAATTGAATCAAACGATCACCTTTATCAAATTTCTGATCACAATTCCCATCAAAAATATCAAACCCTTTGAGATTTTGGATCCTAACCATTTAATATGGCTTAGTAAGCATGGGAGAAATGTACCTTGTTTAAATACTCATCTTGTTTTGATAAATGCCTCCTCCTCATGTGTGATCATATATTGAATCAAGCTTGGCATGGAGGCGTGAGTGCCTTTAAAGGACTAAAACGTATTGAGATTTAAATCACATCTCTCCCCTATCAAAAAATTTCAAACCAATTGAGATTTGTGATCCCAATTGATTTAAATCATTTAGAAAAGTTTGGGAAAAGACGGCTTGATTTTAATATAGAAAATGACTTATAAGAATCAATTTTAGACATTAAAGATTGTTATGTCGTATGATAGTTTTAAGAGATCTTTAAGTAAAATAAAACAATTTCACAATCAAACAAGAAATAAAAAATTTCATAAGATCTTTGAGATTTAAAGAAAATCATACCATGCCATAACATTAAATCTTTAGATCACCACTTAATTTTCGCACAAACGAATTTATGAAGAAATAATATCTTGTTAAATATTTTATTTTAAATCAC